>JADLZK010012280.1:0-48824 GCA_015847255.1 Hyparrhenia diplandra | reverse complement strand
CGTCCTCGTCTTCCTCCCTCAATTCCCCAATTCACGTGTCAATTCCCGCCCAATCTAGGCTGGAATCACGGCGGGTACAGTATCCGGAGACCACTATGATCCACCCACCACCATGGACACCGAATCCAAGGCGGCTCCTGAAGAACTTGGCGGGCGAGGTTGCTAAGATCAACGGCGGGATGGACAAGATCGGCGATAGGCTCTCTATCTTCTTGGCGAGGATCCGGCAACGCTCAAACACCGTCAACAACTCCGTGAAGCCGAGATCGAGATGAGGGCAATGTTTGAAACAGCGGCCCGCGACTTCATCAAGAAGCGGGATGATGGCAAGCGAACCGGGACAATCAAGTCACCGCGGTGATCGACGAACCTGATGAGGTGCTATTTTGAGCCTCGGGCCGCCAGCGGGCGCCATCAAAAGGCGCATGCGCCGCCCCCACCTCCTCCACGGGCGACACCTTCCGCTGGTCCCGTCGCACAAACCTGTCCTTCCCAACTTATGATGGAAAGGAGGATCCCCTCCCGTGGATCAACCATTTGCGAACAATTCTTCGGAGAGACAAGGTACGCCGGCAACAGACGGGTCTGGTACGCCTCTATCATCTCACAGGCGGAGCTCAACAATGGTACATGAGGCTGTCCCAAGAGAAACCGGTGGCGGTTGGCAAGTTTCATTATCGTCAACGGCGCTTTGGCCACCCGAAAGGCGCCAATCCATGGGTGAGCCGGCATCACTAAGGAAGACAGGCACCGTCGATGAGTTACAGAGCAGTTCCCGGGCACCGTGGCACGGGCAGGCAACCTAAACGACCAGCAGCAGGTCAACATCTACACAAAGAAGGCTTGGGCGAACCGCTCAAGACGGGCGTCGAGATCGCGGGAACCCAAGGACATGGAGGCAGCCATGTCTCTCGCTAGGGCGTCACGGTGACGCCTGCCATCCTCTACAACACCTACCAGGCACGGCAGCAAGGGGCGGGGCACCCGCGCCCAGCCCCGGCCGGCCGCCCCCTCAGCGCCCCCCGTCGGCGGCACCGACTTCGGCGTTCAAGCGACACGGAAGAGAGATGACGAACGCGGCGCAAGGCTGGACTCTCAAGCTGTGAGCCGTTCTCACAGGGTCAAGTGCAAGCATCTCTTTCGACATCACAATCTTCAACGACTACACCGACGACGACAAACGCCCCACTAGCGGGCGTCAAAGAGGAGCCCGTGATCTGAAGGTCCTCACTGGGGACCCGACTCCTCGATGCGTGGTGCTCATTCTCTCTACCGTTCGGTATGATCTCGAGAACGGGCGTCAACATCATCGTCGACTCGGGAGCTATGCATAACTACATCGACCCGCCGCGTGGTGACCACGGTAGCCTCCGACCTCGGCGTGCGCGTGTGCTGATCACCACCGGCAACGGGGCGCCACGCCTACCGCCGCGCCGCCACCAGACGTGCCACTACGCCGGCGCCCGCACCGACGCCGGCGCCACGCCATGCCACCGGGCGGGCGCCGACGTCATCCTGGCATGCCTTGGCCGGTAAAGCAGGGGCGTGTGACGGGACCGCGACCCACGAGCTGCAAGATACCGTGAGGGTCGCCCGCCAGCACGTTCACTTCAGCTCCACCCCTCGGCGTAGGCCTGGGTCCCGAGCACTCGCCAGAGTCGGGCATCTTCGCCGCCGACATCCGGATGCCCACGACTTCGACAGGAAACGTTCGAGGCATCGCGACCGCCTTGGACCTCTCGACACGTCCACGGAATCGCCATCCCGGCCACGCCGGGCTACGGAGGACGGCACCTACGCCGCGCCGCCCGACGTCGTCACCGCGACGCCGCTCCAAAGATGGGCGGCGAGGACGACCTCTCCCTCTTCGACGGCCGATTCTACCTCCCGGCTTCCTCTCCACTGCTTCGGACCTCGCCGAGGCCTTGCACCGAGCGGAGTTGAAGGGCGAACTTCCTCGCCTTGCAGCCTACCACGACAGAGCCAACTTCAGCTACTCCAACCACCATCCTGTTAGGGCGGTATGTGTACCCTTGGCGCCACAATGCTCGGCAAGCGGGGTCGTCTTCCTGATGGCATGGATCGACTCTTCCTCCACCGGTCGACAACGTCCACACGGCTATGACCTTGAGGTGTCCAACAGCTTTCGCCCTCTCTATTCGACGTCGGTTCCTTCATGCGCGGATGCGATGTTGAACTTGGCTGCCACTCCTCCTACACCGAGAATTCACTATCTCGCGCCTCCCGCCGCTCTTAGTCCAACGCTCCACCCAATGAGCGTTTCCTGTTCTGGAGAGCCCTCCCGACATGGTGCATCAAAGACCTAGATGTGGGCATTCAAGGAGCTCCTACTGGCGACACGTGGTCGGGCGGCTTCTAACAGAGGTCGTGCGGTTCACCGCTACATCTACCACGGCTACATCGGCAACCTTCACTATCTTCTTACGGAGTTTGATCCCAAGCGAACTAGGGAGAACATGATCCTCGGGAACCCCGTCGAGGCGACTCATACTACAGGTTGAACTCATCGTTCTAGGGGCGGCAGATCTCCACCCGGTGTCACCGAATGGACTTTCATCTAGCGCGAGGACGCCGGTCGGAGAAGGGGAGATGTCACGACCCGGAAATAGGGCCGGAGGGGCGGGCCCGGCCCGGCCCCAAAGCGCCGGCGCCGCCCCGGGCTCACACGGCGCCCAGCGCCGTCCCCTCCCTTTTCGCGGATTCTTCGGCGAATTAATTCGGGATAAAGGAGGAAAATATCTTGGATTATCTTTAGGTGTTTTTGGTGTGCAAGGGGCTATCTCATCTATATGGGGAGACCCTTATTAGGGAAATAAATAAATAGGACATGCTTGTAAAAGGTATTCCAATCTATAAAGGAAACCTTTAGAGATTGCTTGAGATACAAGTCCCAATAGCGGGCTATATAAGTAAGGGTCCTGGAATCTTTTGGGGTAACAAGCAATAAAGAAATTTTATCCCAATCTCTCTTCCTCTCCCTCTCCCAGCCCCTGCGCCCCCCGCCCGCCCGACCCAGCCGCCCCCCTCAAGGCCACCAGCGCCGCCGCAAGACCGGCACAGACCGCCGCCGCCGCCACCACCACCACCACCGTCCCTCGCCTGCGTCTTCCCTCCCTCAATTCCCCAATTCCGCGTGTCAATCCCGGCCCAATCTAACGGAATCGACGGGCGCATATTACAAATTGACTAACAAACAAACGCGCCGAGA
This sequence comes from Hyparrhenia diplandra, assembly GCA_015847255.1. Classification (NCBI taxonomy): domain Eukaryota; kingdom Viridiplantae; phylum Streptophyta; class Magnoliopsida; order Poales; family Poaceae; genus Hyparrhenia; species Hyparrhenia diplandra. The sequence continues at coordinate 45,595 of JADLZK010012280.1, read as the reverse complement.
GAATGGAGCTTTTGGGTCCCTATAACAAGCCCCTGATCCTATGAGTATACTCTACTACACAGCTTTTAGTTTAATTTGGTGTCTAGTGTTTACACAACCATAATTCTAGATTTCTACTAGTGAGGTGGCCTTTCTCGTGTTTTGGCGTTCAAAATTTAGTAAAACATTCCCTATTAAATCCTCATAGTGATATTCTCATGTGCTATAACTAGTGTTAGTTTTTATTACTAACTCCAAAACATTAGGAGAACTCCACCATTTTGGTAGTGTTTTTTATATACTATGGTAGGATGAAAAGTGCCTTTTTACATCTACGCATATAACCACTTTTTGGGTTGGATGGGTTTATTTTGAGGTGAACCCTTTTGCTTCTTCATCTTCTTATAGATTTTTTTCCGTCCTGAATAGTAATCATATCTTTTTTTTTTTCCAAATAATGTCAATTCATCTATTTTGTCCGATAACGACTAAATGGCGGGAACCAAGTGGACATGACACCGATGACAGGTTAAAACTAGCGCACATAAATTTTGTAGATATTTCTTTCACATATTCCTAGTATTCTTTTCACATGTCTGGTAGGAGAGACGGCAAAAAGAATTCCTACTGAACCTTTATGATGTTCCAAATTAGTGACTAGTGACATATAAAGCTAGTTATATGTTCGCCAAACCAAGACACTCACCATATATGGCACCTCCATCTATCTACACACGTTTTACTCCTCTGATGATTCCTTCATCGTGAGATCGAATTGAAACGGCATCGTACAGTACTATATATACTTATTCCATTTTCGTCCCAGACAAGAAAAGATAGACATGCACCGACCCTTAGTTATGCCTGCCGATAATCTTTCATTAATTCTTTCTCAAGACTTGCTTTCTCTCTCTCTGTCCTGCAGATTTCTGTTGGGTAGGCTATCGTTGCCGATATCATCATATCATCTTGTCTTTCGCGTCCGTCGTCATCAATCAGACCATCTGAAGACTGCACTATATATATAGAGGCTGCTGTTAATTAAATTAGTGAGCGGAGTACTATTGTATTAGAGAGCCGCAGGTTGAAATATCACTTTTTGCGTCCGTCGTCATCAATCAGACCATCTGGAGACTGGACTAGAGACTGTTGTTAATTAAGATTAGAGAGTGGAGTACTATTTTTATTAGGGCACGTTGCTGGTTGAAACTAGTTACTAGCTTTAAGCTAACTTCCGCAACTGCAGGTTAAAACTAGTTACTAGCTTCAAGCTAACTTCTTTTTTTTTTTTTTTGAAACTTCTTCAAGCTAACTTCTCAAATAGTATGTATTAACGAGTTAACGTACAAGCGTTTAATATGGATAACCCCACTTGACACTCTCATATAACCTTAAAAATGTGCGCAAATGCATGCTTACCTCTTGATCAAGAGCTAGCTTTTTTCTTTTCTATTACAATTGTTGGAGCTACCATATTTGCACAATAAAATACTGCTACCGCAGCCCTCTTGGAGAAAAGGTAATTAAAGGTGGTGCCGTGGTGCTCGCGCACCATGCATGTTAATTAATCAGGGGAAAAGCCTACTCGAGTGGACGGTTGGCTGGAGTCCGTGTGAGTCACGAGAGATGGCTTGACCCGGGCACAAGGGCGACGCACGCAGATTACGAATTGACTACCAAAACAAACCTGCCGATCGATCGAGAGAATGGAGCCTTTTTGCGTCCCTAGTAAGTAATAACAAGCCCCTGATCCTGATGAGTAATCTCAGCTTTTAGTGTTTATATGCGATGGGAGGATGCAAATCTAGTACATCGCACGTGGAAGGTGATTAGGTGAATGAAGCTCATGTAGTTGTAGTCAGTCTTCAATGTACCCTTTTTTCTCTCGTCCCGTCGTGCGTGAGGTGCGAATCAGGTGGCGTGTGCATAGTTTGACACCTGAATGGCTGTTATCTCTATAAAAATCCCGCTGTCACGACTTGATCCTGCTTTGGCTACATTTTCTTCCTCTTAGCTTAGCTTCAAGGGCGCGCGCGCCTCTTGTCTTGACTTGCGCGCGGCGGACCCCGTCAAAAGTTTTCCTAATAAAAAAACGGTAATGCTCTGGTTCGAGCGTCCCACCGATCGGACGCGCGCGTTACTGGGCCGCGGCCCATCCAACGCAAGCCTCTGCTAAAAAACGCAGCCCCCGCATCTGTTCCCTATTTCGGCATTTCCGCATCACCTCCACCCTACTCGAACCTTCCGCCGCGTCACCGCATCGCCCCGGCGCTTACGCAGCGCGTGCTCGCCGCCGCGGCATTTCCGAATCGCAGCGGCGCACCGCCGTCAACTGGATCCCCTCACCGCGCGCCGCCAACCCGCTCCACCGCGGCTCTCTTCACCGACTGTATACCCTCCACCACGCTCCTCCGCCGCACTTCTCTCCATCGAGCGATGCGGACGACAACTGGTAAGTTCATCCCACCGAGGAGGGGTCACTCCGTCAGCAGTGCTGATTCATCCAGCAGTGGCGACGATGCAGGTGGAGATGGTGCTCTTCCTCGATGGACGGGTGGAGTGGTGCTGTTCCTAGGTGGAGTTGCGTAGCAATCAGGAAGGTGTGGATGAAGACAGGCCAACCATCCTCTAGGCGAAGCACGCCACAACTTGGTGTCAAGCAATCTCCGTTGAAGAAGGCACGCTGGCTGCAAAAGGCCGTGAGTCACCCGAGGTATGAGTAATTTTAGATGGGAGTGCTTGTTTTTTTCCCCTTTTTATGCAGGAATTAATATTCTGAAAACCAAAGGCCGTGAAGCTGTAGGTGTTTCAAGCAGCCCCTATATTGGCTCCTGCCTTATTATCCTTTCGGTGTGTTCCTTATTTTTGCCTTATTCCATTAGTTTGCAGTCACATTTTTCATTGTTCCATTGGTACTAGCTCATGTATTTTCAGTAGCTATCTATACATGTTTCATTACATATGTTTCCATATACTACAGCCCCATATTTTCCTAATGTTGGGCCATCAAATTTTTGCTACGTGGATTGCTTATAAGGTAACGTGGTTGCTTATGGACTACCTTAACTTACCTGCTGATCGTTCTACTCACAAGATCAATTATTCTATGCCACACATTTGTCATGTCATCTATGAAGACTTCAAATTCATTTCAAAGGTTAGGAGTAGACTTCAGCTCAATGCATATGGGAAACAGCGTGTGAGTTTGATGCTTTTTTATTTGTCATTTCTTTTAGTCATTCCATTAATTGTTGACATCATATATCTCCATTCATTGTTAGTTTCAAGGACCAACCCCTATCCTACCCTCGTGCCTTTGAGTGGTTAATTTCCACCTCCGTCGTGAATGCCTGCAGAAGGCGGTGTGAGGTCACGCGAGCTGCATATGTTTGAAGAAGACGAAGATCCCACACAGCTAAGTCTTAAGGCATGGATGGATTGCGCAGGCTATTCAAGCCTTTCATGCGTTGCTTTATATCCCCCTCATGTTTCACAGTGTGCTTCCTTTTATGTTTCAGTGTAATCTCTCCTTTGACATTGCAAATGTTTATTTTCATTGCAGTCCCTTCCTGAAGAATACCAACTTCTATTGGCGCAACATAATTCTTTTGTTGGAGAAAGATTTTGATGAGCTTGCACTTGCAATGAAAGAGCAAGGGAAGGTGATCATGGCAAAGCGCGGTGTTCTGATCACTTCTAAGTTGCAGCTTGTTTTTTCTGATCATGGGCATTGTCTCAGGTGCACTTGGTATAGCCCCTGGATTTGTCACCTATGTTGCAGCTTGTTTTTTCTGATATGTTTCAAGTGACCATGATGAAATGTTCAAATTAGTTCCATATATTGTTTCATTGTTTAGTCCGGATTACCGATACATTTCTTTTTTGCATGTAGCTTTTTCTTTTCAATTGTTCATGAAGATCACTGGGTGCTTGTATGCATGAATATGTTCCAACACCAAATAGCTTTCTTCAATGCTTCAAGGAACACTCCTTGTTTCAAGTGTGCAAAAACTTGTTTCAATTCACTCATTCACATTTGGCATCATTTTAGTTTTTTTGCCTCTTTTTTTTTTTTCCAGGTTCGAATGGTTGACTACAGGAAGCATGTGGCTAGCGTACTCCTTGGGTAAGCCCATGAGCGAGATCTCCGTTGAGAAATTTGTGAAGGAGAATAGCATGAATTAGCCAAAGACCCACATGTCAATAGTCTTTTGTGTAGATAATCTAGTGAAACAAGGAATACATTGTATTTGGGGTTTCTCATCTCTGTGACCTGTGCTTTTTGGGGTACTAGACAGCTGCACGTGAAGTATGGCAAAATGATTCGTTGTTTTTGTTTCTGCCATTTGCTAGTAATTACAAAAGATCATTGTAATTTATTTTAATTATGATTGTGTGACGTAATAGTCTCGAATGATTGTGTGAAATTACAAAGGATCAATGTAATTTAATTTAATTATGTTGCAAGTACCTTTATTTTATGTTGCAATTACTTGAATCGGTTGTTGCATCTCAAATTGTGCTTATGAAACATGAAGATTTCCCCATTGTTGCATCTGTAAGTGCTCTATTGAAAACATCCGATTGTTACTACTGTTACAATTATATGAATTGTATGTTTTCTAGTAGCTGAATTAGTTGTTACATCTCAAAATGTGGTCCTGAAAACATTAATATTTCACCACTGTTACATCTGGAAGTGATAACTACCTAAAAAAGATGAGGTTATGTAGGGCGACATCAGTTTGTGAGCTTGAATGGAAAGTAGTTGCAATTGCAACATCATTTTTTAGTAGTTTACACCGCGTAAAATATATGACTTGCAAAAGGCGACTATGACTAGTTAAACATGTCATAAGAAGCATTGAAACATCCTATGGGACTAGTTGCGGCAGTCTAAATAATACAAGTTCAACACGGTCCGGCAAGACCTTTGTCATAAGATATGAGTGTTAAGCATAAAGCATATATATATAAGATGGGCACAAATTTTGTTATATGTGCTTGTTTCATAAGTCTTCTTTTCCATATTTACAAATTTTTGTTCATTAGGTGTCGATAAACTCTGTTCTATCAAATGAGCCATCTTGAGTTAGTGTTATTTTAATCAATTCTACATTACTTATTTCCAAGTGATGCTTCTATACAACATTTTCTTTAATTAAATTTGCATGTTTTTAGGACCCATTGATATTTTGTTCAGTTAGTTCTTTCCCATCGTTGCATTTTTTTTCTCTCTCTCTCCCATTTATGCACTTAAGAAGCGTCTTTTTATTACCACGTTGCACCCGCCTTACCAATATGTTTCTTTTAGATTATGTTATATGTTCTCTATTAGACTAAGCTATTAAGTTCTTGTATTTGTTTTCTTTAGGCCACCTTTTGTTTGCATACTTGGATTTCATGTAACCTATGATGACTTATATGAATCCCTCAAGCCAAAGGGACACATTTCTAACACATTCATGACAATGTGGACTTACAAACTTTAATCATGCTTGTCAAGAGTCTTGGAAACATGATGGCGACCTTGTCAAGAAATTTGCATTCAATGCCATGCACCGCGACAAGATCTTAAAACTTTCATTGTTCTATCTTTCAAGTACTTGCAACACCGATTCTAGATAAGAAACATGAGGATTATGGAACAAGGACAAATAATAAAACATCGGTGTTGCAAGTACTTGAATGATCTGTTACATCTCAAAATCTGGTCATGAAACACGATGATTTCCCCTTTGTTATATCCAGAAATGCTCTAATGAAATAGTCGAAAGTGTAACTACTATTCCAATTGAAATCCTCTAAATGAAACAAGATTAATGTACTACTTGAAAATTTTAACACTAATGTGCATGGCATTATAACACTAGTCGAGTGTAACTACTACTCCAATTGAAATCCTGCTGTTATAACACTAATGTTTTAAGATCTTGCTGTGTGCATGGCATTGAATGCAAATTTCTTGACAAGGTCGTCATCATGTTTCCAAGACTCTTGACAAGCATGATTAAAGCGGTAAGTCCATATTGTCATGAATGTGTTAGAAATGTGTCCCTTTGGCTTGAGGGATTCATATAAGTCATCATAGGTTACATGAAATCCAAGTATGCAAACAAAAAGGTGGCCTAAAGAAAACAAATACAAGAACTTAATAGCTTAGTCTAATAGAGAACATATAACATAATCTAAAAGAAACATATTGGTAAGGCGGGTGCAACGTGGTAATAAAAAGACGCTTCTTAAGTGCATAAATGGGAGAGAGAGAGAAAAATGCAACGATGGGAAAGAACTAACTGAACAAAATATCAATGGGTCTGAAACATGCAAATTTAATTAAAGAAAATGTTGTATAGAAGCATCACTTGGAAATAAGTACTGTAGAATTGATTAAAATAACACTAACTCAGTATGGCTCATTTGATAGAACAGAGTTTTACTGACACCTAATGAACAAAATTTGTAAATATGGAAAAGAAGACTTATAATGCTATAGATTATTTTTTTTAAAAAAGCTATAAATTAAAATTTTCAACAAAAACAAATTAGGATATCAAATAAAGAAAATATATTTTCACCATAAACAAATTAGGATATTAAATATTGAAAATATTCATATAAATTTATTTAAAATCTAAAAAGTTTGACTTTTAGAAAATGGGATATGCAGTTAATTTGAGACAAATTAACTGAAGCTCGAGCCAGCCAGGCAGCTAAAGCTGAAGCTGAAGCTCGTTTACACGCATGGTAGCTCAGCTCAGCTCCTCCTCCTCTTGTCTTCCTCCCCACGCCCACGCCCACGCCCACACAAATATCTCGGTCCCTGTCCCTATCTCTTCTCACCCATCGCCGCCGGCGGTTCAATCGTGCCTAGATTGCTCAATTCCATATGTGAATGAATTGATTGATTGATTGATTTGGGGTTGCTGCTGCTTAATCGATTTGGGATTCCAATTGGAGGTGTGATGCTTTTATCCTACTCTTTTTGAGATGTTAGCTATTTTTATCCTACTGATATCAACTATGTTGCACTAGTAATAGAGATATGTTGCAAGTACTCAAATGATATGTTGCAGTGCCGAAATCCCAAATTTGACACTGTCAGTCCCACGCAGCAGCCAACCTCATCCCCAACCTCTGAACCTCGGGTTGCGGTGCTTCACGAGGCCATGGGCGGTTCACGCTGGGCGCGATGGCGGCGTCGACGCCGCCGGAATGCACGCGCACAACCCCAGCACACCACGCCCGTGCTCGCCCTGCGTGCTGGACACGCCTCCTGCGGGGCGCTGCCAGTGGAATCCGGATGGATCGCGGACTCAGTCGCCCGAGGAGAGCCGGCGCGAGGCCGTCTCCACCACGGCGACCTCGTGCCGAGGTCCGCTCGCCCGAGCCGCCCGATCGCCCGCCCGCTCGCACGCCCGCCCGCTCGTCACCGCCGCATCGCCTGAATGAAGAGGCGGCGCGGATGAGCGGTGGGAGGTCTTCGGCGTCGGGCGGGAGGAGCCGGGCGGTACTCGGCGGTGCCGCGTGCCCGATACGAATACCCCGGCGCCCCGTTGCGTTAACGGTGATGGTGAAGGCCGACCTTGAGTCGGGGTGTGGTGGAAAGAAAGCGATTGTCCGCGGTAGGTTTCTTGTCCTGTTCGGCTTGGTGGGGCTGTGCTGAGGACCGTCCTATGGGCCTCAAAGCCATAGGACGTCCGGCGCTAGTCGTCATCGAAAAAGAAAAGAGAAACTTCGAAGTTTCAGATAGTTGGCACTCTCGAGCCTTCCTTTCCCAAAACAAAATTGCTTTCCGCTTCTATTACGCTACGGCAAGAAAGGTCTAAACCCTTGCCCGTTAATTTTTTGCCATCATGTGAATGTCATGCACACACCGTTTGTTACTATGATGACGCGGTGTAAGAGCATTTCCAACAGTTTGTCTTTTTTTTTTCCCCAGATCATGTTGTTTATCGATCATGTTGTTTGTCGACTACCAAATAATATGAGAAGGAAAAAAAGATCTTATCTCTAAGAGTTTGATATAATTCATTTTTGCAAAATCAAAGTTTCACCAATCTAAATGCAATAAAGAGGAAAAAAGAAACACACTTTTACAAAGTGAACAGAGAACTTTTCGCAAATTAACCAAACCCATATTTGTAAATCCTTTGTCTTGTTTTGCATCAGGACCCAACAAAAAGTTTCACCCTTTAACATTTGCTATTCTTCTTCGCCTTGAGTTCCGGTCCGACTCCCCGAACCGCCCACTACTTGCCTCAGCGCCCTCCTCGGACTGCTTCAACCGCCTCTCCTGCTCGCGCTCGGGCACCGCCGAGGGCAACACCTTTGTGCTCGACTCCTTGCTGGTGGCCTCAGTGATGGCTCCATCTGTAGAACCCGCTTTACACGTCGCCGGTGGCGAGCGCTTCGTCATCTTCAACCACTTTTTGGGGTGCTCCCGGAGACCGTCGACGAGGGCACCCATTTTCCGCCATAGAAATCGCGCGGGAGGAGAGACATCCACGGCAAACGGATGCACGGCTCCCCTAACGCGCATATATTTGCACAAATTGATCGATGTTATGGGAATTGGCAAAAGATTTGAAAGCAATATACCTTATTTAAAAAAAAAAAAATAAGGATGAGAAACTATGTTAAACCGTTGGAGATGCTCTAAAAGTAAATTGATAGATCGGAATGGACTGTCAAAACAAACTTTGATGCTGAGCAAACTCATAACCGGACTCATGGGAGAAAGGTAAATAAAGAAAAGAAATGTTTACGGCGTGCGGAGTGTGTGTGCGCACACGGAAAGAGACGGGCAGATGCTGAAAAGTTTATTCCGAGGGGTATTTAGCTTGTGAAATATTTTGGGTTAAGACCTTTGTAGCACTTTTCGTTTGTATTTAATAATTATTATCCTATCATAGATTAACTAGGCTCAAAAGATTCGTCTCAAATACTTTTCAGCCAAACTGTACAATTAGTTTTTATTTATCTATATTTAATGTTTCACGACACGTTAAAAGATTTGATGTGACATATAACTGTAGCATTTTTGGATTGGGGAAGAGAAACTAAACACCCCGCAGTCGTCACCACTCACCAGACAGCAGGTGACTTGTCTACGTCTCATCGGAGAAAGCGACGTAGCTTGTCCGACCCCGATACTGATCCGTACTACTCCTGTCCCATAGAGTTCGTTGTTTTTTGACTTTTGAACTTCATGTTTTGACCATCTATCTTATTTAAAATATTAATGTAAATCATAAAATAAATTAATCAATATTAAGTATCTTCATTGATAAAATAAGTCGTAACAAAATAAATTATATTTGTGCAAAAAATTTGAATAAGAGCGAAGCATCGAAGAAGAAGATGACACGGAATCGGGATGACAAGCTCGGTGGGACGGAGGGAGTAGACTAGACTAGATAAATACTCAGTCTGTAAAAATCCTTGCGTAACATCTCCAATTATAGAGAGGGGTACATAAGGAATTCATAAGATGGAGTGAGAGGGAGTAGGGCTTACACTTGAGATGGATTAGGTTGCTTGCACTTCCAAACTATAGCCCTTGATTTTTGTAAAGAAAAACTCTAGCCATTGAGGGGCCAAACCCCTGTGCGTCCTGAGGAAACATGATTACTCCCTCCAAACTATAAGTCATTTCAATTTGTTTTGGATAGTTAAAACATCTTAAATTATAATTTTAGTTAAACTTAAGATGCTTTGATTTTTAAGAAAAGTTAGAATGACTTTTAATTTGGAACGATAATTTGGAATAAAAGGAGTACATAATACCACCCTTAATCTATTGACTAGACTGCATATATGCAGACAACATATTTTTCTATGTGCACAGCAATGCCACATGTGATTGGACCAGAGCTGGCTTTGTGGCTGGCACGAGCTCTTTTCAGCGCCTTGTGCCCTTGTCCCCTCGTCCCACGTTGATTGAATATGACTAGTCTTAAAAATTGTTTAGATTTTTCTTCCCTGATTAAGATCGACCAAGATAATTCAGACATCTTGTATGTCTACCTACCACTGAAAAACAATTAATATCTTTAAATCATGAAATAAATCAAGAAAAATACAAACATCTTCAAATGAGCTAGTTCTATCACAACAAGCCCAACCAACTGACCAAAGTTTGCTAGATATTTATTTAGATGAGTGAACTAAACAAACTCTTTTAAGTCTAGCTAAATAAAAAGAGTTATCATATTTGCTATTCGCAATATGCATAGTTAGATTAATGATAAAATTTCATGATATACAATGTTGATAATATTTGTATAAATATATTTAAATGAAAAGTTCGGTTTGTTACCCCTAGAGGGAGTAATCACTATAAACATTTACTCTAATGCTATCTAAACGGATGGACTAAACGTTGTACTAATCTTTATTTTAGTCCAACTACTAATTGTTAGTCTCTTATAATTGTTCTTATATTTATTTAAAAACAACACAACAAATAAATTTTAGTCGCCTAAATTTTACTCACTAAATTTTAGTAATCTCAATGATCTAAACACTTCCAGTACATAACACGCGCCTTTTCTGCTGCCGTGGCCCTAATCGATGGACGGACGTACACCGCCGCTGCTGGTGCTGCTGCGTGTGGCGTGTGGCCTGTTTACGCTGTGCACAGTGCACTCATCGGCTCTCTCGTCTCGACCGACGCCGACGCGGCAGGCCAGGCGGCGGCCGGCCGGCTGCTGGGTCGCGGAGACGACAAGGTGGACCTGCTAGACTTGACTAGCGCTGTCAGCTCGCCGACGTCAGCCGTGCCGCGTACGCTCCGCGGCCCTGTGGCTGGGCTGGGCACGGACAGTCGCAGTCACACGCCATGCAAAAAGACATCTCATCGCACCCACACACCACGGACCTGCCGATGCCTAACTCCTGCTCAGCGATGGTTGGTGAAATTCTCCATTGTTTTGTCCTTCGCAATTATTGGCAGTTTATCCGCCGATTAGGTCGGCAGTGCAATTGGAATTGGAATTGACAGCCTCGTGGCCGGTCACAGGTGGCCGTCAAAACAAAACAAACGGCCATCCCATCCCGCTAGCTACGAATAATCGTGCCCGGCCGCGACCCGCATTAGTAGCCGAGATAGTGAACGCGGATATGAATATGATCCCCGGCCGGCCGGCAGCTCGGCCCCTGTGATGAGATGTGTTCCACCACTAGTAGCTACAAACAGGGTTGGAATTGATGCTCTTCAGCCATGTGGATAGATTTAAGCCATTGTTGGGGGGTAAAGGGGGGATAAATCCATCAACTCAAGTACGGAATATATGTTTAATTTTCTAGACAGCTAGCCTGTACAATTAATTACACCTATAATAAGTAGGTAGGTATAGGTTGATATGTTAGCCCACTAACCACTCAAATCTCTTCACGCAACGAAGCTTCAGTAACACTCTGATCTACTATTCCTTTGTTTTTTTAACAACAATTCCTTTGTTTGTTGGGAGCTGCTTCTGATCTTGTCCTCTTGCTCTTTTTTTTTTTAATATTGTCCTCTTGCTCTTGGTGGGGAAAGAAACTGAATTTGCTCAGCAAGTCTGGGCCTTGTCCCCCACAGAATTTCAATGCGAAAGAACAGTCCGGGCCTTCTGCAATGATGCTGGGCCGGGCCTACGTTGTTCATCTGCTTTTAGTTCATGCATTTTCCTTGGCGTTTGGTGAGTTGTTATGCTCGAATCTAACTTGATACGGTTACCGGCCGGTCAATACGATCCACAGTATGCGTGATCCGAAACAATCGGGAAGAATCAATTCATCATTTTCAGTTTCACATTTCTCTGTCTAAAACAAAACCGATACGATACCATCGAAAACAAGAATGGTGTCGACATTCTAGTAATGTCAACACAACGGCACTATATGATCAAAAGTACATCGATAACTATCAGAATCAACAAAACTATACTTCAAGAAAATGATAAACACGACTATTCATAGAATTTGATACTAGCCATGCAAGTATGTAACCCACTCCATCTCGTAAAGATGGAACGACGATTAAGACATCGATATTTTGAAGAAACAAGTATGCACCTGTTCTTCACCTGCCCATTTTGCTCCAGCTATTGGAACAAAATTGGAATAATCTGGAATCTTGACATGGTGATCGAAGCAAGGACAACATTTGGCAGCAAATATCTTCAGAGAGATTCTCATCGTTGGTTGCTGGGCAATCTGGAAACACAAGAAATGCATTGATCTTTGATGATGTCAATTGTACCTTGCAGAGCTGGTGGGCTATTTTCAAGAATGAAATTGACTTGATTTGTATCAAGGCAAAGCCAGACCATGCGGGCCTTATCAAAATGTGGCTGGAGAATATAGCTTAGAGTTTTGTTTCTTCTCTTTTGAGCTTTGCAAGCTCTAAAATTTTGCTCTTCCTTGCCCCCTTGCACTCCTTGTGCATGCCCATCTCTTGTAATCTCTTTATTTTTTCCTGGATGTACCCTTTTTACCTCTTTATATACTAGGACAACAAACTTGTATAATGTCTTGTTGATATATGATGGCATGGACGATTAATTAAGCATTCCAATCCTTAGCCATGGCTGTTGACACTACTCAACCGGAGTACTGGCTCAACTGGAGGTTCTTGTTGTGCGCGCTCTGGGTCTACTCCTGCATGGCCTTGGCGTTCTTCTTGATTTGGAAGTATGAGCGCCCCAGTTCACGGGGCAGCAACGACGATAACAGTGAAGACAGAGAAGGGGCGTTACCACGGGTCGGGCCTGGTGTTGTTTATCTTGAAGATTGCTGGAAGACGTGCATTGAGTGGATCCACCCTGGCTGGCTGCTGGCGTTTCGACTTGTGTCCTTCTTCGTTTTGGCTTCCCTGCTTGTGATCGACATCGTTACTGATGGAGTATCTTCCTATACTACATGCAGTAAGCCCATCTTTGTCCCTGAATTAGTTCCACTACCCACAATTAAAAAGAATTTATGTTGAAATGATACTGTATGTTTGGCATGTGGACGTTCTTGCTTGTCACCTTATATTTTGGGGGTATGTATCGAACTTTGATTTGCTTTTTTGTTATTGTCACTTTAGTTGTTATAATAATTAACCTTGAGTCTCAACTCTCAACAACTGACACTGACATCACATCTCGCTGCACCCCTGCAACATTGGTACAAAGACTTATGAATTTTCTTTTGAGGATATTATCTAAAAGCAGACTGTAGAGTTATTCTTGCTCATGATTTTTCACCAGCATTACCCTCTTTATCTTCAGCTTGGATCATTACTTTCCATTTATGGATGCTATCAATATATTTACAATACTGGTGGGGATAGATATGATCCAAGTAAGATCTGGTGCAGATCATGGCACATATATGATAGCTCCAACTGCGGAAAGTGCATATGACCCTGCAATCAAAGACACTAAAACAAACAATGGCCAAGAAACAGCAGGACTTTGGGGTTATATGTTCCAGATCATGTTTCAGGTAAGTCATCAATCATCATAAGCATGTGTTGTCGCTTTTACATTTTCTCAAAAAGTTGGGCCTGTTATAATAAAGAGAAAGAGGAAAGATGACGGACATTGGGACTCCACTCAAATTCTGTGTTTATTTTCCAGACAAATGCATGTGCTGTGATGATTACAGACTTGGTGTTCTGGTTTATTCTGTACCCTTTTCTTGCCCACAATCAATATGAAATAAATTTTTGTGAGTATTCCTTTCCCTTCTACGATTTTAGGAACTCTAATAGTCAACTGTACAATCTCACTTGTTTGTTGAACTTATTAACTAAAATCTTTCATACATATTACTTTTTTCCTTTAATATTTACCTTGAAGATCATAATTCACTATATGTATCAAGGAATTTTGGAAATCTAATATGATAGCATATAACTTAATGGTCTGACTTTTTATCGGTTACTTTGTTTTTGGTCACCCTTGATACTCATTTTTTTGTCACATTACTTAATGCTCTGCCAATATTAATAAAGAGATAAAAACACGCAAAACATAAACCTTTCTGCCTGCCACTATTACTTTTGTATCTTTTCTACATGATTTAAGGGATGCAGAATGTTGAAACCGGGGGTTCTAACACGGGTGTAGGGCCTCCGCCCGCCGAACCTCTCGGGGGAGAAGTGAACTAACTGGAACGTAAGGATCAAAAGTGCTCAAAGATTAATGGTCATAAGTGGTATTTCCCAACCAAACAAATAGGGGAGGTTTGCCCCCTATTTATAGTTTTACACCATGCAGGAATTTAAGATTACAAATTTGCCCTCCTATATTCCTAGCATATTCCGGCATTTGCCTCGCCGACTTGGGGGTCTTGCGTCCTTTCTCAGCTCGAACCGCCTTTTGCCAAATGGGCCTTCGACCGGCCCATCCGGGCGGGGATTGTCTTTCTTCCGACCCCGCGATTGAAACCTTCGCCCGTGGCCTTCGGGGGAGGAGCTTGGGGACGGACGCCGGACACCTCCGCCGCGGCTCGGCACCCGGCTCAGCGGTGCTGGCGGAGGTCTCTTTCTCCTCTTCCTTGGAGCACTAGAGGAAGGACCTCCGCTTGTACTAAGGCGCCGCAACCTGGCTTGTTACTTAGTCCTGCAAGATAGACACGGAATACCAATAGACTTTACATAGTTAGAGAAGGTTCGTTATCCGCGTTTGCTCGCCTGGTTGAACACCTCCGCCTGCTATCCGAGGGCCGTGTCCCAACACAGAAGTTATTACATGTGCTTAGTGCTGTTTTGGTAGGTACACCAGTTGTGGCTTATTTCTTCTTAAGAATGAAATGTTACATGATTAACATATAGTCATAGTACAAAAGAGTTTTTTTATTGGGGCTATTATGTTTCTACCCTTCTGGCGAAAACGCCAATTGTAACTCTACCCTCGTTTTTTTGCCATGGTGCAATTTTACCCTCGTTCCGTTAAAATGAAGCTCAAGTTTACCGTCACTTCTAACTCTTTTAGATTTAAATGTAGGAAAAAAAACAAAAACAAAACCCTTGTCAAGTTTCCCTTTGGACCACCTCTCTCCAACTCCCGTTCTCTCTCTCAATCGAACACACACGACACACGCCCCGGCGACGGCCGAGCGCTTCTGCGGGCTAGGCGGTGGCGTGGGCTTGGCGGGGTTGGGCGGGCTCGGTGGCGCCAGATCGGGGCAGGATAGGCGGCGGACGCCGCGTGCGTGCGTCGCGCGGCCGCGGCGGAAGCCAGGCATTCGCGGGCTCGGCGGCGGTGCGGCGTGGGGGAGAGGCGCGCGGCCGGCTCGGTGGCGGCGCGGTGCGTGCCAACGCGGCATGCTTGGTGGCGGGTCCGAGGGCAACCAGGTAGTCCAAGTGCCATGGAGCCTCCTCCCGACGGCGGTCAAGTAGGGGCAAGCGGGTAGCATCCTCCCCGGGTGAGGGTGCGACCTCCGGTGGGCGCGACACCGCCTCCGCCGTGTCACCTTCAGCGCACTCCTCAACGCGATCGCATTCTAGTTGTTCCGAGCCTCCCTACGTGGTTGGTTAAGGCCGCCGCTTCCTTTGCTGGTCTCTGCGGGTGCGTTTGATATAGGGCCCTAGGGTGGCCGGAGCCCTTCACGTGCAGCTCAACATGTTTGATTCATTTGGCTCATTCCCTAATCTGGCTCCCAATGTGCAAAATCCCTTCTCTCCTGTCTCTCTGGAAACGCTCCGATCCTTCGTTGATTTTCGGCCAAGCTCGTTCCCGTCCTTGTGCGGCCGGTTGGAGCACGGTGGTGGCTGCTTTTGTGTTGTTGAACACCGGTTGTTGGCTGTTGGGAGTGAAATCAAACACTAGGCTACTTGGGCCTGGACGAGTTCGGACTGCAATCAAACAAGGCCTGTTTTTCGGCCATGACCTGTCTGCGGCTGGCCAAAGCCTGGCTCCCAGGACGAGCCACCCCGGAGCTCCAAATCAAACGCGCCCTGCCTCACCACCGGTGGTCGAATCGACCAGCCCCTCCCTGTACTGTGACAAGCTGTGGCCGGAGGACACATGCATGACTTTGTTGACATCTTGATCTCCCTGCCATTGATCTTGTCGATTTGCGTTCAATTTATGTCGACTTGTGTGTGTCGATTTGCATATCCCTGGCTTTGTTGGCGTTAGCCAGCCGGCACAGTGGGTGGCTCTACTGCTACCATACACGCCACCTGTTCGATGAAATCACTTTGTGAGGCTTAGATAGATCTTGGCATGAATAGACTTATCAGACTTCAGACCCGCGTTGCTTTTTCTGAATAATTTTTAATTGCTTTCAGTTGGTTCTATTTTGGCACGTCCTGCCAGAAGAGGACTCTCTCGGAATCCTTTCCTCATATAAATTGATAATCGGTTATACGTTCGAGCGATGAGCTAAACTAAAGCACTATGCCTCCCTTTATACATGTGAGAAGACACGTGATCGCAAATACACACCGTGCAAGACCTGGCACTAGTTTTGCGTGTGTGTGGAATTATAAGTAACAACCTGTCTAATGTTGCTGCCAAATTTTTTTTTAGAAAAAAAGGTAAAATCACAATGGACACAAGAAAAGTAGGGGTATTTTGCAAGGGCAAAATTATCCTAAAAAGGCTAAGTTAACACCGTTTCTACCTGATAACAGAGTAAGGGTAAACTTGAGCTTCGTTTTTACAAAACGAGGGTACAATTGCAACATGGCGAAAAACGAGGGTAGAATCACAATTGACGTTTTCAACGAGGGTAGAAACACAATAGCCCCTTTTTATTTGTTCATTTAAGGTCTTATTTGTATTCGTGTTGTTTTTATTTCTTAAAGTTTTTAAAATGTGCATCTCAGATTCTGATTGGGACACATTCAATCAACGTTGTCTTCATAATTGGTGATGCTGCTCTAAACAAACTGGTAAATTCTAATGCCACAACATTGATCCATATATCCAACCTGACATCTGTCTTGATCATTTAATAATCTATAAGTGCAACATTTCCTGTGGTTTCGGATAGCATACTTCATGCTGTGGACAGGCATTTTTGTTAATTTTCAGTGGATCATCCATTGTAACATGTCAATTTGGTAATGCCACGAACTTAGTTCTTTTTTTGTTCCTAATGAGGTGAAATTCTAGTGTGTAACATGTTTTTCTTTTTGTTCAGGTGGCCTTACCCATTTCTAGACTTGACATTCCCTGGTGCACCTGTATGGTAAGCTCAACTCAATGAAAGAAATGACTCTATTTTGCTGAATATATGTAGCTAATGCATCGGGATTGCTATGAAAATGAAATACACTCATTTTACACTGAAGCCATCAAGAAATTTACTATTATACTCCTATGCTAATATTGCTGTAAACTGCGGTTTTATCAACTCGAAAGAAAAATAAAATAAACTGTCACTCCTGGTAGGTACCTGGTGGTGGCACTGTTGCACTTCCCATGCTACGCTCTATTCACCCTGGTGCTGAGGCTCAAGCATATAATGTTGGAAAGTTGGTTCCCTCAAACTTATGTGAAGTAATTAAGGAAGATGACAATATTCGTAGTTGATTGTCCCTATACGCTACCTCGAGGAAAATTAAGCAGAGATTTTGCAAACTATCTGCACACCCGTAATCATATTGTTCAGAAAAAGGTCACACCTGTCTCTCGAGGGGTCTCTGAAAGTGGACATGTAAATTTACAGAGCATGTTTCAAATTTTTTAAAGCAGCAACTTATTTAAATCAGCTATTGTCTCTAGGCATTGCCCTTATTATTTTTATTCCCAATGGAGATATGTGTACAATTCACTAATATGTCCAATTATTTGCAGCAATTTTCTTGTTCGCTTGATGACTAACATAGTTTGTTCAGTTTATTAGTGGCATCGATGATGCTATGTGTTACTATATTTATATATAATATACTTGACTTTTTGCGGGACGAAATCAGGAGAGTATCAGCAGCACCGTGTTATTTCGATTATGTTTCCACAACTAGTCCAATCTGGACGAGTTGTTCTCAGCGATACTCTCAACGGTCTCTCCCCACTAAAGTTTGTTGCAAATACTAACAGTCTCTCCAGATTTGTGTTTCTTTTCACAAGAGCATCTCCCAGAGATTAGGTAAACATAAATACTAGAATCCATGATTTATCCATTTTATAAAATAGAAGTGCTTTGAAAAACTAGAGTCCCTTCTCCTAGGAGTTTTATAGACTTCTATAGCAGAGGCTTTTTATAGACAGCATCACACCTTCTCAAGTGTTTTGGGCTTGAAAAGAAAAATGAAACGCCAGCAACGCATAATGGGTCGTAAGATCTTGGGTCTCAGAGGCGGAGAGTGTTCCAGCTAGACAGGCTAGGGGAGCCACATGCCCAAGGCACCCGGCAAGCCTCAGATGGGCCGGTCCAGGCTGAATGGCTTGCCAAGCCAGAACGTGTTGGTGGGACCGGCGGGGCCCTGCACTGCGCACCTCACATCTTTTTTACTCGTTTCGTCCCAAAAAGAGTGTCTTATTGTTTGACCATCCATCTTATTCAAATTATTTATATAAATATTATTTACTTAAAAAAGTGCCCATGCGTTGCAAAACGGTCTTGAATAGATGATCTCATAGTAATAAAATTATTTGTGACAGTTCTGGTTCTTTGTTCAATATGAACATAACGAAGGCACCACTCAAATTCTAGGTATAAGAATTTGTGAGGCTAATTGTTACTCCCTTCAATGTTAGGTTCATTCATCGTGTACTTTGGTCTTCAATACCTCAAAGAGGAGGAGCTGCAAATTGTTGTCACCTGCAAACCGTTCCCACACTTTGCAAAAGCCTTTGAAATTTTCCAGAAACGTTTGTCCTCATCACGCACACAAATGTGAATTTGAGAACACATAACTCGATCAGTTTCTTCTTTTTGCATACTACTATAAGGCTGGTGCATTTGTGGGAGCATGTAACTCAGAACCGAGTGTGCTTCGTTATCTTCTGAAGATGTCATACCTCCTATAACCAAAATGCTTACATCTACGATGTCATTTTGTTCACCTGAAATTGTAGCATGTGAGGTCATGCTTGACGTCGCTATTGAACTCGTCGGCGTATGAGCTGTCATTAAAACAGGCCCGGGAGCCGATGTCATGGCTTGGGCCACCTGCCCACTCGCTGGCGTAGCCTACCACCACGGACAGCGGCGGCTAAGCCAGAATTTCGAAGGTAAGGTGTGTGAGGTTAGATTTCGATGGTCAGGCGGACATGATCAGGAACTCCTGCATGTCGAGGATATCCCAACACCTTTTATAGTCTTCTAGTTCCAAACCAGAAATTCGTGTCGAACTTGGAGTCCATGTCAAAGATACCCTGGATTGGGTTGCTATCTTATTTCATGTCCAACTAAGATGGAGGTCGCCGCTGCAGCCACGCCTTGACCTGCCTTGCCGCCGCAGCTCCCTTTGGGATCCGATATTGCCGCCACACCATGGGGCTCCGACACCGGCCGCTGCTAGGTTGAGCGCCGCTGGCCGAACCACCCATCTCGAACTCACTGTCACTGCGCGTCGAAGGTCTTCTCGGGAAGCCCGCGTGATGACTCCCGTCTTCACGGCGCTTCATCCTTTTGCGAGCTGGCGGACCGAGTTCGTGACTCGACACCTCGTCGTCGCAGCCCGAGCGCACGACTCGACACCTCGCCATAGCTGCTCCCATGATTATTTGGGTGCGGAGTCCATCGGTTGTTTTATAGGATGATGAGGGTTGGATTTCATATCGGTATCTGCGTTTCATCCCCTTCCCCCAAACCAGCTGGAGCCGATCAATGCACACATAATTGTATCGAACACGGAATGGTAGAAGAAAAAGAGGAAGGAAAAAAAGGTTATGCGGACCGGCATCGGAGTAGGAAAGCGAGGGCGGTACGCGCGGACACATGCCTAAGGTGGGAGCGGCTGGACGATACGACCCAGGCGGACAGATACGCGCGGACAGAAACATAGGACAGATTGGCAGAAATTTTCATGTTTTATTATTAGATATAGATAAAAAAAATAGGTGGGGAGTTTTCCCCATTAAGTCCTTCAAAAAAAATATTTTAATTTTAACCATATGGATGACACAAAGTCACATACAGTCACATTCACTTTCCTTTAACGAGAAGCCAAGTCACTCGTTTGGATATAGATTGTGTTAAGGTCTTAAGCACGTTTCTTTAGACTACACCAAAGCCTCTGCTCAACCAAGCTTGACTAGAGGGGAAACGCATGATTGGAGTGCGAGCATGTGGCACTTGGCAACTTGGGCCTACTAAGAACTTGCAAGAGATGTCACGTTATTTTTGTGCTCATGTGGAGGAAAGAGAAGAGAGAGACGAGAAGCGTGTTGTTAGCTAGCTTACAATAATTTGATGCACAGGTTCCTAGGAACTTTTGCGAGAGAAAAGAGGTGGACCTAGTACTAATGATTTAGTATGTGTCTTGGCCAAACCACTATAGTGTGGGCTGTTAGCTGGATATATATATGATGTGACAAAGTCATACAACATGCTAGTGGGTTGTATTATTAGCCATACTCTTTTTTTATCCTATTATTAGCCATACTCTAAGTGTACGGTATGCAAAGATATCGTGGCTGAGAGTAATATTGCTGAAGTTAAAGGGAACCTCCTTTTCTCTACAGAAAATGATATAATATCTTAATATTTTACAATAGAAAAAGATCTAAAACGGTGAAATACTGTTAAAACTATCGTTTTTATGATTCTTTTTCAGAAGTTGGTAGAAAGTTTTTACCGAATCTTTATTAGACAATAAAGTAAAAGGTTTTTTTTTCGAAATTGTGCAACCTCGGCACGTATTATATTAAGAGAAGCGGGAGTTCTTACACGAACGCACGTCCGCCAAAACAATTGGCCGGCGTGAGTTTAGCACACTTAACAGACGACACTGGATTCAACGGCGGAGCAGTAGAGT
Source organism: Hyparrhenia diplandra (assembly GCA_015847255.1). NCBI lineage: Eukaryota > Viridiplantae > Streptophyta > Magnoliopsida > Poales > Poaceae > Hyparrhenia > Hyparrhenia diplandra. Next base: position 24,705 of record JADLZK010012280.1, on the reverse strand, counting down.
TGTAACTTTAAAAGAAACTAAATTTGCGTCTGCAGAAAAGGGATGACAAGGAGCTACGGCCGCAGGCAAGAATCTCCCAAAGGAGCCGCCGTTGGCGTCGGCGGGGCCGCATCATGGGGAAGAACTCACGCAAACGTTGTCGCTTGTCGGACGATCCATCTTTGACGGTGTTCTCGAACTTGCTCGCCAGCCGGGCGCTAGAGTCGGCCTGACGCCTCGACCGGGCGTCCCTCAAGCTTGGCGAGCATCACCTCCATCATCCGCCGCTCCATTGGTGGATTGCGTTGCGCCCCTGGCTTCGCGGCGAGGCGGTTGCGTCTTAAAAAGCCCATTCGCCCTCGGTGATTTTGGACGAGCGGAGGAGGGGCGACCGCGAGGATTGGCTCGTCCAGCGGCCGGGTGACCGCCGACATGAAGTCCTCGAAGGAAGCGGCGGTAGGCACGCCAATGTGCTCCCCACTGACCGAACGTCCGGGTTCCGGTGAGGGACGACAGCGGCAGCGCCGGCGAGGACACACCGTGGCGTCAACTCCAAGGTCCTCCCCGCAAAGCGAACTCCGAACAGTGGGAGGAACGGTGTGGCATCCTTGAACGCTTCAAGGGACTTCGCGGCGATCATAGTAACTGAGTAGACCTGACGCCCTCAGGTCGATTGGCCCACCTGTTCATCTTGACACGCCGCGCCGCTTTTCCGGGCGTGGATCGCGGAAGGCAGATTTAGCGAGCCAGCCGGCCGCTGCGACGCGGTACCCAATCGTCATCGACCACCCTTGTCCTTCGCTATAGGTGGAACCTTGGCAGGTTCAAGAGGCGCGGGGCGGAGGCCGCAGAATGGCCACGTGGGCTAGCTGAAGGAGGAGAGGGAGGGGCCTCGAGGGTGACACGCACGGCCCCAAACGCCGGGCGCCTGTGGAGGCCGAGACGAGCCGAGCGAGGCGACAACGTGGTGGACGCCCGCGGCGTCCTGGTCCTCGGACCCCTCCGACACCTCCGCCACGGACTGGCCGCGGGAAGGCCCCACCCCAGCACGGCAAGGGGCTGGGCTGGGCGGCGCAAACAAACATGTAGTCCTCAAAAAGGGGGTTACGACATTTTTACAACCTCAAACAAACATCCTTAACTCTAAAGCATGTAGACCGAGCCACTCTCTACTGAGAAACAAAGAACATAGACTCAAGGTCCAAGGAAACGGCTGATGAGCTTCTGCATTTGGTCTTGTAGTCAACCAGAATTGCTCGATCTCCTCTTTGCATAAGAATGTCACCTCCCTTGGCTGCAAGCTTTTGTTTTAGAATGTTCGTTTTTTATATTTTTTTCTAACTACATAGGTATATTGAGCTACCGTTTATGTTTTAGTTAAGAAAAGCATGATAAAGCCTCGGTAACCGATCTCATCTAATTTTACTTCCATTCTTAATCCACAGCACCAATCCGACTATGGTGCCCAACAATACCATCAGTATTGACAACGGAAGAGAGAGACCTTGCAACTTCCTTTTAAAATTGGCGCAAACCTTACAGGACGTCTTGTAGTATCACCAATCCAATTTGCCATTCCAAGCTCGAGAAACAACACATTCTGTCATCTAGTATGCACTAGCAACCCATCACCATCGCAGAGAAGAAGTAGCAAAATGACACTTGGAATATATTTCACTTGCCACCATTACATCTTTCACTAGCACCCCGTTTTTGCCGTGTTGTTCGTCGCCTACCACCACTCTAGAAAAGGTAAGTACGTACTTGGTACAAGCTACAGGCTCACCGGCCGGTGAATGCGCTCTTCGCCGTCCTCGGCATGTAGTCGAAGGTATCCTCGCCCTTGTTCTCTGTCCGTGGCGAGTTCTTGGCGCCGAGGAGTGGCGCCGAGTCCTTCTCGCTCATCTGCAATATTGTTATAGATCCGAATCGTCGTTGTCACCTCTGACCTGAATTTCACAGTTTCAGACGAAGTGGGGAATGCACTTAGTTGATTATTACCTGTGAAGCGACCGGCAGCGAGCTGGCGGCCTCGGTCTTCTTCCTGCTCTCGACGACGGAGTAGTAGGAGTAGAGGCCCATGCCGAAGATGGCGATGAGGATGCCCACCACGTTGCGGGCGCTGAAGGGGTCCTTGAGGATGATGTAGCCAAAGGAGAGCACCAGGCACGTCTTGAGGTGGCCCAGCACCTGGTACGTCACGGGCGACGTCGTGCCGATCACCAGGAACGTGCTGAAGTTGACGCACACCGCGATCGAGCACGACAGCAGGATGAACGCCTGCACACACGCGCGCCACCAAGCATTCGAGCAAGGTTACAGCTGATAATATAATGCTGCAATCGATCGGTCCGGTGAACCGAGATCTACTGTGCCAAGGGTACTTACCACGACTTGGGTGGTGTAGTTGAACGCGAAGACGTCACGCTTGGTGAGGAGCTTGTCCACGAACGGCCCAGTGACGAGCAGCACCGCAGACTGGTACGGCGACGACTGGTACAGCAGCTGCGTCGAGGAAACCTTCAGCCTCCTTTGGATTTGGTTGGTCAGCTTTGTTCAACACCAGGGTTAAGGATGACAAGCCAGTAGCATGTGGATGCAGTGTATGCAGGGTGCATGAAAGACTCTAAGATCCAGCAGCTAGCTTGAGCTGCTGAACGAAGTTCATGTGAGAACAGCAAGTACAAGGATACAATCTGCCCGACGCATGTCGCGGCGATGGTGAGTACGGCGATGATAGAACCGAGGAGATTGAGCTGGAGATCAGTGACCGATGCGATGCCGACTCCCAGGAGCAGGACCATGAGGGAGCCCTTGATGGTCTGACTGAAAGGTTCAAGCTCGTCGAGTATGAGAAGTCATTTTTTCACAACATGGGACAAGAGCAGCTGAAATTACACATTGGGCAGAAAATGGCAACAATTTTTGGGAATGACCTGAACTTCTTGTTCAGAAAGATGGTTTCCAAGACTATGGTGAAGGGTATGATGGCCAGCTTGGTCATCTGTTACAAGAAGCAGCGGTAAATTCAGAGGCAAGAACATAATATTACTGGGCAGCAAATAGCTAGTAGTGTAGTAGGCAGTGTATGCTTGCCTGGTAGAAGCCAACAGAGTTGAATCCGAGGCAGAGGTTGAGGAGGCCAATGGAGATGCCATTGAGCAGGCCAAAGGAGATGACGGTCCGCGCGTCAATTGGCTTTGGCTCAAAGAAGTGCAGCCGCTGTGCAACGTACAGAGTGAAGAAGGTCACCATGAGGTGCCAGCTCGTTAGCGTCGTCGCTGCAATGGATCCAAAAACGCCAGCAGCAGCAACAAAAATCAGAAACTTTGGCTTTCATGCAGCGCAACACAGTATTGTAAATTTGTAATGGACAAAAATTTTGCATTGGGAGGTACAGTTAAGTTCTGAAACTCTGAAATGCGTGCACATACTGACCGAAGAAGAAGCCGAGAGTGCTGATGAGGTACTTGTTGCAGATGACGATGGCCACCGACGAGGTCACCGAAAGGCCCAGCGCGCCAGCGACGCCCGTCCGGGAGCCCGCGCCGTCCGACATCTCCTCCCCTCCGACGGCAGGTGACTTCCCTCCTGCTGGTGCAGACGAAGAAGCCAAGAATGAAAAACGATAGCTGTGGGCGAATCCCTAGACGTGCAGGCTGTTAGTAATCTCTAGTAGATGTCTCTTCTCTCGTTAGGAATCATGAAACTGGATACACACGCCCGCCCGCACGTGACATTGCGTTGACACTGCCGCATCAGACGGGCCAGCAGCAAATCCCGAGGCAAGGGAGTGGAAAACGTATTGTGTTCACTTCACGTGGCATGATCTGCGCTTGTGTACCGGTGTAGATCAAAACAAAAACATTTGATCCGGTTCTTGCAATGAATTCAGACAGGTGTTTATTCCTACTCATAGCAAAACAACATTCTTTTGGGATTGCGAGAGTAGTGCATTGCTGCAACTGCAAGAATCCATTAGCCAAGAACTTGCATTTGTTGGTCTAAAAGTCTGAGAACATTTGTGATGCTACGTACTAGCGTCCAACAACAAGCAGAGTGACCTTCTGGACTGGATCAAAATCATTGATTGATTTGATGCTTACTGCGTCCAGGAGACAATTATTGGAATAAAGCAAGTTCAAGTAGGTAGCCACCTTGAGTGTCTTTGTGATAATCTGAGATCATGTTGTCTGTCTATTTTCATTAGGTGGCCAGTCACCAGCACATTGCAGTGTGGCACACACATATACATACAAGTACTCTCCCCGTTCCTAAAAACACGCAAGTGTGGAAAGCGTGCTTAGTCAAAGTTCGTCAACTTTGACCAAGTTTATAAATAAAAGTATTAGGATTTATATCTTAAATTAAATTTATTATAAAAATATATTTCATAATTAATCTAACGGTACTTAATTTGTCTCATAAGCCTTAATATTTTGTGATATAATTTTAGTCAAAGTTTATAATGTTTGACTTCTCGGATGTGAGAATTGCATGTTTTCTGGAACAGAGGGAGTAGGAATGAAGGCAGCGATGTATAATACATCCGATAAGGCAGAAAAAAAAGACATCTACGGTCACTCAGTCACCAAAGATAAATCGTCTGGCACAAGGCGACATGGTAACAGAAATAGAGCTGAATATGTTAGAGTCCGGTTTTTCCATAGGTAATTTCTTAGGAAGGTAGTTTTTTTTCACCGTTGGATGATGTTTCTTTTGAGATCTGTGCAGACTTCCAAACATCCAGGCATCTCTCCCTCTCTCTCTCTCACCGTCTCTCGCCCCCTCGAATCATTTTTCGTTCACGTCTTCTCCCTCCCGTCTCTCTCTCTCCCCCTCCCTCCATCTCTCTCTCCCTACCTCAGATTCTTCGCCTCTCACTCCGCCGCTTTCTCTGTCCGCGCCACCACCACTCCTCTCTATGGTTCCTCCATCTCCTTTCATTTACAGGTAACCTATCCCATCTAATATCAAGATCCCCTTTCTTATCCTCTCCAAATCCACAATCTCTCTTATTCCCCCTTCTTATTCCTTCGCTTCTAGCTGGTGTCTTCGCTACATTCCCCATCCAATCGCCTAATTCTTGGTCATATATTCTTCCAGCTCTGTTTGTTCGAGGTAATTTCAGCAAATGATCCTACCCTGAAAAACTTCACTTCCCGGGAAGTTCCCTTCGGGATATGCTTTACCTATGTCCTGGCACAAGGCGACATGGTAAGTACTGTACCAGCAGTACTGGAGTAGGAGTACGTTTCATTGATTAGTCGGTGCTCCATAGCATTTCTCGAAGATCTCGGGATGATAATTCAGGCCCGTTTAGTATGGCCCTACCAAGAAGAGGCAGGTCAACGGGAGCCCGGCATGGAAACTTCCGAGATCCGGGTGTGGATGCGTGTGGAGTGACCGGCTACTGCGTGCGTGCACGAGGTGGAGCCCATGTGCACGGTGTCTGTGTGATGAGAAACTTCGATCGGCCCCAAATCTCTGTGCAGTGTGCAGCGGCATTCCTGCCTGGGCCATTTCATGAACAGAAACTGCCATACAGCAGTACCATATGCAGAACCAGAAGATTTTTTTTTTTTTTTAAAAAAAAAAACTGCATCCTTCCCGCGACATTTCCACGAACTTAACTAGTTCGCATTGCCAACGCATGGTCACAGCCAGCCTAACAACAGGTCACAACTCACAACAGTGGTCATGAGGAGACGACCGATATGCATACGCGCACCCGTAGGATGGGGAGAAATGGTACCACGAAATTCACAAAGAACACAGACAAAGCAGGGTGGTGACCGGTGAGGACGTACAGAAGGTATTTTTTTTTTTCGGTCACCGACGGCGACGTCTGCCCCCGGAATTAGGCGACGCGGCCCCCGCCACGCACGCGATGACGAGGCGAGGGGCGCACAAGGGCTCGGCTCCTCAGGCAGGCCAGTGCAGCGCTGCCACGTCGGAGTAGGCACTAGGGCATGATCCCCTTCGTTGGTTTGACTACCAGCTTGGCAACAGGCAAGATTGTTCCGTAACTAACACTAGTTCTGTACCAACTTATACCAAGTTCACATGGAGGGAGGGTTCGTTCAAACAACACACGTTTGGGCAGTGGCCACCAACTCCACCAACTCTATTCTATACTACACCACTTCCTCTGCAATATGCACATGCACCCAGATAATTGCCATACGTAGCACTAGTACGACGCTCCAGTAGCATGAATAACGCACAAAAATGCACACGCACCTTCCTCTAACTAAAATTGGCAAATGGCATGAAACGGCCGGGCCGAGAGCTTGTGCAGCACGTCGATCATCATCAAAACAAGCGGCACCAGTAACCGGAAGGAGGGCGTCGGACGACGGCAGTGGCCACAGGCCATGTCCAATCCGAGTCCCGAGATAGGGTCAGGAAGTGGAACGAGGCGGCGAAGATGTTCCAAAATTTCTAGGCAGACAGACAGGCAGACAAGTCGAACGAACACATGCCCGGCTCCCATCAACAGAATTAATCCAGATTCGCCGAGAGGAGAACAGAATCCTGGTTCTCTCAACGATCAATACAACCATGTTCAAAAAAAAAAGGGCATGTACCGTATCGAACTATCGATATCGACCAACCAACGAATGATGAATGAATGAATGGGACGAACAGACGGAAGTAAACCAGCGAGCGATCCGAAAGGGAGAAAAAAAAATTAGGATGGGGAATCGTACGCACCTCTTGCGCCTCCGGTCTGGAGGGAGGATCCTTTACTTCTCTATCTATCTATCTATCTATCTATATAACCGCGGTTCTTCTCGGTGAGTCCTCGTCCCCGTCCTCGAATATGGATCGGATCTTCTGGCGAGAGAGGCAGGCGAGCCGTTCCTTGTCTCGCCGCCCGAGGAGGAGGAGGAGGACGGGGGCCGCGGGTTTTGGTAATTGATTGCCCCGCCGCGCCCGTGTGTTGTGTGAATTGGATTGGAGGAGGCGGCCGGGGAGGGAGGGGAGGGGTGGTGGTGAAGGAGATGGAGATGCGTGAGGCGGAGGTCTTGTTCCAGAGAAGAGAATGGAGGGAGGGAGGGTAGGTGGCGAACAGCTCAAACGCCCGCCGTCGGTCGCGCCGCATCACCTTCACCTTCTCTTCGCCGCCGTGGCCGTGTCGAGGTGGTGTGGTGTGGTGTCCCACCCACGAGACCACGATTTCATTGGATGGATCCTATCCTAGTTAGGCTAAATATACTGTATCCACCAAACAGCAACACGACGAAAACAGAGCACGGAACACGTACCACGTTTTTATTCCTTCTGTTCATGCCACTTGGGTACAGTGCATCGACTGGCTCACCCCAACTGCTGCTGGCTGTTCGGTTAGACGCCGCTGTTTCAGCACCATCACGTTCACGTACGCGTACGCTGCTGATCCATCCAATCCAACCTTGCACTCTGCAGGCCAGCACAGCAAGGCACCAGTTGCATCCTGACAAGCGCCATGCTCGACCACGACGGCCGACGGGTTCCGTTTCGGCGACCACGTCAAATGAAAAAAAGAGTAGAGACGACTACTGGAATCTGTTCCAAGTCTTGTGTTCGTAACATCGCTGGATGAAAACGACTGCTACTAACCTCTGAAACCAGAACCGACAGAAGATTGGTGATCCAAAGCGGAGACACACCCAACTATCAGCAGGCTTCAGGCAGCTTGCCACCAACCTCAGCAACCTGTGTGCGCGATCAAGAGACAAGAGGTGAAGCCTTCAGAGTCAGAGCGAGGCAGTGACCAGCGAGGGCCTGTTGAGCCTAGGCTAGAACATACATGTAAGAAAAATGATTTTTAACCTGATGCCAATCTCGTAAATGAAATGTAACAGCGCTAGTGGCAAGGTAATATTCGTACACAAAGACTTGCAAACAAATAGTACGTTATTTATCAGATGGATGGATATTGGGACCAGGACCAAAAAACTTCGAATCATGCATGCCGAATTCTTCGCCTCATTGATGGGCGGAATGTCATTAGTTGCTCATAAACGACAACATGCCCGTTTGGCAGCCTCTAACAGCAAGGCTATGTATCGACCGATGCAAATTCATATACTGTATATGCAGTACTCAGAACCTAACCTAGAACGTCGTCGGTCAATGCTTAATGGCAAATGTTTCCAACACGCAAGCCAAGCCTACATCCTCCAGTATGTCTCCATCCAGAAACACCCTCTATCAAAAATCCAAAAAGTACAAAAGAACATGGAACTTTGTTCATTTCACATAGACAGATGCAGAATTGCAGACGGCATCAAGAATAGCACGGTATCAAGAATAGCACAGTACAAGAGTTTCGTACAATCAACATATCAAAATATCAAGCTTGCAGGCGCCACCAAGCCAGAGTCCAACGAAACCTTACAGATCAGTCTTATACAGGTAGGTTTGCAGTCGCTGCACAACAAAGCTTATTGGTTCCACATTGCATACTACTGATACAACAGCAGCGACCGTTGTTTGTATGTACAGCTCTCTTAATATGAGGGGAAAAAAGGAATATCAGAAGCAGTTAAGGGGTGGGATTTTCAATTAGGAGGCTCATCTTGATTGTTCTTTTGGTACACTGTTTCTAGGCACTCCTTGGCCCGGTGAACCTTCGATTGGAGGTAAAAACTCCCAGATTTGGTGTTTCTTTCAAACAAGTTATCGTATCGCTGCATAACACATAGTTGTTTGCACAGACGTGAGAACTGTGCATCTGAATAATAAAGTCGAATGAGAAATGAAACAAAAGGTTAGTAGCAGACCTGTACAATCTCTTCCCACGTTGAATTCTCTGAAACACCCAGTATCTGCCTCGCTTCTTGTTCGGTCATTGTTTTGCTTGCTCTACGAATATTGTTTATTGCCTCATGGGCCACACCAGTTTTATTTGCATCTGGCAGAGGTAGGAGGTAACAAAATAAGGAGGTGCATATAGCAATTAAACATTTCTCTTTCTTGGAAAAAAATAAACAAATAGCAAAAATATCATTCAGAAGGTACTATCCATCTGTTGTTGACTCGCAGTGAGTGGAAAGCAATCAAAGCATAGTAAGATGATAATGGAAGACACTTCATACAATGTTTTATGTCCACGAGTCAATCAATGAAAAAAGGGCGTACCCAATGCCGAGAGCTCCCGCTCTGTGCAGGGTCTGGGGAAGGGTGTCAGTGGCAACCCTTACCCTTACTTGTGCAATGCGAGGAGACCGCAACTTGAACCCAGGACCTTCCAGTCACAGGCGGTACGACTCTGCCGTTTGCACGAGGCCCGCCTTTCATGTCCATGAGTCAATCTAGCCACTAAATCAGTATAGTGCCACCAGCTACTTATGTTTTTATCGACAAGATGTACAAGGTGTACGTGAAATATTGCAAATTCTGTGGTTCACTGGAAGTTTGGTGATATTAAGCAAATAATGTGTAGGATGCAGCAACCACAACCACAAAGCAGTCTGCCTGTTTGAACCAAATGATAGTTTTACACCTGAGATACCCCCTTGGCACTACATGAAGTGCATGGTATATGGTTCACCAAAAGCTAATTAACTAAATCATTTAAATGCACTTGAATTCCTGATCATACAAGTCAGGAAAACCGGGTTGAATGCAGCGACCCTCGACCCGAGAACATCAACTCAACATGGGTGTGTGGGGTCACTTTCGACCCTGCCTTGTAAAAACCACTCACAGTCACAAGTAGCATACCACGCCCTTCACCCGGGAACATTGTGACTGTGGTCCTTATATATTGTGTCTTCCATTATTCCATATATTCTTTTCTCTAGAAACCACCTCATTACTGAACAAATAGTCTGCATATTTCTAAGTTAATTTTAAGTTAATGAACTGACATTTTTCCAGAGAGGAGAGAGCATTCAGTAGACAACAAAGAAATGCAGAATTTTCTAAATTCAGCCTCTCAATTCTTTATGTACACAAACAAAACCTGGAGGAATCGAAGTATTATTTTCAAGCAGTACATACTAAAATTTTATAGCATAGCATATATTTCGACTCATTCTGGTGATTTCTTCAAGTCGAGGAAACAAAGCTCATGAAATTCTTTTTTTGTCATCATAAATCAGAATGCAGAGGACATGGTGTACTTCATTCTAGTGATTTCTTTAAGTCCAGGAAACCATGCTCTCATGAAATTCATTTTTCTTGGGATAGATATACTTCAATTTGATCCAATGTAAGTGAAAGCAATACATAAGTTCAATATCAATGCAAGCCTCACTCTGAGTGAAAGTGTTGGCAGTTCAAGTATGTCTGATAGGCTTATGTTGCTGGAGGCTACATGCTGAAGCATAAACATACTTGGTATATCAGTAGAAAAAAATTAGGCAACTAACAGACAAAGCTACCGAAAACTTATCAGGGCCAGAGATCTATTGATAAACAAAACAATGATAAAAAAATGGCTCCAAGCTAAGACAAACAGTGCAAATATGATTAGATGAGTACAAAAATTTCAATAAGTTATGACAATAACTTCGTCTATCATTCATTTTTTATTTCCCCCACAAATCAATGTACCAGTTAAGTAGCCTTTGATTAAAATTAATGGACTCCTTCTGCCACCTATCATTTTTATCTATAAAAGGAACAGGGAGCTGGCAGAGACTATGTCAGTTACAAAAAGTTCATGGCAGCAGAACTTACTATCAAGTGCTTTACGATATGCCTGAAGCATAGCCCTTCCTATAATCGTAGAGCCCATGACAATCAGATTTGCAATAAGCTTCCCAGCCTGCGAAAGAAAAGAAAAAAGAAGCGCATAAATGAGCATCCAAAAGTAAAAATGTGTAAAGCAAACATTAAAACATGTACAAATCTTCTTTCAGAGGGGGTTCAACACAACGTGAGCTACACCGTGAGCTTGTAAACCTAAGGACGTGAGCTTGCAACATCGCATTCTGTTTCTTTACAACGTGAGCTTGTAAAAGACTATGGAGAGATAGTAGCAGCTTATATTCGTCTACCCAGAAATATACCGAAAAATCCCATTCCGTCCCATCGCGCTGCCCGCCCACATGACGCCGAGAAGGCCAGCAATTCGAACGGGCAGCAATCAATCCGCGACCCAAAAGACCCTAACTAAATCTCGCGAAAGGTAGCCTATATCCAGCAGGAGCGAAGTAACTACGGATCGCAGCTCCTCTCAACCCAACGAAGCGAACGCTGGGGAGCAGGAGATTGAGAACAACACAAACAGGGTGGTTTTCTACCGCCGGCGCGCGCATAGGCAGCGCGACACGGGGATTGAGCGGGCGGGGGGAGAGAGGAGAAGGAGGAGGAGGGCTGACCATGGTAGCTCCGACGAGGGTGCGATCCAAACCGCCGCGCAGCTGCCGGAGAGAGAGAGAGAGACGCCGAGAGTGGAGGGGAGGTACGAGATTGGTCCGTTTCGTGCTGGGCCGGTCTGGTTGGGGAGGAGGGCAGAAGAAGGTTCCAGAAACGAAGCATCTCGCTACGCTCGGTCGGCACGGCCCGGCTCGGCCCGGTTCAGGTCCATGTTTGCTCTCTGACCGGCTTCGGCTCGGTAATTCTTCTTGTATGGGCTGCCGATCCAGTTCGTTACGGGCTATCAATAATTCTTCTTGTATGGGCTGCCGATCCAGTTCGTTACGGGCTCTAAAAAAAAAAGTCATGTGTGCTGCACAGTGCACACTGTGTTCACCGTTCACCTGTGGTTGAACTGCCGCAGCGGTAGGTGTTAGCGGCTTCGCAACAAATTGAGAAGTAGATCCGTATCCGTAGTCGGCACATGTATATGGCTAGCTATTTTGCTATTTATAAATCGTGTTCGATTTTTTTCAATTGGGAGAGGAAGAGCAGAACACTCAGAAAAAAAGAAATCAAAGAGCTGTAGCGAATGCGGAGTGGAGATCAAAATTCCCTATGTTCCATGTGTTGAATGGCGATCCAGGCACTCGGACCACAGGCGGTAATAATCACCACCGCTGCAACAGAGTTGACTTATACTGTAAAAGAAATAAAGTCTTCTTTTTGAGCGGGCTGGTTAGAAGAAGAAGGTTGCAGGGAGATTGTGAAGGAAGCATGGGAGAAAGGGAGTCTGAAGGACTTAATAAGGTGGGCTACTAGTAGGAAGAGTGGCGGGTGATTTATCTTGGTGGAGCACTAATGTTTTGGGTGATCTAGAGAAGAGAAGGAAAAAAATTAAAAAGGAGTTAGAGCAGTGTAGGTGTAGAGGCCTGTTGTAACACCCCGAATTTTGGCCATTTTTAAAATTCGCTAACAATTCAAACTTTTCGAAAACCTCGATTTAATTTGTCGCCTTAATAATATTTTTTATGACTTAATTCGAAAACTTTGAGGAGAAGAATAATAAATTCTACCTCCTTGAATTTTTTTGAAGGTATAAAATATTTTATTTTTTTTTCCCGAAACCTAAATAATTGGGAGTTGACAAATAATTGGGAAATAATAAGGAGAAAGAAATTAGAAGAGAAAGAGGAAAGAAATAAAGGAAAAGGAAAAGAAAATAGAAAGGAAGAATGGAAGTCGGCCCAGCCCAGCTAGCCATTTTCCCTTCCCTCTCCTTCTCTCTTTTCCTCTCCAAATTAACGGGCCGGCCCACAAGGCCACCACCGCCCCTACCATCTCCTCTTTCCCTCCCTGGCTCCATGACACGGGGGGCCCTGCGGTCGGCACCATCTCCTTCCTGAGACGGCGACGAGCCACAAACCGCCGGCCACCGCACGCCTCGCCGCCGTGCCGCCTCGGCCGCGGAGGAGACCCGGGGGCACGGGGGATGGCATTGGCGCCGCCGATCGGCGCAGCCGGACAAGGGCCGCTCACCCCTCCCCGCCTTGAATGCCCAGCGCGGCGCCACCATGCCCGCCCTCGGAGCCAACCACCGTGGCGTGCCCGGGACAAGAGGGTCAGCGTGACAAACTGTCCGCCCGGCGCTGGGATCGAAGCGATAGCACGGCGGCCAGGCGTGACCGCTGGGAGCATCTTTGGCGGCCACCACCAGCTCCCCGCCCAGCCGTCGACATAAATGAGGAAACGACGATCATGACGGCGCCGTCCGCCCACCCAATACCGGCCACCGGCGACCAAGGAAACGAGGACCCACGCGCGTGCGCCATCGCGCGGGATTAATAGGCGAGGACCGGGCACCGGCGCCTTACGCGTGACCGACACGAGCCGTCCCCATCGGCCGCCACCCCTGCATGCATAACGACGACGGTGGAGGAGCCATGCACACCGTCACCGGAGGGCGGCCGGACATGACCACCGCGGCCAGCCCGGCGACACCCGGATGAATATGGACGCGGGGAACGGCGGTCGGCCGGCAAAAGGGCCACGCAGCGTCGCGGCTCGCCCTCGAAAAATATCGAGGAAGGCCGCCGGGGGGCGCCCACCGCGGCGAGGCTATAAATAGCCCGGCTGGGTGCTCCTCTCGACCTCGCCGGGCACCACCGGCTCCGCTGAGCTCTAGAACACAAGGTGCTCGCGCCCTCCTCCTAATTCCCCTCCATCGCGCTCCGTTCCAATTTTCCCCAAGTCGGGAAGACCGCCGCCGCCGGCTAGGGTTACAGCATCGCCGTCGTTCGTGTCGACGTTGGTCAAAATTGGTCGCTCGGTGCGCTTGCCCGCTCCTTCCTCTTTCATTTCCCATATTTAGTACTTGTGATTGCAGTATGTAGCGCCGCCACAAGACACCGCCGCCACGGAGCGCCGCCATGCTCGTCGCCGCCGTGGGGCCTCCCCTCCACCGCCATCCCGGGACACCCCATCAAGTCCAGGGTAGGTGATGAGCCCATGGCTCCTCGGATTATTTCAGCTTATGATACTTCCTTGGTTCCTCAAATTAATCGAGCCAGAGATATAGATTATTCTACAATTCAGTTTGGTGAATTTTCTATTGATATGAAACAAACCAAGATGGCAAACGGAGGGGAGCTGGATGCAACTCTTGCATTGTCATGTAGATCTTTTCGTGGAAATAATTTTGGCAAGAAAGGTCATCAATCAAATAAATCAAGTCAATATATCTATGCCGGAACTATGCAGGTGGAGATGAAGTACAACCTGAGCACGTCATCGACTTGGGATGTCCATCCTGCGTGATGCATTTACTAGCTAAGTAGCCGCTTTGTTTAATATTTCTTTCTATATATGGCTGCTGGGCTAGGCGTCAGTTTAGGTGCATGCGGCATCACTTGAGATATGTTTGGCTTGTCCTCGTCCACGTGTCAGAGTCCTACGCCTGCGTGCGTATAAAGGGCTGCTAATCAGCCGTGTATCAGGCAGGTAGAATTTTATTGTGGAGTTATTCCCGTCGAGTCGCCGGTCGAGAAACCCTAGTGGGTGATGCCGAATCCTCACGGATTTGTGTCGAGTGCGTGATCGAGTCTCATCGGCTCGAGTGCGTTGCTTGGAATTCTCAGAGTTCCCTCTCTTCTGATCGTGGTTCGTCGTGGCCGCGGGTGGAAGATTTATCTTGGGTTTGGATTGCATCTGATTGTAAGCCGATCCCTCTATCTATCTGTCATTGCTACTGGATTATTTAATTGGAAACAAGATATATATGGTTCTGCTATTTCGTTGCTGATTGGAATTGTGTGCCCATTGACTATTCTCCAATTGACGTGAGATTCTTCTGCACCTTTCCGTACTTTATATAAATCCTGCTGCACCCTCGTCGGTTCTATACTGGATTACATGAGATTGATTTGAGTAGTAGTCGATCAGCTGCTGCTATATCTTGTCAGATTGATTTACCATAATAGTCATGTTGATATTAGCCCAGCGTTGAGAAGCACAAAAGTCTTGTTTCTTTGTTTGCTGCTAGCTATTATTAGAGATTCCTATTATTTTAAGGATCAATAGCATTGTCTGGTTGAGCATGCACGGGTAGTTTTATTGCTCAAAAAATATCTTGGTTGCGTTATTTGTGGAAATTCTTAAAGAGATTATAGAGAAGTTGTATTCTTGGTATTTGCACTGTGAAAGATCTCTGGCTCGATTAATTTGAGGAACCAAGGAAGTATCATAAGCTGAAATAATCCGAGGAGCCATGGGCTCATCAGTAGGGCCAGGAGGCCAGTGCACCCCTCGCGGTGACCTACGGGCTGAGGACGGTCGATTCCGGCCAACTCCGGCGGTGCGCCGCCCGCGGGAACAGGGACGGAGGTCGCCCACGCCGCCGTCCGCCACAGTGAAGCCGTCAACCGTTGGCCAATGAGGCGCCAAAGACGTGGCCTCCCCGTCCCACCGCCCGTCTCCCCGTTACGCCGCCACGTGGAAACCATGGGACCCACTGGTCAGTCACGTGGGCGGCAACCCAGTGCGTGTACACCAAATGTAAAATGCTACATACACACTAGTATTGTACACGAGAAGCTATAAGTATACTTTCCGTATGTCGAAAAATTCCAGAAAAATATGTAAATAAACTAGGTCCCGTGGAGATAATTGTCATGATTTTTATTATATTTTTCTTTAATAAAATATTGACATAAAAATCCCACGAGGTTTATTATTCGAATTAAACTTCTAAAAATCATAACTTCCGATCCGTAACTCCGATTTAGGTCAAACCACTTCCGGTATTTTTCTAAAATCGTACTCTATCTGTTTATCATGATTTTGCTCGTTATCACATGGTGTCTTTTATCGCTATTCATTCGCCCTAATATTTATTCGATTAATCTCGCGAACGTGGAAGTAGCCAACGAGGACCCTTATCGGGAGAATTGCAACCCCGATTACATCGCGAAGCCCGACGACATAAACAACCAAGGCAAGTCCTTACCCCCCCTTAATCATGACCTAATTAATTAAACTTTAACCATGCAATTGTTATATACATGATGTGTTGATCTAAGTGAATGGTTACACATGCGATGACAACCTCGATTCGTAAGCTAAGTGCGTAATGAGCGGTGTGCTTGAGATAATGATGATGCTATGTGCAAGAGGTTATCATCGAGTATGTGTTCTTGATAATGTTTAATTATAAGTTAAGATATAATAATAATAAATGAGCCCGACCAACAAAAGAGGTGGGTGGTGTTAGTCTACATGGAGGTGAGCTAATACAACTCGGGAACCGAGGGTTCCTACGAAGAGATACTTGCCTCCCTAAGGACCGGTTCATAGACCATCTACCTAGTGTGATATCACGCATGCAACCACACGCCGGGATGGGGCGACTTGATCTCACACCCGTTGGGTCAAGGTATATTGTATGCCTAGGTGGCCGGTGGTAGGCGTAAGGGCTATCGGGAGCAGACATGGGGAGAGTGGCCCCATGGTCCGGTTGGTGTGGTTGCTGAGTGATTCCTCCACGTAAAACTTTTGGCGCGATGTTATTATCGTATACGAATTATTGAGTTGGCGGAGACTGAGTGATCTTCCGCAATGCTGTGTGCTAATGGGATGCTAGGTGACCTTCCCATTTCCAACCCCCGAGAAACCTTTGGTAGAAGATATACCAAAACCTAGGAGGCATCCGAGCGGGTACGAGGTCTCGTTGGATCTTTTCTAACCACCGATCATGGAAGGAGTTGATCCATCGTGTGGGGAAATTTGTACAACCTCTGCAGAGTTCTACTTAAATCTATTCGAATAGCCACGTCCTTGGAATGGGCAAATGCTAGGCCAAATCATCTATGATTAGATTTTCACACTAATGTTGACTAACCGTTTGTGCTTGTTGTTGATGATAATCTTATCTATGCTAATCGGGAACTAGTGAGAGCAGTTTTAGAGTCTCTACTAGGGCCCAAACCCATAATAACTTAGACTTGCACCTAGATCAGCTAGGCTATGCTAGGCCAGATCATCTATGATCGAGTGGAGTGGTCTTTTTTGGGGGCGATGATGGACAAATTGGGCTTCTGTCAGGAATGGATTCAAGTGATCATAAAATGTGTCACTTCGGTTTCTTACCGTGTGAAGGTTAATGGCGCCATTGGTTCAAGGTTCGTCCCGGGTCGCGGATTGAGACAAGGGGATCCATTATCCCCCTATCTTTTTCTGCTTTGTGCTGAGGGATTCAGTGCCTTGTTAACACAAGCGGAGTCGGAGGGCCGGATCAAAGGTATGCGGGTCTGCCATGGGGCCCCGAGTGTTTCTCACTTGCTATTTGCTGACGACTCACTCCTCCTTGTCCGGGCTAATGCTGAAGATGCAACTCAAATCAAAGCTATTTTAGACTTGTACGAGCAAGTATCGGGACAAACCATAAATAAAGCAAAATCAGCTGTGATGTTCAGCCCCAATACAAGTGATGATGACCGGAGAGCTGTGAAGGAGGCGTTGGAGATTTCAAATGAAACGGTAAATGACCGGTATCTAGGACTGCCTGTACATGTTGGGGCGTCAAGAAAAGGTACTTTTATAAATACCTAAAAGATAGAGTGTGGAAGCGTATTATGGGATGGAGGGAGAAACTATTGTCAAAAGCCGGAAAAGAAATTATGATCAAGGCGGTGGCTCAGGCCATCCCTACGTTTGCTATGGGTTGTTTTGATCTAACGAAGGGGCTCTGTGATGAAATCAGCTCGATGATTGCAAGATATTGGTGGAGTCAGCAAGATAAAGATAAAATGCATTGGCTCAGTTGGGAGAAGCTCACCCAAGCAAAGGAAGATGGTGGACTGGGTTTTAGGGACCTCCATGGTTTCAATATGGCGATGCTAGCAAAGCAGGCATGGAGATTGCTCACTAGTAGCAGCTCGCTGTGTGCCAGAATACTGTCAGCCAAGTATTTCCCATCAGGCAACATTCTCAAAGCAAAACCCAAGTGCAACATGTCCTACACGTGGAGAAGTATCTTATCTAGAGTGGAGCTGCTCAGAGAAGGTCTGATATGGCGGGTAGGGGATGGCACACAAATAAGAATTTTGGAGGATAGTTGGCTCCCACGAGATGAGTCTCGAAAAATCTTTACCCCAAGGGGCCAGAACCTAATGACACATGTTGATGAACTCATGGATCCATCTACCGGCACATGGGACGAAGATCTCGTAAAAGACTCGTTTTGGGAAGAGGATGCTGTGTACATATTGGGCATTCCAGTCCACACAGGCATGGATGACAGTATTGCTTGGCATTTGTAATACCCCAAGTTTGATGGGTTATTAGCCATGCTACTAAGTGAAGGAGTTAACTAAAAAAAAAAATCATTCTGGACTATATAATATATGGGATTAGCTTTCTATGTCATTAATATATTAGTAGTGCAATGTTACCAAATATTTTATAGCTCATGTACGTATTTCAATTTATTTGTGTGTACGTGTCCTAGCTTAAGCATGCCGTATCCTACTACTAAAAAGAACGAAACACAGACTCTACCGGTGGATCGACGTGCGCCGCCCCGCTTCGCTCCTGCCCGGCGCGCTCCTCCCTCCACATGTGGCTAGGACAACCCCCGCAGCTTGCATGCTAATAATAGGAAACTAATATTTTTATCCCACTAGATTTGCATGACTGCATGCAATGAAAAAAAGATACGTGTGCATGATGAAGAACTCCGACCCTATTTTAGATGGAAAAAAAACTTCAAATGTATATGATCGGAATCTAAAAGAAAGGATTGAAAAAATTCTATGGTAGGAATAAAAATTCTCCGGTATGAAAGATGTACTCCCTTGGTTCCACAAAACATGCAATTCTCACATCCGAAGGAGTCAATAATGGCAAACTTCGACTAAAATTATTTGAAAAAGTACAAACATTTATGAGACAAAATAAGTACATTTAGATTAGTTTTAAAATATATTTTCATAATAAATTTGTTCGAGTCATAATAAAGATGACATCGCTTGACTAGCACGCTTTCTATAATTACGTGTTTTTTTGGAATAGAGTCCCATACAAAACACATTAGATAGAAAAAAATATAAGGAAGAAGATCTAATCAAATATTTAGTACACGATAGATTAGAATGGATAGACACAAGTGAACATAAAGGAATATGATTAGACCATCAAAAAAATAGAAGGAAAAAACTAAACAAATCTCTATGGATTCGATTTGGTTCTGTTAAAAATCAACAATGCCGCTAACAAGAAAATTGAAAAGCTTTGGGGCATACGCTCCACCCCTCAAGCAGGCCGGAGCTTGATGCCGAGCAAGAATGAGAGAGCGTTGTATTAGCAATCATGAGCTTTGATGAATGTAGCTAATCGCATCCCCGATATTCGATTCACTACCTCCCTAGAATTTGTATCCATACTATGCACACATTCTAAAATCAAAAATTATTATCTATGAATTATAGTTGAACAAATAAAATTTTATTCAGGTTCTTGCTTCAAGAAAGAATTATAGTTCACATGCAATTAGTTCGATATGTATAAAATTTTTTATGGTATATGCACCGTCTATTTTAAGATAAGAATTATGGGGATCAAGCAAACTCGTTTTTCAAGTAAGTATTTCTCTTATACAAAGTATAATGATCTAAACCGTTGAGAAACAAAGGTAGCTTAAAAATTGTAAGCATAGGAAATACAAAATCTAAGGCCTACAACTATTATGAGTACAAATCTGTAATCTTATTGGAAGCATGTAATCTTGTTGAACGGAAGTGTCAAGTGAGCAAAGATAACACCCGTAGCAACGCACGGGCATGATCCTAGTATAAATATATGCATATATATGTGTGAGCATGCATCGATCTTTGCATTGTCAATTTACCAAAATCAAATGTACGCCAAATAGAAAAGCTATATATGGGTGGCCTAGAGTTTTTAAGGATACAATCATGCTAACACAGTGCGCTAGTGGTTCAGAATCACACGCAGCCTGGACACGTGGGAGAAAAATAGAAAATTTACAGTGTGAAAAAATTTAGCCAATGGATAATATCAACCGGAGACTTATCCTATTCTTGGCGTGGCCGACATGCATGAAACCCACGACACACAACCGGGCACCTGTCCCTCGCCATTTCCTACGAGAATGCACCATACAAGAATGTGTCTTTTTGACCGGTGACTTGAGCAAGCTCAGCCGGTTGTCACCACCGTCAAACCGGCTCCCAACTACTATAAATAGTGGTCATGCATCCGATCGAGCAATTCATCGAGCAACCAGCTTGATGAGTTAGTAGTCCGGTGTAGTGTGAGACACGAGCTCTCTCGGCACGCACACTCGGAAGCGCTGTAGAAATAGCTAGTTAAGCTAACAGGACTAGTAGCAAGTAGCTGGTGTTGTTATACCCATTACTCCTGCTACTGGAGATTTTGACTGACAGTAAAGGTGCTTCCAAAATACCGCTAGAGAGCGATAAAAAGAATATATTGTTGTTGTGATAAGGCAAGCAGCCTACATGTTATTAATCTCTATCTATTTTTCCGCACTGACTAACACTCTGCTAACATTTATATTCAAGTTATTATGCATGTGTTTTACATTCTTGTTGTGGGGTTGCCTTTACTATTCGTGTGTGTTTTACATTCTTGTTGTGGGGTTGCCTTTACTATTCGTGTGTGTTTTACATTCTTGTTGTGGGGGTTGTCTTTACCTTGTTCTACATTTCTGCCGTGGTGTTGCGTTTACATTCCGCACAATTTATATTTCATTTATTTACTTCATGCGTGTTATTTATATTCCACGTGCATTTATATTACGTACGTTTAAGCTCTTATAATACTCAAAGTTTCCGTGTATTTCAATTTTACGCCGTTATGATGCCGAATTTTTACAAAACTGGTGTTGCGGCGGCAATCATATTGTGCCGATCACGGTTTAGGAATGAGACTGTCTGAGTTCTCCAATGGCGATGACTCTTGCTCCGAATAGGGTGCTTGGTGATGGATCCGTAGGAGCGACCATGCACTAGTAAGTCAAGAGATGCAATTCTCAGAGGACCAAAGAGCTCTGCTCTTCTAGAACATGTATGCGGGTATGGTGTTCTAGTAGAGGCCGTTGATGTCTGTGTACCCCTCTATAGAGTGTAAAAGTGTGAAATTTCACCCCGTGACTCCCGGGTTGGGAAGCTTGCGGTCATGTGTAGCACCAGTTGAAAAATATTGTTTGTTTTGAAAATGTAACCCGATGAAAGGCATCTTAAATATTCTTGCATCTGCATATTTGGCTGATTATGCTAGTATCATGTACACCGCTTGTTGAGTATGATTTATCGTACTCACCCTTGTTTCCTACTACGTTTTTGCAGCTTACTTACTATGGACTAAGCTAGGCGGGAAGGGGAACAGTAGGTGTAGCTATAGTAGTAGCTAGTAGTTTAAATACTTGCATTGTAATCTTGTAAAATGTAACAAAAATATAAATAAATAAAGAAGAATGGTTTTTGATCCACTTCTCGCTTGTGCTTATTATAAGCCTTGTAGGGTTATAAATTAACTTTTATAACCGTGCGGCGGCTGTCCCTGCCTAGGCCCTAGTTGGGGGCGTGACAACATTATAACAGATCGGGCATCTTTTCAGTGAGATCAGCATATAAAGTGTTCATGAAAGAAAAGAGAAGAAACAGACAAGGTGCGAGGGGGGATCAAACTCAGGTTCTACCGATTGTGTGAAGGATCCTTTCTGGAAGCAGGTTTGGAAGCTCGAGTGCCCAAAAAAGATGACACATATGCTACGGCGGTTGGGGGCACAACAGCCTGGCACTTCGAGTTAACTTGAAACGGAGGGGCATGGATGTTGATACTAGATGTGCAATTTGTGGGCATTTTGATGAAGATGGCGCTCATATCTTTTCAAATGCAAAGAAGTCCGTCAGATATGGAGGCAAGTGCAGTTAGAAGAGGTGAGACAGAAACTCTCCACCACGCAATCAGCAAGAGAGGCACTGGAGCTAATCATTAAGCTAAATCCCAATATTCAAAGTCGAGTCATTACTTTGATCTATCTATGGTGGTCTGAAAGATGCTCAAGAAGGGAAGGTGGGAAACAACGCAGTGTGAATCACCTAGCATGGCTCATCAACTCTTATGCTGATGAATGGTCGCCGCTCAGGCAGAACCAAGAACAATCTCATCAGGTGAAGCCCAGGGAGGTGCTGGAAACCGCCCCCGGAGAGAATGTGATAAAAATCAACTGTGATGGTTCTTTCTCTCGCTATAAATCATAATGGTGGCTGGGGTTATGCACTCGAGAGAAATGGGATGGAGGAGTCCTAGCGGCGGGTTACGGAAACCGGAAATGGTGAATG
Source organism: Hyparrhenia diplandra (assembly GCA_015847255.1). Classification (NCBI taxonomy): domain Eukaryota; kingdom Viridiplantae; phylum Streptophyta; class Magnoliopsida; order Poales; family Poaceae; genus Hyparrhenia; species Hyparrhenia diplandra. Next base: position 2,548 of record JADLZK010012280.1, on the reverse strand, counting down.
AAGCTTTCCATGCCGAAGTGGTGGCCTCAGTATGCGGGCGTCCAACGGGCTGCTAATTTGGGTATCCGGAGAATTATCCCGAAACCGATGCATCCATGGTGGTGACAGCACTGAAGTCTCCCCGAGTTTGATCGCTCCACTGCTAGTGGTCTTATTTGGGAACTGAAGTATCTGTTAGTAGCAAACTTCGCCTCTTATGAGGTTAATCATATTCCCCGGTCATGTAATTTGGTGGCTGATAGCCTAGCTGATCTAGGTGCAAGTCTGAGTTCGGGAGCTGTACCGATTGTGGACGGCGTTCCGTATTGTATGCGTAAATTGGTTGCTGACGATTCCGCAGCAAGTTATGAGTAATGGAAGAAATTTCCTTTCAAAAAAAAAAAAAAATCAAAGAGCTATTTTTAGTTGCTATCTTTGAAGGGGCACCAGGGCCGGATGGGTTGCCTTTTCTTTTTTACCAAAAGTTCTGGGATTTAGTCATAAAAGATCCTGGTATCTATGTTTGCTGATTTTCATAAAGGTGAATTAGATCTAAGGAGATTAAATTTTGCTCTTCTAACTCTGATTCCTAAAGTAGAAGGGGCACAAAACATGAAACACTTTAGACCCATTAGCCTTTTGAACTGTAGCTTTAAAATTTTTTCCAAGATTCTAACCTCGAGGTTATCATCTGTGGTTCAAAGAATTGTAGCCCCCAATCAATAAGCTTTTATCAAAGGTAGATATATCTTAGAAAGTGTAGTGATAGCTCATGAGTTGGTCCATAGTGTTCACAGTAGTGGTAAACCCGGGTTTTCTCCTAAAATTAGATTATGAAAAGGCATATGACAGGGTTAGTTGGGCTTTTCTGTTTGATCTTCTAAAGGATAGGGTTTTGATCCACTTTGGATTGATTGGATCAGAAATATAGTCATAGGTGGCTCTTTGGGAGTCATGGTAAAATGGAGAAGACAAATCCCTTTTCAAAAGCCGAAAGTAAGGTCTGAGGCAGGGAGACCCTCTCTCTCCCTTCCTTTTTAATCTAGTTGGTGATGGCTTAACCAAAATGCTTAAGAAAGGGATCGAGAAAGGTTTAGTTAGAGGCTTACTAGAAGAATTTAAAGAAGGTGGGGTCATATCTCTGCAATATGTAGATGATACTATGTTGTTTTCCAGTACTGATGACAAGGCTGTTCAAAATCTGAAATACATTCTAATGTGGTATGAACAGGTCTCTGGTATGAGAATCAATTACAATAAAAGTGAGGTAGTCCCTATTAACCTAGATGATGATCAAGCTCATAGGATAGCCCATATGCTTGCTTGCCCTCTGGGTAGTTTTCCTATGAAATACCTAGGGGTGCCTCTACAGTTTGATAATCTCTCTAGAGAGGACATACAACCTCTAGTTGATAAGATAATGAAAAAAGTGGCTGGTTGGAAAGGCAACTGTTATCTAGAGCTGCTAGAGTAAGTTTAATCAAATCATGCCATGCTAGTATTCCTGTTTATCTGCTTTCCTTTATTAAGTTTCCTAAATGGGCTCTGAAGCTGTTAAGGGCTCACATGTCCAACTTCTTTTGGAATGATGAGGAAAACAAACACAAGTACCACTTAGCAAACTGGGAATTAGTGTCTATGTGTAAGGAACATGGAGGTTTAGGTATTCCTAGTATGAGAGAGCTCAATATCAGCTTGCTAGGTTCTTGGCTCAAAAGGTACAATTCAGACAAAAACAAACTTTGGAGAGAGTTGATAGATTTCAAGTACAAAACAAATAAACCCAATATTCTAGCAACAAAACTTGCTTACCCGATGACGTGTCGGCCACCATTTGTTTTTTGATTGTGCTGTTGCTGTGCAATGCTGGTTGACTATCTCTAGAATCATAGACAAGCAAGTTGGTGGAAATATAGAGTTGATAGGTAGTTGCTGACTTAGTCAGAAAAAGTTTATTGTTATTAACATGGTTAATGTTGTTGTTATCTGGTCTATATGGAAGCTTAGAAATGATTCTTGTTTTCAGAACATAGGGTGGAGAAACATGGGGGTCTTATACTACAGGATCCATGGGCATTTACAGAATTGGAAAATTCTGTGCCCAAAAGAAAAGTTGGGAGTCCTGGAAACTTATATGGCAAGAATCAAAAGAGGAAGCTCAAACAATCCACTGGCTACAAGATACATGAAGCATAGCCGAGTTCAAGATGGAAGTGCTCTGTTTCAAGACATGCTGACTACAAGGTTCTGGCGAGATGACGAAGAAGGGAAGAACAAACTGCAAATCCAATGGTGGAACTCGCTGGAGATGGCAATGGGACCGGCGATCTGAAGATCGACAAGCATTGGCAATGGGCTGCTGAGCCACAACAATATGGGTTGTTAGAAGTTTCATGTATCTAGTTGGTCTCTGTTTAAAGTTCCCAGTATTCGAAACTCTTAGTCACTGTTTTTCCTGTAGTCGGTCTATTTTCATGTCAGTTTTTATGTGACCATGCTCGGAAGAGATGGCAGTGGCAAGGCCACAAACAATGCTGTAAAACTGTCGTCTTTTGATATTAATCAAAAG
>JADLZK010012279.1:0-97387 GCA_015847255.1 Hyparrhenia diplandra | reverse complement strand
GTTTCCAATCACGCAAAAGCAATGCTCGTTTTTATATTATTTAATATTTGATGTGCTTATTTGCATGTTGTACGGACGCCATGAACGTGCACAAAAGAACTGCCCACGTTGCCATCAGATTGTGGAAGAGGAAGGTGGGAGTGAGAGAAGAAACTATTGTGAAGTTAAGAACATCTGCAACTCTAGGTATAATCACTGGAGGATTGTTGAGGCCAATAGAGGCCCATTGGTCATCTCTGATTTTGAATATTTATTCAGAGCGTGACAGTGTTTATCGAAAAGTAGACCCGTATTTATAGGCCCCCAACCCCATACACTCGTCAACCAAATATCATCCTCTGAGCGACCAGATCTTTGCTAGGACGCATTTATAGCTGCTGCTGGGTTACTTTATAGTTCATGCTTCTCTTGGTCCAAATCCTAATTAAACTTCTGTACAGCCGTGCTGCCATTAAATCGGAATAAACTTGTCTAAGTTGTCTTTTAGGGAAATGATTCATGTCGCGTGCTAAGTCAAGCGGAGCTGTTGGAGCGGGGCGACAAAATAGGACACGAAAATTTTACAGGTCCTAGTAACCTTTTTTTATATAAATTGCACATCCTAGTATATCCTAATGTATATTTTGACTAGGGCCACAGTTCGCAAATAATGAAATGAAACAACTCAAAATCAAACAGCTCTGGACCAGAACTCCAGAAGAAGCTACGGAGTCGTGTTAATTGTTAACAGAAAGTCAGAAGTTAGATAATTGAAGGTGGCAGAGTGAGGTGCCTGATGAACAAGGAAAGAACGAGCTAGTTTTCTATTATACACCATAATCAGCTTCCGATTTTTTTTTTTTTTTTTTTTTTTTTTTTTGATAAAAATCAGCTTCCGATTTCGTTCCCATCCTGCCATCGACTCTTATAAATGAACAGTAAATTTACAGCTTGGCTCACCTACTGACGTCATTCGCTCATCAGTACGTTACATATTACAAAATGGTAAACTAACTTATAACAAGTCTAATGAGAAAAACAGCAACACCATTTTTCACATTGAATATTCTCTTTTTACATTAATCCGTCCACCAGATGCAGATCTCATCTGCATTACCACCGTATGGACAGGGATTTCATAAATTGGTAGCTGAGGATCAAAACTGATCTAGTCTCGAGTTTTCAAAGCATATCGCAACTCCTGGCATTAAAGACAAGAGCAACATGAGCATACGCAGGCAAGGGTGATCGCAGTAAATTTGTTTCAATACTGGAGCTTACCATGTTACCGTCGGTAGAGGCAAATGAAGGATGAAGCTCCGAAAGTAGTTTATCTTCCCTCAGTCTTTCCAAGCCATCAAATGGACGTGGTTTTGCTTCATCTGTACTGGAAGGCTTCGAGCCGACACTTACACTGTGGCGGTCCATCTTTATGTACATCTCAAGTTCTTCAACTTTCCAAGACAGTTGAAGGGCAACAAACTGAAATAACACGATTCACGTCCTTTTTGTTATTTAGGTCCAACTGAGTAAACCAGGAAAATTACGTTAAAAAGAAAAATAAATAGGAATGTTCAGAAACCAAGCAAGGTATTCACTGAGACAAGCAATCACCTGTGCAAGATGTTTAATGGACAAGGTTGGTCGACAACTTAGATAAGGTTTTTCCAAGTTAGGTATGGTTTGTCCATCAACAGGAAGGAGAACAAGATACAACTGGAACTGCAAAACATAAATATGGACAGTTCAGCAGACCTGGCACAGGCTCCATTTAAAGATTTAGGTTAAGCTTGTCTGGACACAACTACTGAATCATGGAAGATATATACAGTAGAGATATGCATCTGGTGTGACAAAACCAGCAATCCTGTTCTGCTTTTTCCCCTTACTGTCAAAACAGAACATAAGCATGAAACTTGCTGTTTTGTCCCTCTTTAAAGAGTTGTTTTCCCCAAACATGTCTTGATTCATGTAACTGTGAGAAAAGAATATATCCAAAAGAACATACATACAAAATGAAAAGTACCTCTTTATCTATTTCATCAGCGGTATGGAGGTGATCCACCAATTTTGCAATGCGTCCACTCCTTCCAATCCTGCCATTTGAGCCAACACTGCTGTGTCGATTTTGGCTCCGTGTACCATTTTTCCCCCATGCAAGCCTCTCTCCCCGCAACGGAGAGGTGGCTAAAATTTCATTTCCACTAACTAATCCATCATTCTCCTCAATGCTGTGGTTGATACTGCCAATGGTTCCAGCAGGCGATCCTTGTGGTCCAGACCTCTTCCTGCATCTTTTCTGTCTTAACTCTGAAGAATGATCATCAGTACAAGATTGCTCTCTGGTGGTTTCTTTCGAATTTTCTTCTTCTCTATCCTCCTCAGCAGAGCCAGTAGGCGCAATATCAGGGGTAATGGTTCTAACTCTCCCCCGGGTTCTCCTGTACTTCCTTGCAAAGGCAGTTGCAGTTGCTTTTGCCATGGAACGTTTCTTACCAATTGCATCGGACTGTCTTCGGACTGTTTCGTCAATGGCTTCTTGTACCTTTAGTGAAAAATAATTGTGTGTCGATATTGATGGTTAAATGTAATATAAAAATATAACCAAAATGAGTTATGCATAAACAAATATAGTTCTGGTATTGCCAAAGCAGATGAGTTCACCTTTTTATTCCGAATCCTCTCCTCCTCACTGAAAGCAAATTCCTGCTGTGTCAAGTATATTAGAAGGACTACATGGAGAAGCTAAATGAGGATAAAGAAACAAACAATGATAGGGCATATAGAGTTATAGACATAAGACATCACCTCTTCCTCATACTTATCAATATCTGGATACAAGGCTGCAATCAGCGCATCATACTTAGGATCGTCCCTCAAAGAACGTCTGCTTGCACAATGAGTGCGACATGCTGGGCATTCGTTATTTCTGAAAATCAGAGCATTACCTTTATAATCAGATAATAACACTATGTTAATGATCTAGAGACAAAATTAAACTGTAAATTCTACTTGTTAAAATATATTGTGACATGATTTTAGAGAAAAATGGTGCCTGCCATCATACCCTAGTCGCATAGATTTGTCAATGCACTCTCTACAGAACCGTGCAAACACTCCATAACTGTCCTAGTCTTCCGGATAATGCCTGCAAAATAGGAGTAGACTCCATGGTTTATCATCATCTGAGATGCAAATCAAGCAATGAAATTCTCAACTTCGAACCTGTATATTATTGTAGTTAGTATTGAACCTTAGCTTAGGATTAATACAAAACCACTTTAGCAAGTTTTGCAAAAAGAACAGGTGATAAACAGCATCATATGCCTATAGGAAATAAAACTATCAGATGTGATACATGGTAGGTTGTACGAGAGAAATTAGAGACGAATTGACACTAGAACCAGAAAGGTTACAGGCAGTGGATGTATTAAAATAAGGATGGCAAAGCGGATCACAGCTAAGCAAACAGTGACATGTATATGATATACAAGGCAGCCATATTATCATGTTACAAATTACTGGAGATGAGTTTATACTAGCAAACAGCTAGTGCAGTTCAGTCATGTGAGAAAACTTATAATGGCAATGCAATATCCAAATCATTAAGCAAACTGAGAAAGGACATTCTCACCTAAGCAGATAGGGCACTGAACCTCTTTCCGTATCTCTGATAATTTCACTAGCATAAACCTGATGAGAGAGGCATAACAGTTCACCATAAGCTTCAGACCATGTAAAACATCAAATATTCAAGTTCACGAACCTGAATAATAATCTTCAATCTATGAAGAGCAGTGAGATCGATGCAGGTAAATATAAAGAAATGTAGCATCTGTTTTTGTTCTTTTGAAATAAAAAAAATTATAGCTATTTTATGGTACTACACAAAGATCACGTAAAGCAGGAGAAAGTGAAGGTCGATCTTTAATAATAATTAACAAGAATATTGGGCATACTTAAGTATTCAACTATCCAGGACTCCAGGTGGTATGTAGTCCCAGTAAAGACTTGATTGAGACTGAAGCGGTGCTGTAGAATATATATTTCACCTTGATCTTTCTAATACATATTTCACCTTATGAATTTCTAAAGAGTGTGCATTGCTGATTGAAAAACATGATGTGCGCATTACAAGTCGGAGCTGGCAACTCTTTCAACGTACAGCTGAAGCCACGGCAGACAGAGCAGTTCAGAACTGAAAAGCAGTGGTTCAAGCACGATAAGCGTACAACACAAACAGACAGCGCCAAGTCACCAGCAGACCGGTAATCTCAATCGCAGCTATGGCCTGCACCATGACGGAAGCATGCATACATGTGCAGGCCATCGCATTACTCGTGCCTAGCTCGAACGCACATGATGCATCATCCATGTTGATCGGCTCGGCGATCAGTGCGTTTGCACAGACGCGATCAGATCAGAGCACACGAACTAAGCAACCATGCCCGAACGAGTCACTGGCAGGTCGGTCGGGTAGGAGGAACCGGCGGCCCGCGCAGAGGCAATAGGCACCGGCGCACCGCTACTCCGCGAGCAGGCCACAAGCACATCCCAAACGGGTCCGCGGGATCGGAGAGATAGAGCGTGGAAGAGGCCAAGAGAGGAGGGAAAACTTACTCGTCGGTGCCGCCGTCGTCGCTCTGCGAGGACTCAGTGTCGCCGTCGTCCGCGCCGCCGTCACCCTCCGCGTCCGAATCTGCCAAACCCATCGAAGCACACAGTCAGCGCCTCTTAGCTACATCCGCGCGGTGATACAACAGAACGCGACATGCACATCGTGGGATGGGAACGAGATAGGACTAGAGGAGGGACGCCGGCCTCGATCTCGATGCCGTCGTCATCAAGCTCGGCTCACTCACCGTGTTCGCGTCCGCCCCATGGCTCCGGGTCCGGGTCAGTCAACCTCGGCCTGGCGGCGCCCCTGCTCGGCCGCGGCGTGCGCCCTCCTCTTCCTTCTCCTACGCCTCCGCCGGCGGCGGCATCAGAGGTGGGACTGGGAGCCACCACGTCGCCGTAGGACTTCGAAGGAGGCGATAGGAACCGGCGCTTCTTCGGGGGCATTCTGGCTTTCTGCCCTGCCCTGCCCTCAAGTTCTCGGCTCTCGGATTGCGGCGATGGGCTTGGCGAGACGTCCGGTGCTTGGGATGGAGGGAAGGGAGGGAGGCGGTGTGGGTCGACGGGACGGGGAGGATGAGCTGCCGAGGTGGCCTGGCCAGGTGGATGCGGGAGCCTGGAAGGAACTGCTGGTCCGAAGGGGAGGTGGAGAGGAAGAGGAAAAATAAAAGAGAAATAAAACAGGGGCTCGCGACTCGCGAGGGAGGAGGTGCTCGTTTTGTGGCGGCTTTGCAGGTTTGGTTGGGGCCTATCTGACTGCCTAACGGTGGGGGCCGGCTGCCGGCGTCTGCTGGTGGCTTACAAGCGACGCACGGCGCATGCAGGCGTCAAAGCGGCGACCGCCTGCCGACGCTCCGCGTTCCTGGGCCTGGGGCTGGCAGCTGTTACTCCGATTATGCAACTGCAGAAGAAGGCGGACCCGAAGAAGGCGAGGGCGTATGCTCGGCGCTCGATCCACGTGAGAACGGAGAACACACACAGGTGTTTTGTTTTCAGAGATTGCATAACAGCGCGGCACTGCGGCAGGCAAATCGCTGCTGCATCCCCGGACCCCGGCTATTGTGCGTCTTGGTCGGCTGACCACCACACAGGCGTCAATGTTCTCGGCGACGAGGGGTCACTCCGAGGAGCCCGACCTCTGCGATTCTGCTTTTGCCGGCGGCCGGCGATGCCGGTGCCTGCTGCCTGCTAGACGCTGCTGACAACCCTCGGTTTAATTGAGGCGGCCGGATCCGCCTCTCACTGCGGTTCATTGCTCACGCTGCCAGCTCACTGCTACCAACCTTTCCGGCGGGTCACCAGCGCCGGCGCACTGGCGGAGATCGCTCCAGGAAATCTACCGTGGACTCGCTTACAGTTGACGTCAGTTCGTCAAAGGAAACCATCCGAGATGAAAACACTCTAATGTCTGCAACTCTGCATAGCTTTACATCGCACTGGAGTCAATCCTAACAGCAATACAGCATTGCATTGTCCACGGATACATGAGGGAAGGCTATGAGTAGTAGCTATATATGGGCATGCAGCACGGAGCCCGGTAGCCTGGCCCGTGGCCCAGAGTTTCGGACCAACTTGAGCACGGGCATGGCCCGGCCTCCACCGTGCCTGTGCCGGCCCGGCCCAGTGCGAAGTGACGTGCCTGGGCCGCCCCTCGAGCCCGTGGCACGGCCCGGTGCCAAAGGCCGGCATGGCACCGGCCTGGCCAGCCAACGGCTATTTGGCCCAGCAGCCCACCCCCGCGCGCCGTATATAAGCGAGCCGCCCCCGGCCGCCCCCGGCCGCCACTCTCCCCACACAACCCTAACCCTAAATCGATTCCCCATCCCGCGTCGCTGCTCTCGGCCTCTCGCCTCTCTCTCTCTGGATCTCGATCCGCCGCCGCCGCTCGCCTCTGATGTCGCCGACGCTCTTCGACGGCTCCAGCTGCCCGACTTTGAGTTCAAAAACCCTTCTCCATCCTTCCCCCCTTCTCCTCTCCTCTCCTCCTCCAGTCAACATGTGAGTTCGTGTTTATCTTGCTCGATCCGCCGCTGCTCGCCGTTGTTTGTCTAATCCCTCTCTTTCTTAAACCTCTTTGGCCGTTGGCTTCCTGCTTGTGGTGACTTCTCTTCGGCACCGTGCTCTGGTGCGCAGGTAGTCCTTGTCCATGCCCCTTCTTTGTGCTCGATTCGCCACCGCTCGCCGTTGTTTGTCTAATCCTCTGTCTGTTGTCATCGATTTGCAGATTGGTGGTTCCTGACGCCGAGTCTTCCTCCTCTGGAGTTGTCATGGCCAGGCCACTAGTCAAGAAACCGTTGAGGGGCGGTGCTAGAGGTCTTGGTCGGCCTTGTTCTCGCTCGTCCCCGTCCGGTTCTGCTGGTGCTGGGCTCGCTCGCTCGTCCGGTTCTTCTGGTGCTGGGCTCGCAACACAGGGGCTTCGCCCCCTGTCGACGATGAGGACCTGGCACCGAACACGGACGACGAGCTCGAAGCCGCGGCCGAGGACGACAACGACCCGCGTGGGGACGCAGCCGCCTTGCTCGGCATCGACCTCGGTACACTCCGGTTGGTAGCCAGCCAGAGCACATCGATCTCGATGGCGACGACGACGGTGTAGCGGATCCCTCCACTGGCACTCATGCTATCACTGGTAAGAAGGTCTCTGTTGTTTGATCCTACTTCCATGAGATTAAGGAGGGCAAAGTCCGTGTAGGTGCCATCTGTAAGCATTGTAGGACCAAGTATTCTGCTAGATCACAATTTAGCACTGGGCATTTGATACGGCATATGAAATCCTGTTCTGAAAAACGTGATCATGCTACTAAGACCCAGGCTAAGCTTGCTTTGAATCCTGATGGTTTAAAAAACTGGGTCTATAATGAAATGGTTGCTCGCATGGAGTTGTGCATTTTGATTGCTAGGTTGGACCTTCCATTAGGGATTGGTGAGACCCAGGCTTGGGAGGATTACATTAAACGTGCTCATAATCCTATGTTTGAAAAGGTTTCTAGGATGTTAAAAACCTTGCTGCCATACAACATTGCTAAGGATCGTGATGTTCCTGCTACTCAACTCCACTACTACGTCATCCAAGTCACCATGGCAAAAACATTCACACCATGGAATGCCCGACTCCACGCACGTAGGAGGCTCAATTCTTTTGGCACAGATCTATATCTCTTGTTGTGGCGATCAACTCGTGGATGACGTGTGACCCACACACATACACGTGAGAGAAGAAGAAAGGAGGCCATGACCACACCTGGAGGAATGAGAAGGCGATAAGGTGCTTAGGGTTCCAAATGAGGAGGTCACCGACATCAAAAGAATATGAGCTCGCCCGGCCATGTGTTCTTTCTTCTCTAGTTCTGATAGGCATAGAAGTGGTCGGTTGTGGAAAGACAGGGCCGGGGGAAGGTTGGGCAGCTTAGCGGCCGATTGGCGGGCCAGGGGAGGGGCACCTGGGGCGTATGGTTGGAGAGAACTCACCTCACGGTAGGGTAAAGGGGAAGTCCATGGTCATCAAGCTCCGGCGAACGCTAGCGCATTGTGGTGGGTGGCGAGAACGATCAAGACGGCGGGCACGCTGCGGCAACCTCGATGAGGAAGTCATGGTCGAGGGTGATGGGTTACCCCGTAACTTCATCCGGTACTACCTCCATGCCAAAAATAATGCAACTATAGGTTACGTGCCATATAAAGTTATTAAAGTTTGAGATCAAGTTTCTACCTAATGGTATTCACATTTGTAACTCTAAATTAATTCATTATAAAAATACATTTCATAACTAATCTGTTGAACATTGGAGAAACAATAATGAAAATTTATCTCTGATCGAGGCTAGGCCTAATTCAACAAATAAGTATAAAGAAGTAATATTTTCTCTCTTCCGTTTCCTTTTTGTGAAGTAATTACTAAGAGTAAGTTATGCAGGATCATAAAGTGAGTTGGCATTCAACGCCGTTTGAGGAGAGGATTGAGAGGCCGTTTGAGAAGTGGATCGTAGCATTCAACTCAAGGATCGAAATCCTGCAGCTTGAGTTGTAGAGGCAGAAGGCTAAAGAAAATTGTTACAAGTGTCGAGGTAGAAGGCTAAAGAGAAATTGCTACAAGTCTTGGGCCAATTAGGAAAACATAACGAGGTTGAGAGAGTTAACAGCTGATAATGCGGGGGGTTGGTTAGTGTATGTTCACCATTAAAAAGTATGTATTCTTATGTTATTTTCATACAATTCATACTTTTTTTTTTTTCAAGGAGTACATATGTGTTGAGGAACCTACTTTGCAACAATGAACCACACAAAGACATGAGAAGACACAAAGCCAAAGCGGGAGAAAGGGGATTCTTTATTATTGAGTCACTTTCACTAGCAAGCTACCGACATACTAATCTCTATATACTAATCCTGGCCGATTCAGAGGGCTGAGATTGGGCCACGCCTCTTGCAATATGATCCAATGGCCGACATCGCGAGTCTTTGTCAATAGGATGCGCCATCGCGAGGCGACTCCTGCACCTCCTTCCTCCCGGTGCGGGTGGAGGCCCCAACGACGTTGGCGGTTCCGACATAGGCGGGGTGTGGGCATGGGGGACCCGGTCATCCGGCGCTTAAGCGGGATAAAGTTGAAGGTATTTTGAATATGATTGACCTTGCTGGAAGTGAGAGTGTAGATAAGAGTGGTGCTACTATCGCTAGGCTAATATAAGCAAAAATAATTTGCTATTTCACATATTATTTTTTGTAGTTTTTAAGATTCCATTCTATTTGGATTTTTTGCTATTGACTTATTTCCATTATTTCATGCAATTAACAAAAAGTCTCTTGTCATTAGCCGACATATTCTTGGCTATGGATAATAGACAAAGCCATGTGCCATATTGGAACTCAAAGTTAACCCGGTAGTCATTGTTTATTAGTAAACTATGCAAACTATATATAATTTCTGTGGTTTGTTTCCTTTTGTAGCCGTATCTTGGAGAAGATGCAAAGACGTTGATGATTGTAGCCATCTCACAAGACGTCTCACGCACACAAGAAACAATATCGGTGCTTCGGTTTGCCGCTAAGGTGAACGTGTATGAGATTGGCAGATATAAGACCCGTGGTTCCGCTCTTTTTAAAGAGTATTTAGTTTGCTCCCCTTTCCCCCCAAATAACTCTAGATCATGACAACTTGACATTATTTATTAATCTATGTATAGGTTGGAGCGAGATAAAATGGGGTATGAGAAGCAAAAAGTAGCAATTAAAATTGGACGCTAGCGAGCAATTCTTGAAAAGAACTCCATAATACAATAATTGTAACCACTTGACTTTTTAAACTATCTTTACTATTTATTGATTTATTGTTTTTAAGAGACTTGTGTTGTAGAAACTGAAAGAAAATATTCAAGTTATGTGTTGGGTTCGACCACTATTGTCAAATGAAGCAGTTATTATTAGTTTCCTCAAGAATGAGGAAAACATAGAACGACAATTATAGTCTCGCATAATTGTATAGTTATCATTTTTATATTTTGAACTTAATATTGACACTGTTGAACTTAATATTTGGTTCAACCACTAATATTTTTGGGACAATACTATGTAGAAACTACTTTTGCTTCTCATACTCCACTTTTCTAGTATACTATATATAGACAGAAATACCCTCTTTAGATATTTCTACTAGACACTCTAGACTCTTCTCCGGTTTTCTGGAGTCCTTCATATCCCCCTCTTCCTCCCTTTGAGATTGGTGCACAAATCTCATGCGATTCACCCACATTAATATACTAGCAAGCTACCGACATACTAATATACTAGCAAGGTAAGAAGACTAGAAAAACACGGTCCACTAAAAGGACAATCAAGGTGTTCCCACGATATATATGTAGTAGAAGTCAACTGCAGTAAAGCAATAAATATTCCACTTAGTCCCTGAAACACTAGGCATGCAAAAGAATGTTTCTGAAGATATGTTCAGTTATTCACACAACTCTACAATCCTAACAACAATACAACATTGCATTGGTTATGTTGGTGTAGAGGTTGAGACTTGAGAGCTCTCAATTCAACTCAATACATATTTTTACTGAAAACTCTTCAGTTCATTAGGCAACAACAAATTAATTTTGCATGGATACAGGAGGGAAGGATATAAGTAGTAGCTAGCTCTTCAAAAGAAGAGCAAACACATGAGGCTCTAAGAAAGAATCCAAATCCTAGAATCTTTTGTTAAGAGGTCATAAACTAGAAACCAATTTGATAGAGCAACACACACATGAATGGCACAAGAATATTGAGCTCTTGCATCTCACGTTGTCAACAAAAGCATCAAAGGAACATGTCTTGGTGTTGAGGGCACTTGTTCTTTCTTATGTATCTTTCTTAGCTTCTATGTTTATTCCAGGTTACTCACTACTATCTTAGCGGTTTATAATGTACGCTATGAGGGTTCTCTCATAGGTGACTTGGTAATTCACCCTTCTTAATGCAAAACAGGCTATATTCCCCGATCGTGAAAATGAGGAACATGTTATTGGTAGTGGCACAGGTTAGCAAGTAGTGCTTGCACTCGCTTGGTAAGTAGGCGTAACCGGTAGATGGCTCATGTTGTGTTTGTATAGTGTTATAATTCTACTCTCTCCCCTTTTGTAGAGTTTGTAATTGGATTGTCACCCTGCCCTTCCAACCCATGGCTTTGGAGTGATGGGAATATCTGTTTCCTGTAGCCCAACATCTGTGGATGGAAATTCAGGTGTAGAGGACTCCCTCCGTGTTGACCTCCAAAAAATGGAAGCATTATAGTATTGCTAAGGATTGTGATGCTTGTGGCAAGGATGCAAGAGGCTTGATGCTTGTGGCAAGGATCTACATCTCTTGCTATGGTGATCACTTTCGTGGATGTCGTGTGACCCACCATGGCGAAAGAGAGCTCGCCATCATGGTAGGGGAAGGGGAAGAAGGCGATTGCAGCAGGCACGCTAGGGTTTGCTAAAGCTCCATGGCCACGGAGCTCCAACGAGCGCTAGCGCGTTGCCGGGGGGGGTGGTGTAGGTTTAATGGCAGGGTGAAGACTAGTAGGAGTCTTGGTAGAGCGGCAGCCTCATTGAGGAAGCCGTGGTTAAGAGTGGCGGGTTACTCCTTAACTTCATCTGGTTACTACCTTTGACTCAAAAAGAATGCAACTATGGGTGACGTGCCATATAAAGTGGTTAAAGTTGGGGTGCAAGTTTCTAGCTAATAGTATTCATATTTGTAACTCAAAATTGGTTTATTAGGAAAATGCATTTTCACAATTAATCTAGTGATATCTATTTGATATCAGAACTATTGATATTTTTATCTTCAATTAGTCAAATTTAAGGTACTAAAATGTGACACCGTGCTAGCATTGCATTGTTTCTGATACAGAGTGAGTACTTTCTATGTGGAGGCGCTCAGTTGTGGTATGACTAACTCTAGAATAGGTTTATCGACTCCATGTAGGAAAATATAAATTGTACTGACAGTTAAGGGTAGGCTGGGCTCAAATAGTTTTTTTTTTTAAAAAAATCCAACTATTTGTCTCTAGAAATATTATGCGATTAAAAATTAAAATTGGTATAGATTCTATCTAGATCTTCTAAGAAAAACAAGAATGAGATAAAAAATGCCATCCAAACATGTTATGGAACCCAACTATCTATCCCAAATCTACTATTCAAAGATTTTCACTATGCAAAGACAATAGCCATTATAAAGTTTCTGAGCCCTCACAATTTTTTATGTAGAATCTAAAATTGGCATTTTGGTTATTTGGATCTTACTCATTTTGGTGTTAGTTACCTATAGATGTTTTATTATTTGTTATAGTTAATCTACATTGACGATCAAGACTGTAGAAATTTAAATGACTTTGACTATGCAAAACAAGTGTCATATCACTGGTCAAGTATAACAAGAGCATCTAGTATAACAGAAAAACATAAAAATTATGTAGAATATTCAAATAATTCGAACCTAGTAAGCACCATAAAAATAGAGCATGGTTTTAGAAAATATCTTAAAATAGTCTGTTAATTTTCTGACGTAAAATAAATTTCTATGACTTTTCTAAAATCAGAGAATATTTCAGATTTTTAATCGCATAGTTTCTTCAGAAAAAAATTGTCTTTAAGTAAAAGTTGAAGGATTTAAAGGATTTCTTTTCCTAAAGCGATACTCTACTGGCTGTGCTGACGCTTGTTTGGGTATTATGTTTCTTCGTCAGAGCCGCCGGACATCAAGAATTGGTTCTCGAGCTATGTGTATGACTCCATCTGACGTCCGGAACTGGTTGCTGATAACGATGGCGGCAACGGCAGCGAGACCCAAGACCCATTCGAGGTAAATTTGTTTTTGCTTAATTCTATTAATCAGGTCGGGTACGCGTTACATTTCTAGCTGCAAATATCTTTTTTTTTTTTTGGAAAGCACGGGGAGTTTCCCGGATACTCTTAAGAAGAAGGTGAGGCGCCACTGGAGCCAGCGCTGGCGGGGCAGCCTTTTGCTCAGCTGACCAACCCAGCCCCAGCTGGGTTCTCTCTAGCTGCAAATATCATCCTCCGACCTATTAGGCTATCAGCCTAGCTAACTGTATACTCTGGTTCCGTTACCCAGCATTCGTCATCAAAACATTCTCACCAGGATGGTGGAGTTGCTTTGAGAGAAAATTGTTTAGGAGGCCAATCCGAGCCTGAGATTTTTTCTGGAAAATATTTGGTTCCAGTTGATGGTAATGCGATGAAGCCCGCCACTAAAAAGGAAGCAAAGCTTTCGGGCATTGTTTGGAGCGAGTTTTCTTGATGGAGTTGAGGAAGCTAATGAAACTGACAGTCATGGTTTGTTCCCTGTGCAGCTAAATGCACTGAAGCATGTGTCAGATTGTACAAGCCTTTCCGTTTAATGAAGTATGTGAGGCACATTTAGAAAAAAAAGAATTTTACAAGCTTGCCTGATACTACTAGACATAGCCAGAAAGGCACAGCTGAGCACAGCAAGGTCCTGGTTGACTGTGATCGTTTTAGTTCAGTTGAGACTCAAGAAAGCATGCCTGCAGATCTGGAGGCTGAGAGTAAAAAGTCTGCTGATTGTGATGATGCAGAAGATATTGAGAAAGGCTTTGCAGAAGATGACATCCATCATGTTGAACTGCCCTTCAGTTTTAGCAGTACCATTCTAGCTGGGACAGAGAAAATATTCCAAGAAGGTGTTGACAACAGCACAAGTCTTGTTAGTCGCAATAGCCTCAGTTTAGCTGACACTGAAGATAATTTTTTTTTTTTGAAACGGAACACTGGATAATTCACCACTAGGGGAAAATGATAGTGAAGAGAATTCTCCCTTAGGGACAGGGGGAACTAACTGCTGCAAACTTTCGTTACACAGTAAAAAGACACAAGAAATAGTTGCATCAGATGGTTTTATAGCTGTAAAGAGGAAGGGAAAGCAACCAGAGGAACAAAAACAAACAAAATTCAGAGGCAGCCAATGGGGAGAGATAAGGAAAAGGGAAACCTACAAGAAAACAGTGGCATTTCAGACCAAAAGGTTTTTGTCCAAGAGCAAACCAGACGTCCCTTAGAAGATAGTACGAGTAGGACTAATTTTTCAGAAGTAAATGCATCTCCGACACCAGTGCCAAGCAGGAAATGGAAGTGTCCTCCCAAAGGCAAAGCCCTATGTTGGTCGTCCAATGAAGCAGCTCCGGTTGGAGCAATGGGTGCGCCGTGTGAATCATTGAATTGACACGTCAACTTCTGCCATCCATCCTTTTCAGAAGAATGTATCAAGAGGTTGATAGATTGGACCAGTTTCATACCAGTAGTATGTAGAAGTGCTTGTCACCCAAGTAGGAGCATATCCGTTATAATATCATTATGTTTGTTGTTACCTTGTGCTACTGCTATCCCACTTCAATTTTGTTCATACCACCAGGGTACACATAGTTGGATAGTACTTGATGATGGGTGTAAAATTCTATGAATCTTATTTTAGATGAGATTCTGTGTTTCTTTTAATGTTTTGCAAATCTTTGGTCTATGGGAAAACGCTTCTTCTCATCAAACTGTAAGGAGATAGTACTTCATCCAAAGACTTGTGTGGGGGGGAAAAACACACAAGTGAAAACTGTATACTGGGCCTGGCTATTTCTGGACCGTCAGTCGGCCCATTATATCTTCATATGACTCACCGGCCATTCCTGAACGTAGAAGTCCACTATTCTTTTTTTTCCTTACTAGGAATCTTACCCATACGTTGCAACAGGGTAAACATATCAAACGTTTACGAAAAACGCGAACTGAAATAACATTATGTATTCATTGTTTTCTGTTTTTATAAAATTTAAAATCTACATATTTGTTTTATGATGACAACTCACGTAGGACCAGGTGGCTTCTTTTGCGGTGAACTCGCGGAGCACGTAAGCAACTAAGTGTGTTTGGTTGGGGTTGTGTGGGTTGGAGTGGCTCCGACCCATGTTTTGGGGCGGCTCCAACCCCTCTTTTGTTTGGTTCATTTTTTGGGTTAGGGATGGGTTGGCTCTAACACCTGTTTGGTTGAGAAATATGGAATGGATGATATTTGACACCGTTAGAGCACTATTCAACTTTGGACCCCATCTCGTAAGAAATGGACCCACATATCATCCTCTCTTTTTTTTTTTTTCTTCTCCCTTATCTTCTTCCTCCGGTGCCGATCCCATCGGGCGCCCTCCTGGGCTGGCCCGCCATGAGTGGCCCCCCGCCCTACCCCTCGTCGGATCTGGCTGGCGGGGCACAGGCGGCTCCGCCACCACCCCTCCCGGCTGGGCGAGCTCCGCCCGGCCATGCCCGCCGCGCTCGCCTTCCTCCCACGGCGGCGCCATGGAGGGCGGGCGGGCGCTCTTGCGGCCGCGGCCTTGCTGGCGACCTCCCGGCTGGGTGAGCTCCGCCCGACCATGGCGGGACGAGCTCTGCCGACCATGCCAGCGCGACCTCCTTCTTCCTCCCACGGTGCCATGGCGGGCGGTCGCGGCTCAGCGGAGCCATGGTAAGTCGCGCTCGGCGGACGAGGGGATGAGCGCGGGGTGCTCCTCCCGCCTCGACCCGAAGATCCGCTGTCCACCGTCGCCATCTCCGCCACTCCTCTTCATCACCAAGTCCAAGCGGCCTCTACATCTTCGGATCCATGGCCACCTCGGCCGCGTATCCATCGGAGAAGGTCGGAAGAATCCGCCTCCACCGGGGAAGCGACTTCGAGATCCATTTACCGCCGGCGACGAGAAGCCTCCACATTTTTCGGTCGCTTGGTGTGATCTTCCTCGGCATCTCGGCCGCCCCTCTACAACCGACGCAAAGACGCGGTATCTCCACCCGTTGTTCTCGCCACCGGCGACACCTCAGCTCACCGCTGGCGTGTTCTTCACCGGCCGAATCTAGGTGGAATCATTGTTGCTCAGGTCCAAGGACCTGCTTGTAATACGACTTTCTTTGAAGGATCGTTTTGTAATATGGCTGCTTAATATATAAAATATTTTTCATCAAAAAAAAAAAACCTAACATGTCGTCAGTTTCACCATTCTAGCAACAGACCTCTAAACTCGATATTATATTACGTAAAAGGACACAACTGTGTATATTACATAAAACTCCACTATTCCACCTGGTCCCTTAGTTTTCTTAAATTTTAAAACTATTTTTTTTCATTTTAAGTGGTTTAGATAGTGGCCTTTTGACGTAAGGTCACATTAGTCATTCTACTTCTACATGATGCCACGGTAGCCAGGAGGCATAAATCGAACTACGTTGATAGTTTAGGTATAAATTGACCGCCATTTTTTTTTCATATCAAATTTTGATATTTTGTAAATACAATTTATATCTTAAGACCTTATTTGGTTCTTTTGGGACTAAGAACTAGGGATTGAATTTTAGTCTCATTTAATCCTCAAATTATTAAATTACCAAATAAGAAGAATATTAACTAATTTTTAGTATCATTTAGTTCCTAGTCTAATAGACTCTTAGAAGGGACTAGAAACTAATTTTAGTCGCTATTAGTCTCTAGACCTAGAACCAAACATGAACTAGATTATCAAACGTTATTTCTATTCTCGATGGTTGGCATGGGGTTATGTGGTATGACTAATATATTATTACGTCGGACAAAACCCTAGAAGCAAATTATATATTTGATAAAGAAAAATCGAAAATTTTAATTTCTTGAGGTGTCAAAAACAACCTTTTAGCCCTTTGGTTGTAGAAAAAGCAAAGAAAAAATGTACAATTTCTCTATTAACGTTCTTTGGTTCACAGGAATCGATTATTCATTCCTGATGCAAAAATTTTATTTTCTATTTGTCTATTTTGTATTTGTATTATACATTTCTGTTTTACTCTTGTTTTTTTAATCCCCGGTTCATATAGGCCTTTAACATTTTTCAACCCCACAATATCGATCACGATTCACGTGCTTAAATTCCATACGACCGACCGACCATATCCGACAGCGATACTACACGCGTACGGCAGCCAGGCCATGTACCGCTCAGCGCACGCCTTCACGACGATCCGATTTGCACAGGCACTCCACTGACATCTGCCACACAGGGCACGCGGCGAGGTCATGAGGGAAGAGGCGCTGCGAACCCGCCGAGCTAGGCTGCCACCTCACGGTGCGACGTGCAGCTCCGGCTGCTCACCGACCACTGCATGCCGCCCACGTCGCGTCCTAAACATTCAAACACATCCGACCACTCCAGACTCCGCACCTGGCCGCTTTTATATACGATACTCCATCAGCCACTGTTGACGCCCATACCCAGTGAACAGTTGCAGCGCACGCACAATTCCTTTCCATCCAAGCGAACACTCGAGCTAGCTCGTGATCGATAGCCGCTTTGACAGGATGCAGACGGCGAAGGTGAAGGCCAAGGACATGGCGAGCGAGGCCAAGGAGAAGGTGAAGGAGGCGTCGGCAAAGATGCAGGGCAAGACGGGCGCGGCGACGGCGTCCACGCACACCGAGAAGGAGATGGCCAAGGAGGCGGCCCGCGCCAAGAAGGACCAGGCCAGCGCCGACAAGCACCAGGAGAAGGTCGAGCACCGCGCCACGACAGGCCGTCACGGCGCCGGCGCGGCCGTCGACCCCGCGTACCCGTCCGCCGGCGGCACGTACCCGGCGTCGGGCAAGTACATCTAGAGTGCCCGCGTCTGGATGAGGCCGGCCGGGATCGTGGTCGCGCTTGTGTTTTTGTGTAGCGACCGGGAGATCGATCAGCTGGCCTATGTACCCGTACGTTAGGGACTGGTAGTAGCGGGTATGCACGCAAGTCGTCATGGAATAAATAAAAACGCTCTCTAGCCGTACGTTGTCAGGTTGAAGCTTGGTTAGTTGTTTAAATTTCAAGGTAATCGTTTTTTCCTTTTGCGAAAGCAATGTAATCGTTATTGTTAGTTCATATGGGTACTGTTGTTTTTAATCTCCCTTCTCAGTTTGGTGTTATATCAACATCCTGATCATGGCACGCTATTTTTCAGTGTTTAAACCTAGTTCGATCTCACTAAATTTAGTTCGAGAAGTTTGCTAATATTCGTTGCAAATATGTTTGCTAGTTTTAACTAAAGTTTTGAGTTTAGCCAGTGTGTTCAAAAAGAGAACAGACATATAATGAACACGGGATAAAACCGACGCTCACGAAGTGTTCAGAACAGACAATGGCAGACATTCAAGATCCATATTCGGAGCACCTTGGCAAATATGTTGGGTGAGATGGTGGGGGCATGGCAGTTGGCACAGTGTCAACATGTTTCCGGACAGGGCACCCCTGCATATAATTGCGAGACACGGGATAAAAACCGACGCTCACGACGAGATACATCTGGCCGTTCAAATCAAAGCCGTCGGCATTAATGAGAGAAAGATTCAATCTATGAGTTTTCCAAAATAGAAAATAGTTTTTATGAAACATCTTTAACTATATATATATTAATACATTGATTTAAGACCTAATAAAACAAAAATGAAAATCGACGGTTTTCATCTTGGGTTTGAAATGGTTCTCGGCATGGCAGTTGGCTTAATTAAAATAGGACGACAAATTAGCGTTGAATATTGTTACTAGTACGATCCAGGCAAGCACGAGCACGGCACCCTGCATATAGATGTACTTTCCTTTGATTCGAGACTGCAAATCAGATCCAAACTTTTTTCCGTTGATTCGTCAGGAAGGATGCATGCCTGATTGACGTACGACGGACTCTAGAATGACGCTGTTCACGGGACAATTTTTAACCCACGGACTCTAGGAATTCACTTTGTTCACGGGACGATTTTTTTAACCCTACAACGTCCTTTGCGGGACAGAGGAAGTAGGCATGATCCATTAAGTCAATAAAAATGCATGTTTCATTGTAAATACGTTTGTTAGTTTTCTAACTAACCTAAGTTTGAGCAACTTTAGTAAAGTTCAATATAAGTTGAGCGTCATGGGTCACTATGATGCATATCAGTGGTGGAAAATTAAACAACATCTCTAAATTTGTGTCTGGATATGATGCGTATTATATTAGTGATAGAAGAAGCATCCGTGTATGAACATTAGCAATCAGTAGTGACCAGATCAAAGGCACTCAATATAATTACGCTAATCACGTAACTTAAACTCCATGTTGGGGCGCAGCCGCTGCCTGGCCCAGCCATGGCTCCGGGCCTTGGCAATGACGCTCGTGGACGACGCATACCTCGGAGAACCGGAGGACGCGTGGCCGGCCGCGCCCCTCACCTCGTGAGCGGCATTTCTGCTCGGCCAACAGAAGGTCGTGGCCCTGCCCGTGGCGCCTCGGTCACCGTGGGAGGATGTCCGCCCCCAATGCCGATGGGTGGCGTGACATCCTTCCCGCCGAGAGCCACGACCATGACGGCTTTGGTGGAGCATGTGCCGCGACCACTTTCCCGCAAGATCTCTAAGGCACTTCGGGACAGGTGCTTCAATTGTCTGTCTTACTCGTACCACGTTGCAACTTGTCGGCTGCCACAACGCTGTTTGCTTGCGTTGTCGCGGTCGGCACCACCTCGCCGAGACCGCAGGCTGCCTAGGGCTGCTACTAGGTCCTTCGCCGAGGAAGGCCGACCGCCACAACAAGCTGTCGGGCCACCCGTCGGCTACGGTTGGGGCCACGAGGGGTGCTAAGACGAGTGTGGCAAGCCTCGGCGGCGCTGGCGCTCGTCGCGGCGCCCAGCCGGGCGGCAGTGCAATTAACGAGTGCGACGGCCGCCCGGCACCGCTGTCTCGGTGATCGCCTCGAGTTTGCAACGCGAGGAGACCCGTGTCGCCACTTCACCCAATCCGGTGACCTTAGGCGACGTGGCAAGCGCGGTTGGGGGCGAGGGACGCCGGCGCCACCCACAACGCCCGGCGGGTCGCCATGTGTGTTTGGCCGAGGCCGCCGTTTGATGCTGATGCTCGGCTTGTCACACCCCGCGAACCCTCGCCGAGGTCGACCCACTGTTGCTGGACACGCGGATGGATGCTGCTGTTTTTCCGTGACCTCGCGGGCGACCCGATGTTGCTTTGGAGCTCTCGGTTTTGCTCTACAACCGTTGGGCAGCCTCGTGGTCTCCGTCGGTTGCACAACCGAGTATGCCTCGCGCAGGTGGGATCGGCGTTGTGCACACCACCATCGTGCCCCTGTCTCGCCCCGATGGCGACATGTTTGGGGCTGTCGGTCACACCAAGAAAGTTGGTGTTCGACTTGCGGCCACGATGGGCGATGACTACCCGCCAAAGCTTTGGCCCAATGCCGGCGGTGCCAAGTATGCCGCCGCCTCGTAAGGTCGGCTCGACGCCGTTAACATTGAGCATGTGACGCGAGCCACGCTTAGTCAATACAGACACGGCCGCCTCTCCGCAATCTTCCCTTGGCGCGAGGATAAAGCGGTTCAGAGGTAGGGTTCGTGCAAGGCGCCGTCGCCTTTGTTGCCTCTCGCCGGTGCAGGTGTCACCACCGCAGCCTATGCTACCGCACCACAGGAGGCTTACCGCCGCGCGCATCTCCCGCCAAAGGGCGGCGGGGGGGGGGTTGTTGGTGATGCAGCAGCAGATGAGATTCATCGATGGACGGACATTACCCTCCGCAACGGAACGGGAGGCCTACTATGACAAAGTCTACAACAAGAACTGCACTCCCTCATAGAAGGAGGCGTCGTCGCCGATCTTTCCGACTCGCCGGGTGTAGAACCGAGGTGCACGACGCGGCGCGCCGAGCCGCCACATCTGATCAACGTTGATGACTTGTTTATTTATCTAGTGGGTAATTGCGCTTTTGATTTCTTTCTCGCTAGGGAGGGCAGAGCTATTTGTATAAATGTTTCTCCCCTAGTGCGCCATTCGTGGCGCGTCGTTGTAAATTTTAACTATTTTTGTCTTAATACAAAAGACGCGTAAACCTTTTCCGTGTTCGAGAAAAACTTAAACTCCATGTTACATGTTGCACAAAGACTTTATTCATATACCATCAATATGAGCATCAAGCCCCACCTTCAAAGCATGTAGCAATGCGTGTTCAAACTGTGGTCGTTTCATCTCCTCTTCATCTTGGGATGGTGGCAACGCAAAGATGAGAGGGGAGAGCAGGCTAGCGCGATAACCCCCGTAGATGCTCCACCGGAGAACCTCCAACATATCAGAAGATAATGATAGATACCGAGGAGCATCTGGGAGTTCCAGTCGCTCGTCAAAGAAGAGAGAATCAACATTGGAGGACGATGAGTATCCTCTCGTGTCATAACTGTACACAAACTTTCCAATCCTGTAGCATAACGTCTGGGCGTGGTCAATCCAGGCGCTCCTCGGTGCGGTGAGGAAGAAGCCGCTCTTGTTGAAGTAGAAGCTATACCGTAGATCCCAATATAACTCGTCGTCGTTATGGCCTTTTCCCTCAAGCTCACTTGGCTGCTTCATGACCCAGAATTGAGTTATGAGGTGAGACTGATCAGGATAAATTGAGTTTACGGGCACGACGAGGCACATCTGTATTCTCGGTCGTTGGATTGGGCGGATGCTTCGCCGCCGTGTGTCGTCAGTAAGTCCTCCTCGCCCGTGGTCCGAGGGCGTTGGCTCTTCGTGACTGAGGAGCTTTTCGGGCGGATGCTTTGTCGCCGAGGTCGTTCCGTGGATGCTTTGCCACCGTGGTCGTGGTTGTCTCAGATGCTTTGTCGCCGAGGTCGTTCGTGGATGCTTTGCCACCGTGGTCGTGGTTGTAGCTTTGACGGATGCTTTGCCGTCTGGAGTGCTAGCGGATGCTTTGCCGCTGCAGGTTGTGTTTCTGGCGGTTGCTTTGCCGCCGTGGTGGTTCCGGTGGATGCTTTGCCACCGTGTTTGCGTTTCTGGCGGATGCTTGGCCGCCTAGGAGGTTACGGTGGATGCTTTGCCACCGAGGTCTTTGTCTTTCCGGCAGATGCTTTGCTGCCGAGGTGTATCATCTACGGCTCCGATCACTACTAGCTACCTAGGTGTTGAGTTATCTTTTTGTATAGGCGCCCAGCTTGCTAGGGTTGTTAGGTGGAGGGTTCCCCCCTCGCTCTTCTTGCTTTTCGTTTTTTGTTTAAAGTCGCCGTTGGTGTTTTCTCCCGTGATGTCTTCGCATCGGGGATTGTTGTATTTGGATTTGGTTTTCCTCCTCTTAATGAAATACGGGTGAACGGCCTGATCGCGAAAAAAAAAAAGACGAGGCACATCTGCCCGTTTAGATCAAAGCCGTCGACCAGCATATCAAAGCCACCGCCAGTCCCCATATAGTGCCAGGCCTCGCGATAATCATCGAAGTTGTACGGGATACGGTACGAGCGAGGCGTCTCTGTGGCCACATCAAGCACCAACATTCGTGCAGCGCGAGCGCTTTTGTCTCCCAAATCAGCGGTCAGAACGAATATACTCCCGTCAATGTGTACCGGCACCGGTAATTGGACCGGGTGAAACCGGGAGAGGTAGGAGCATTGGCGCCAGCCACCACCGTCACCCAAGGTGTACACGGCCATGTAGTTGGTCTCATCTCTGAATGGCAGATGTGGAAAGGAAAGCCGGAAGATCTTGTATTCCTTGGTTTGTAGGCTGAAACCCAATGCCAAGAGATGCGACAGCCGGGCGTCCCCCTTACAGGGAGCGGAGGCGCCTTTGGAAGCTGCAGCGTGTCACCGGTGATGGGGTTGCACACGACTATCGGCGCCTGATGATCGTAGTTGTGTGTGAAGCATAGCAAGTCGTTGCAAACGCCGGCGAAGCGGTATCCGCTAGGGATGGCAACCTGAGACAAGGCCTTGGCGGACGAAAGATTGAAGATGCTCGCCTTGTCGCCCTTTCCGGACTCTCGGGTTTCTGTGACGAGCAGGACCTCCAGCTCCGATGACGACGCGGCGGCATGATGGGCGACGTGGAGCTTGCGGAAGGAGGGGTTTGCGACTATGCTATGCCACAGCTTGCAAACGCCGGATGACCGGACAAAGTCCTTGGTTGGCAGCCTCAGTAAGATTTCCGGTATGATATCTGTAAGGACTTCCATACATATGCGGTCCTCAGATTTCCAGCGGTGCCTGTTGCAGAGAGAGAGAGAGAGAGAGAGAGAGAGATTAAAATTTGAAACCCTAATGTTTAATTTTGACGTTGATTGCACTGATCCTTGTTGAGATATATATAAGGGTATGAGAAAGATACTACTAGAGCGCGTTATATATCTTTGGATTTGGAAGGTATATTTATGTCTACACTGGAGTCTGTATCTAACACGTACCCATGGTCGATGCAAACACCTTTTTTTGGGCAGAATATCGGAGAAACTCGGATGAGAGTCATGAGACCACGTTCCAAGTTGATTCGCACCACGTTCAATCCCCCCGCTCTCCCTCTTATTTTTTTACTTTCAATAAATAAAGGGTTTACAAAACCACCCCTAAGTCAGCGTTGACTCTTGGCACAACGGAAGTTGGCCAATGTGACAGCGGTGTACCACTCCGTAATAATTGTGGAATTCTTGTCGCAAATTTGTTTACGATGTAGTACTGTAAGTTGGATCCAGTAGAGCTAGGTGGTTCGTGTACAGCAACGGTGTTGCCGGTCGGTACTTCGTACAAAACTCTTTCTGCTTAATGAAATACACGCCCTGGGCGTGCTCTTAGAAAAACGGCGGTGTACCACCAAGATGTACGTCGGCATGCCAACGTCGCTAGCTGTTCCCTGATTGATGAATCAACCACTGCTAGCTAAGTAAACACTTTATAGCTAGGTAGAGAGGGTAAGTAGCTCAGCTGGTGGTAGCACAACTTTGACAGGATACAGACGGCGAAGGACATGGTGAGCTTGGCAAAGGAGGGGGCGGCAAAGATGCATGGCAGAACGAGCGAGGCAACGGCGGCCACGCACGGTCATGCATTAGGAAATGGCCAAGGAGGCGGCCCGCGCCAAAGAGGAACATGACCACGCAGACAGCAGACAAGCACCATGAGAAGGCCGAGCACCGCGCGGACGCCACACCGACCCGCACAGCAACCACGGCTGTTTAATTTCAAAAAGATGTATTCGTTGTTAGTTTAATTGAAAAGTTTAACCTTGGTTATTAGTTGTTTAATTTCAACATTTGTTCCTTCAATATCTGCGTGGCACTGCTGCTTCAATCTCCTTCAGTATATGACGTTATGACAAAGCTAGTGTTTGACGAAATGACCAAGAGCTTTGACGTCAAACTGCAACCAGTGTGTGAAGACCTTAAAGTTCATATGCATGAGCTACGGGCCAACAAGCAATCAATAGAAATATTAGTATTCAGAGGATGGAATAAACGCATTAAGTGTCATCATAGATAGACTTCATCCATAAGCAATGCAATATGTTTGCTAGTTCAAACTAATTCAAGTTTCAGAGAGTTTGGTAAACGGTAGAGATAGTGCCCGGACGTCCGGAAACTGCCGCGCGTTCGGACGCCCGGGTCAAGCCGGCCCACCAGCCATCAACTTTGTCCGAAATCGAAAACCACTCCTAAAAAAAAAACTAACACCTCATTCTCGCAACAGACCGACACCCCTCATGCCACTGCAACACGCGTCGGCTGTCGCTTCCCCCGCGGCGCTCCTCCAGCACAATTGAGGTGCGGCAGTGCTCCGACAGAATCTCTCCGCAACCGTCGATACCGCAGCTGTTTCTTCTCGGGTGGGGGGCACGTGCGGCATTTGGCACTCTAAACATGCCCGTATTACTATTGAAACATGTACAACATCTCTCCGTAACATCGGATCTACTTCTGAATCATCCAGATAAAGCAGTTAAAACATAGATACGAAACAGCTGAAACTGAGAAGTGAGAATGGGGAAACATGATGCGCGTATTAGTGATGGACAACAAGCACATTTAATTAAGTTTGTCTTATCACGACACATATATCATATATGGTACTAGAAAACATATGTGTCTTAACATTATGAATCAATAGTGACTAGAACGAAGTATCGAACGACACAATATATAATTAAGCTAAAAATATAAGGAAAACTGCGTCCCTAACCATCTCCATGGTACATGGTTGACAAAGGCTTTTCTTGTATTCTCATATATCATCCATATGCTCATCAAGGTCCATCGCCATCAGACATCAGAGCATGTGTCAAGATGTGCTCGAACTGTGGTCGTTTCTTCCCCTTTTCGTCTTGGGATGGTGGCAACTCAAAGCTGAGAGGGGATAACAGGCTGGGGCGATACCCCCCGCAGATGCTCCACTGGCAAAACTCAGATGACGATGACAAATACGGATGAGCATCTGGGAGATCCAGTCGCTTGTCAAACAAGAGAGAATCAACACTAGAAGACGATGAGTTTCCTCTCATGTCATACTTGTACACGGAGTTTCCAAGCCTGTAGCATAGCGTCTGGTTGGGGTCAATCCAGGCACCCCTCGGCCTAGCGACGTAGAAGGGGTCGTCGAAGAAAAAGCTATAGCGTAGATCCCAATACAGCTTGTCATCGTCGTCATTGCCCTCAATATCACCGGGCAGCTTCATGACCCAGAACTGGATCTTCACGCGAGGGTTGCCGACGTACACGGCGAGGCACATCTGCTCGTTCAGATTAAAGCTGTCGGCCATCATCTGGTCCCAGGCCTTGTGATAATCATCATAGTTGTATGGGATACGGTACAGGAGTGGCGTCTCTGTGGCCACATCGAGCACCAACATTCGCGCAGCCTTAGCGCGTTGGTCTGCCAGATCAGCAGTCGGCACGAATATATTCCCGTCGATGTGTACCGGCGCTGGATATTTGAGTGGGTGAAACCGGGAGAGGTTGGAGCATTGGCGCCAGCCACCGCGGTCACCCATGGTGTACACGGCTATGTAGTTGGTCTCATCTCCGGGTGAGTGCCGTCCAGGGAAGGAAAGCCGGAACATCTTGTATTCATTGGTCGGTGCGCTGAACCCTAATACGAAGAGATGCGACAGCTGGGCGTCCCCTGCAGGGAGCGGAGGCGCCTTTGGAAGTTGCAGTGTCTCGCCGGTGACGGGGTTGCACACCATCGCCGGCGCTTGATCGTGGTCGTGCGCGAAGCAGAGGAGGTCGTTGCAGACGCCGGCGAGGCGGTACCCGCTCGGGATGGCGACCTGGCTCAAGGCCTTGGCGGAGGAAAGGTTGAAGACGCTGGCCTCGTCGCTCCTTCCGGCCTGGCCGGTTTCTGTGATAAGCAGGACCTCCGGCTTCGACGATGCGGCGGCGGCGGCGGCATGATGGGCCACGTGGAGCTTGCGGACGGAGGGGTTTGCGACGATGCCGCGCCACACCTTGCAGACGCAGGATGATCGGACAAAGTTCCTGATCGGCAGCCTCAACAAGATGTTTGGTATGATGTCAATAGGGATTTCCCTGCGAGCCTTAGACTTCTGATGAGGGTCTCGCATTGCAGGAGAGAGATCGTTATTAGAAACCCTAATGTTTTGACGTTGATTGTATTGATCCTTATAGATATATAAGGGTACGAGCAAGAGACGATTATAGAGCTATATATTTATGTCTAGATAGACTAGAGTCTGTATCTAATACGGAGTAACAGCTATGGTCGATTTTATCTATACCTAATATATACCTAATAATATTTTTTTTTTTTTTTTCCAACGACACAAGATAACGCAGACACTCATAACACGCAGACGCACTCACCCCTATGAACACACGCACGCAAACCCTACCCCTACGAAGACCTCCGGCGACCGGGCAAATTTCTAAGCAGATCCGAGATTCTCGTCACCATAGGCGCTTCGTCGTCGACGGGAACGCCGCTACCACTTAACGCATAACGCCGGGTAAAAATCCTGAAAATCCCGCGGGAAAATGTGCGAAAGCACCGCGATTTGAACCCCAGTGGGAAGCGTCCCCACCTGACCGCATCACCATTTGACTACAAGCCAACCCGCATATATACCTAATAATAAAACGAAGAAATTTCTGTCAATCTGCCCGGCCGTCCGTCTGCCTGTTTCTTTTTCTGCCTAATCTGCCCGGCCGTCCGTCTGCCTGTTTCTTTTTCTGCCTGATCCTTTTAAACGTTCCTTGTCCATGTAGGACTCATATACAAACGTATCTGTTTCTTTAAAAAGGTTCCTTCTCCATGTAGGACTCATAATATACAAACGTATCTTCCGGACTCATACGATGTACATACAAAAATATCAGTTCCTGTCCTGAATCATACAACGTAAATGTTCCTTGTACATGTAGGACTCATACAATAATCCTATCCCATGTAGGACTACAATCCTTATAAAACAAATGTAATCCCTGCAACATGAGATGCGCCGGCCGGCAAGCGTCTCGCCGCCACAGAATACAAAATTGCAAATAGCGAACACTTCTCCAACGTCATGGATATCGACGACCAGCAACCGCCCCCGCAATGCAAGATGCTGCTAGCGCGGCCGGTAGGGGGCGTGCCGCCACAGCCTCTGCCACAGGACTGCGAGAGCGTCCCGCCAAGACCCCTGCCAGATCTGCACCTGAATCCGCCTGACTGATGGAAACCGATGATGCCAGGACTGATGCTTGTCAAGATGTGCATGCTGTAGGTGGCATAGAGGCAACTGGAAACATTAAAATTCTGCATCCAGGTAAAAATACTTCAATATTGCTTAAAATTTATTCTCTAGCATTCTATCACACTATATTATATATATTATACACTGACCACTTTTAATGTACAGAAGATCCATACATTACGAATAGCACTCAGGCAGAAGATACCTTAATGGATGCCAAAGAAAAAAAAAGGAAAAGAGAAAGAGAGCGGTATGCACAAATGAGTAATGAAAAAAAAACAGGAAAGGCTTAAAAGGATGCGGGAAGCCTATCAGCAAAGGAAAAAAAATAGAGACTTGTCACATCTAAAAAAAAAATGACACTGCAGCACTTGAAACAGAAAAATGGCACACTACCCGCACCTGGAATGGAAGCCGATATTCTACATCATGAAGATGTCAGGACTGATGCCCGTCAAGATATAAATGAAGGAGGTGACACTCAAGCACTTGAAAACCTAAACAAAGAATTACATGAAGGTAAAATTACTTCATTATTGCCTTTTCTTTTCTCTATACTTCCTTTTAATCTAAAGAGATGCAAAGAACAATAACATAGACAATTCATTAGGGTCAGAAGATCGAATAATGGATGCGAAGGAAAAAAAAGGATAAGAGAAAGAGAGCGGTATGCAAAGATGAGCAATGAAGAAAAGAAGGAAAGAGTTAAAAGGCAACATGCAGTGTATCAGCAAAAAGAAAGGCTCCATGACACAACTTTCAGAAAAGCAGACAGAACAAAAGGAAAAAAAGGCGTCAACATGAGAGGCATCGATATGCAAATATGCAAACAAAACAAAAGATAGATAGAATACAACAAATTTCAGAAAACAAAGAACTGCAGCGTAGCACACGAACCAAATTTTCAATCGCCTTTGGAGAACCCTGCATACATTGAACCAGAAATGGAAGTTAGAACATCAACATTTGATTTAAAACAAATGAAGCATGTGACACCAGGACATTTGCAAGAGGACATCATTAACGGTAACAGTATAATTTATACAATAACAGTATAATTTATACAATATTCTAACGCTACAAGACAAATATACAACCAAATATGTAAAACTAACCATGCTTCTTGACAGATATTCCTTCTTCGATGTGTAGCCACCAAAGACAAAGATGGACCACGAACAACCTACAGTGAAGATCATGGTAAGTTATCAAGTTATTATTTACGAGACAGTATACAACCTTATGCAAAACTAATCACCCTTCTTGGACAGTTATTACCTCTTCAATGTGTCCAGACACCAAAGACAAAGATTCACCAGTATCGCCTACAATGAAGATAAGGGTATGCTTCTCAAGATATTATTTATGCTATTATGAAATAGATAGGTAATTTAAATTAAAAAATTAATGTGCAGACAATGATGGAGTGATATTTGAACAAGACACTAACGAGGATGAATATGTATTCCCTGCTCAAGGTATGCTAAATATATATTTAAAACTTATTCGCATCATTAAATAATTATGTACATATGTAGCTAATTTTAAAATTTTATTTTAATATATATAAAACAGAGTACGACACAGATGATGATATTGTAATCTCAGACGACGAGGAAACAAGTGCTGAGGATTCGAAAATCCCTGACCCGTATGACATTGTCTATAGCAACATACCAGAAAAGGCTCACATGCTCAAAACCATGGAAAATTGCAAATTCTGCCATGCAAAAAAATTTGAGTACGAGTCTGAAGGCTTATGTTGCAGGAACGGAAAGATTAGACTAGCAAATCCAGAGACACCACCTCAACTAATGAAGCTATGGACAAGCAACGATTCTGATGCAGTACATTTTCAAAACAATATAAGGTTCTTCAACGGGCACTTCTCATTCACAACTCTATATTGCCAGCTTGACAGAGACACAATTGACATCCGAAACAGTGGAATCTACACCTTTCGAGCACATGGTCAAATATACCACAATATACCCTCAATTGGTAATGGTCCACAAAATGCCACACACCTAGAGCTATACTTCTATGATGATGATCCAAGCCTAGAACATCGTTACCGTAGTTGTCGCAAGGAAATGTACGAACAAGACAAGAACATAATAAGCATAATCACGGACGTCCTCCTGTGATAACCCATACTCAAACAAATTTAGGAGTTTGGGACAAGCCCAGAATCTCGACGACTACAGAGTGATCTTGAACCTTGACCAGAGATTGGATCAGAGAGTATACAACGCGCCAATCAATTCAGAGGTGGCTGCAGTATGGATTGAAGGAAACGAAAAAAGGAATGCATTTGACAAGAACATAATTCTCCATGGCAAAAAACAATGAAATACAGAGCATACGATCATACTATGGATGCTATGATCCATTATCATATCCTATATTATTTCCAATGGGCTTAACTAGGTTGGCATGCAGATATCCCAAAGGTCGGTGTAAGAATGGAAGATGTGATAAAGGCTCGTGCAAAGAAAAAAAAGATAATGGCGGGGACCCAGGTCAGTATATCATTTACTTCTATATTATGTAAAATTAAATTAAGATATATGACACATTCATCAATATGAAGCTGACTCTTGATTTTATAAAATATTTAAAAACAGATTCAAATTCCAGGATCTGCGCGTAACCATGAGAGAATACTACTGCTACAAATTCCATGCACGACCAAATATTTTCGATCCAGTGTTACACGGCGGACGACTTATTCCAACAGTTCGCTGTAGATACATATATCAAGATCGAAAACTCCAGATTAGACTACATGTATCATCATCAAAAAGAAATCAGAGCAGACTTATACCAAGGACTTCTGGATAGCATTAAAGCTGGCGAGCAACAGGGGAATGAAATTGGGAAAAAAATACCCCCTCATCATTTATTGGAGGTCCACGAGATAAACATCGTCGGTATTTAGATGCTATGGCTCTGGTTCGAAAATTTGGAAAACCTGACATATTCCTTACAATGACATGCAACCCCAACTGGGCAGAGATTAAAAATGAACTGAAGTTTGGACAGATACCACAACACTGCCCAGACTTGGTTGTTCGTGTTTTCAGGGCAAAACTAGAAGAAATGAAGCAACAGCTATTCAAAAATGACATCCTCGAAAGGTCAAGGCCTATACCTATGTGGTAGAATTCCAAAAGAGGGGACTACCACATGCTCATTTCTTGCTGATCATGTCAGGAAAATACAAGTACACATGCCCAGAGCAGTATGACAGAATCATCTCGGCCGAACTACCTAACAAGCATAAATACCCAGAACTATACAAATTGGTAGTCAAACATATGATGCATGGTCCTTGCGGAGCACTGAACAGAAACTGTCCGTGCACAAAGAATCGCAAGTCATGTAAGAACCATTACCCAAGGCCATTTATTGAAACTACAATACAAGGCAAGGACTCCTACCCATTATATAGAAGACGCAATGACGGAAGGACCGCAAAATGTCAGAAAGTGCAAACTAGATAACAGGTGGGTTGTTCCTTACAACCCTTACCTATTGATGATGTTCAACTGCCACATAAATGTTGAGATATGCTCAAGCATTAAAGCAGTCAAGTACTTATAAGTACCTATACAAGGGACATGACAAGGCATCTATATCTATTGCTGGGGCAGAAAATGAGGTACAAGTCGACGAGATTCGACAGTACAGAGATGCACGATGGGTGACGCCTCCAGAAGCACTATGGAGAATATATGGCTTCGAACTAAGCAAAATAGAACCTCCAGTCCAGCAGCTGCAGCTGCACCTCCCAAACATGCACATGGTTACATACGATGGCAAAGAAAAAGTCAAGGATGTTATCGGCCGTGGAGGCACGGAAAGGACAATGTTGACAGCATACTTCGAAAGGAACACCAATGATGAAAAGGCACGAGGCATATTGTACCGAGACTTCCCGGAGAAATATACTTGGCAGACACAGGGCAAGAGATGGCAACCGAGGAAACAAAAAACTGTATACCAGATTGGCAGGATCGTCACAGCACATCCGGCTGAAGGAGAACGGTACTTTCTTCGAGTACTCCTAAACCATGTGACGGGAGCAACGAGCTACGAAGACCTAAGAACAGTTGACGGCCGAGTAATGCCAACATTTCGGGACGCCGCAGAAAAAAGGGGGCTCATTGAGGCAGACAACTCAATAGAAGAATGCATGACAGAAGCAGAACTGTTCCGGATGCCATCATCGCTAAGAAGACTATTCGCCACAATATTGGTGTTTTGCGTACCAACCGACATCCTTAGTCTTTGGAACAATCACCTTGAGGCAATGTCAGAAGACTATAGCAGAGACTGCAAGTGCAAACACACAGTCGAGCAGATGGTACTAAGAAATATTATGGACATGCTACGGTCAATGGGGCTCAAAGAAAAAGACATCAAAAAGTTACCACTTCCAAAAATTGACCATCACCATGACACATCAGAGAACATACCTAGGGAGATTATCGAGGAATCCTCGATCCAGGTGGACCCAGAGGACGCATCTTTGCACGAGTACCTGAACGAGGAGCAAAGGAAAGCCTACGAGAAGATAATGTCAGCAGCAAACAGCAGAATAGGAGGCCTCTTCTTTGTCGATGGCCCAGGAGGTACGGGAAAAACATTCCTTTACAGGGCGCTCCTAGCCACCGTTCGCAGCCAAGGTAAGATTGCTATAGCAACAGCCAGTTCCGTGTTGCGGCTTCAATAATGCCAGGAGGAAGAACCGCCCACTCGAGGTTCAAGCTACCACTAAAAACAGACAAACCAACAACTTGTGGATTCACAAAACAAACAGGGACAGCCAAGCTGCTAAAGGCAGCAACTCTAATAATCTGGGATGAAGCATCAATGTGTAAGAGGCAGGCTGTTGAGGCGCTAGATAAAAGCATGAGGGACGTAATGGACAGACCAGGTCTACCATTCGGCGGGAAAACAATTGTGTTCGGAGGAGATTTCAGGCAAGTCCTACCTGTTGTCCGAAAGGGTTCAAGAGCACAGATAGTAGACACGTCGCTACGCAGATCAGAACTATGGAACTGCATGCAACATTTGAAGCTCGTAAGGAACATGAGGGCTCAAAACGACCCGTGGTTCGCAGAATTCCTTCTGCGTGTTGGAAACGGCACAGAAGAGACAAATGATAAGGGCGAAATACTTCTACCTGAAAGCATATGTGTGGAAAAAAAAATGATGAAGATGATGGACTGGATAGACTGATCGACCACGCCTACCAAAAGGACAGTTCTTCCTTGAAGGATCCAAAATTCATCACGTCTAGAGCTATTCTATCCACAAGGAACGACTGCGTAGACAACATCAACCTAAAAATGATCGATCGCTTCGAGGGCGAGGAGATGGTGTATCACAGCTTTGATTCCGTAGAAGAAGACCCACACAACTACTATCCCGAAGAATTTCTTAACAGCCTTACACCAAACGGTCTGCCTCCACATATGCTAAAACTGAAAATAAATTGTCCAATCATACTGCTCAGGAATATCGACCCAGCTAATGGTCTTTGCAATGGAACAAGACTGGTCATACGTGGATTCCAGAAAAATGCAATTGATGCAGAGATTGTGCTAGGACAGCACTCAGGAATGAGGGTTTTCTTGCCAAGAATACCACTCTGTCCCTCAGACGATGAGATTTTTCCATTCCGTTTAAAGAGGAAACAATTTCCAGTCAGATTATGCTTCGCAATGACAATAAACAAATCACAAGGGCAGACAATACCAAATGTGGGCGTATACCTGCCTGACCCGGTTTTCTCACATGGTCAACTATATGTCGCGCTCTCTAGAGCAACGGCGAAAGATAATATAAAGGTACTCACAGGAAAACAAGAAGGACAAGATGACGAG
The DNA here is from genome assembly GCA_015847255.1 of Hyparrhenia diplandra. Classification (NCBI taxonomy): domain Eukaryota; kingdom Viridiplantae; phylum Streptophyta; class Magnoliopsida; order Poales; family Poaceae; genus Hyparrhenia; species Hyparrhenia diplandra. The sequence goes on along the minus strand of JADLZK010012279.1, from coordinate 63,868 downwards.
GAGGACAAGAAGAAGAAGAAAACAAAGAAGATCTGTACAAGCGACACTTACACTAAAAATATTGTGTACACTGAGGTCCTAACAAAATAAGTGATGCCCTGTTTTCTATCCTATGTAAAAATCAAATTTTGCTAAGCCTCCTAAAATGCTTAGAGTTGCTTTTCTGTTTGTTCTTGTAAGTTTGCGCTTTAAGTTCTGTTTTAGGCATGTAAGAAATCGTCATTTGCCACTAGACTAATGTGTTGAGTGTGGTGTAGCCTAATGATCAACTCCATCTTCTCTGTAATATGATTTTTGTATCATATTTTTTCCACAAACTTATATATGGACCCCTTTGATTTACCTTAAAAAAATAAGGCAACAACAGATCAGGAAATAGAAGATAAATAAAAATCGACTTTCCTGCAATTAGACGTACATCTCTTGCTCGTGAAATCCACCAAATCTCTACCTCTTGTTTGCGAGACTATCCCCAATCTCATCCTGCTTATCACTAAATTTCCCAAATTCATCTCATGGAAACAAAATGGAACACAAGCTCTCCATGGAGCACCGAATTTGGATTCTGAAACGTACCAGTAGAGCTTCTCTATCCCGTATTTCACCATCTCCGTCCTCTTTCGGCCACCCGCCGGCTTCGCAGTGGTGGAGCTGCCCTCATCCTTCGATCCATACACCATCTTCGTCCTCTTCCGGACACTCGCCGCCCTTGGTCTTCGGGAGTTGGATGATGCCGCCGTCGCCGCTGCCCTTCCCGTCCTTCTTCGATCCGAACTCCGCCACGCCGCCCTCTCGCCGGCGCTGCGTCACGCGAGCGCCCACACGAAGGCAGCCTCCAGCGAGAACGACGCGACGAACACGGCGAGGGCGAGCGCACACGTCACTCCGATCAAGCGCCTCGAGATCCTGAGGCCGCATCTCGGAGCAACGCGCCTAGGCCAGCAGATCAGCGCACGGCGCAGGTTGCGACGCCGCCGCCCGCACATAACCCCAAGACTCCACTGCTCGAAGGACGAAGTCGGCGATGACGGCAGTTCGACGCACGGCTCGGCTTGCAGGCGCTAAAGACGCCATCGCCAGCAGCGCCAGAGAGCGCCAAGGACACGGCACGTGCGAGCTCGGACGCCGCTGCCGCCGCACTAGCGTGGCCCGCGCCGAGGACCGAGGACATCTCCAGCGAAATCTCCAGAACATGGTAGAAGAGGACGACAAGATAAGATCCGAAAGGATAAGGTCCACAAGTGCGATGGTAGGCTCATTTGTTTCCGCGTGGGAGGATGTGGAAAAACAAAAAGAAAAATAAAAAACAAATGTCAACACCAACATCTGTTAACAAAAAATATATTATTTTTAAAAGAGCCACTTTTAAATCTAATCCAACAAATCCGACCGCATGCATAGCCTCATCAGAACACAAACGCGACACGACGCTGTGACTTCCCCTTCCTCACCCGTGTCCGACAAGAGACGCTAAAGCAAGATCAGCTAGAACGCTGCCCAAAAACGCCTCGCACCGCTACGAGTCCAAAACGAACTACTCCGCCATGCTCAAAGGGCAAACACCGATCCAAGTTCAACTTTAGAATAGAAAAATCATTGTCCGACACAACAACTCCAAAATTTAACGATTTCAATAGCAGAGTTCGAATCAAATCCACATCCAAAACGGAAAGAACTCGGATCAGAAAACAAAAAATCCGTCCCTTACCTTTTGTGTATCTTACCTATTTACTAAGAAATATCTTGCCGCCACTTTTGCAAAAAAAAAAAAAAATCAAAACTTCACTTATTCACTCTAGCTTGTTGCAACGCTTAGCGGTTACCGCTATGATCCGTCCACCGCCCTGCAGTGGCGCTATGGCATTTGGCGTATCTTTGGTGGTCGCTAGCGGTGGGGGAGTCGCTTTTGCGAAACGTTGTGGCATCCAGCGCCACGCGGCCCGCTACCGCGGGATCGACAACCGCCAACCGCATCAAAGTCTTCTTCTAGACATGTGTTTTTTTTATGCTTAGTTCCTCATCCGCTAACGCCGCGTTCCTTGTGGCCTCTAATTTCGAGGAAAAATTAGGGACGGTAATGCCATACGGACGCCCAAGCATTTGAACTCTTGTCCGACGCGTGTCCTGGAGGAAATCGCGGCGCACAAGGGTCAGCTTTGCCTAAACCCGCAGCCTTCGACTCAACCCTTGCGGCATTCCTTGGCTCGCTGGCTGCCCGCTCGTACATGACTTTCTCAATGCGGCCTTCTCAACGCTAGGTCAGCTCGGCTCCAGACTTACCAACCGCAATCCCCACATGAAGCAACGCCGCCATCGCAGAGAATGTCTAACCGTAACGAAGGATAGCATCTATTATTCTAATGAAGAATTCGTTAGAACATGACATCACACAGACTACAAAGAATTAACAAAGAATTAACAAAACATGGTCGATTAACTGGAACCAACATGCATTGAAGATAGAAGGGACAACTATTGCAAGCAGTCGACACGCAAAAAGGAGCATCTTCCCACAGGGCGGTGCATGCACTTGGCATGGAGGTCTGCCATCACGCACGGACGGATGAACATAAAAAGCAACATGACGCCGCGTGTCGAGACAAAGGGAAGATGCAAGGAGGCTTACCGACGACCGGACAACGCCAGAGCAGTAGATGGACCCGAGGTCGGTTGGGTCTTCACGCATGGATGGTGCTCCTTGGCTATGGTCGACGCTAACGCAATCTCGCCGGATCAGTGTTAACCGGGCGCTACGATCCCACAGTGCTCGGTTCGTGGTGGCCGCTAGAATAGGGCTAACGACGGCTTGGTGAGGAGGAGGCGGTCTTCACAGCACGCGGTTTAGAGAGAAATTAATTAATCTATACCTACCGTGAACGTAGATAAAAGGAGGCTGGTGTCCCGTGCAATACGACTCATGGGCGTGCAGAATTTCGAAAACGGTGGGTAGAAAAAAATAGGTGGGACTGAAATTTTCTCTCTTTATTTTTTTTTTTTTTTTTGAGAATTTTCTCTTTTTATTAGTAGGTATAGATAGGTATGGTGGAAGGAAAAAAGGGTGGAAAAAAAGAGAGGTGGAAAAAGCCCGGTGAAAAAGCCCGGTGAAAAGCCCGTGGAAAGGAGGTGGGACTGAAATTTTCTCTTTTATTAGTAGGTATAGATATAGATATAGATATAGATATAGATATATTAGAGGTCCTGCAGAAAATCTCAACGAGAAGAGCTGCGTGCTGCCTTGGAGAACGAAAGGAGAGAAAAGAACAACTAGAGAGCAAAATCGTCAAGCGTCGACATCTTCCACATCGGGCCGCCAACTCGGCTAATCTCGCCGACTTCAACAAGACTGCTAAGAGCAAGTTCACAACTCGAAAGCCATAATGCCGCTACTCCAAGACACCGACAACAATGACAAGACGCAGGAACAAGTACTGTGTGATGCTCAGGACAAGGAATTAATACCTATTGCTCAGGACACCGACACTGATACACATATGCCGCAACAGGTAACCATTGTTCCGCAATGTCTTTTAGTATTACAATTCCTGTATCATATGTTTTCTTGTGCTGCTACCTGAGATTGCTTCCATATTTTGAACATTGATTGTAGATGATCTCTAATTTACAAGTCATTTGGATATTAAAGACTAATTGATATTTATTTACAACATTTAGATTACATCTTTTATTTCTTAAATTATATTCTAATTTTGGAGGGTTTCTTTACAGCAGAATATTGATCTCATCATCAATATTAAATCAGAAGAGGATCGACCTTTAAAAAACAAAAAAAACTTCAAAACAGATGGATTCCGAGCTAGACAAAGATTTGAATGAGAATTCCCTGTTTACTTCGTCAACATCCAACCAGGTTTGCATGCGAAAATTATTTGTCAAATTAACCATGTCCAAACAATCGTCCAGTAATTATACATATATTAATTTATGATACTGATTCTTTTACGTGCCTTTTGTAGACCAATTTGAGCAATGTTCATCCAATGCCTTCAGTTGCATCACCAAAAACAACAGAGACATTATCTTCAGATTCTGAGATGATAGAGGGTGAAAAATATGACTATCTCCCACAAGGTAATTCTAAAATAAATATCACCTTTTTCGGTCTGTAGTCTTTTTGGTTACAGTACAGCGAATAAAAAAAAGCTAATCGATATTGAATTATATGCAGACTATATATTGACAGATGCGGACTTATGCGCTCAAATAATGATAGAAACATCTTCGAAAGACGAAATATTGGTGAAGATTGATGAAATATATGTGAAACAATATCAATTATCGTGCCTCCTAGACCAAAGCAAATGGTTAGACGATGATGTAAGTATAACTATATTAGGCAATTTTTAATCATTACTAATATTAATAATTTAAATGTTTCTAATCTATATATAAATATTTGCAGGTGATCAGTGCTTATATATATGTTGCATGAAGGAACAACAAGTGCAAAATATGGATGGTGCAAAAGTCTATTTTGAAAACCCTTTTTATTACTCGACTACTCAAAAGGGATGGCCAATTACGGACAAATGAAAATGGAAAATTTATGACAGATATTGTCAAAAAATATCTTGAACATGACAAGGTAACAACTGTCTCTCCGTAGTTCCAATTACAAGGTGTATTAGAATCTTATTTCCTAATTACATTATTCACCTACTAATCCATATAATTGATTTTAGATTTTCTTGCCAATAAATATCGAAGAAAGCCATTGGTATTTAGCTGTTTTGGACACAAGAAAGCCCGAGATACAAGTACTCGATTCACTATGCTGGAAAGACAACCGGAAAGACCTCAATACTGTGGTATGTTCCTTATAGCTTGAATAACTGAAATTTTAATAATGAAACGGTTAAGTACGTTGTGTTTATGAGTAAATCTAATCACTTTATTATTATTTATGCAGCTAGAGGGACTACAATATCATTTGGACATAATAACTAAGAGTGACCAAAGCTTTTATGAACAAATCTGGGAAGATCATCAGGTTACTAAATGGAAGCGCACAGAAATACTAGAAGAACCGATCCAGCATGACCTGTAAGTGAAAAATATTAAATAAATATATTGAGATTTATATACACTGACTACTAATTTTAATTTAAAATATTCAGTTCATCTTGCGGCCTCTTTGTGCTAAAATTCATGGAATACTGGACTGGACATACACTACCTCAGCAAATAACACAGGTAAATATCTCGTGTTTAGAAATACATATTTGGATTAAAAATATATGTAATGACATATGTTTGTACCATACAGGAACAAATTAGTCTTTTCAGGTACAAATTAGCCGGTATATTGCTCTGCTGGAAATCAAACACAGCGGAACTAGAAAAAAATTGGAAGAAACTGCTGACAACCATGCAGATGCTGATGACGTTACGATATTGGAAAGTCCAGATGTGGAAAAGAAATCAAAAGCACTGAGCACATTGTCCGTTGAGAGCACATTGTCCGTTGACAATAAATACAACTCACTATTGTCTATTGTTTTGAAGATGGGTAAAAGTGAGTTAGTAGGTGGCCTCTGTGACTACATCAAATCAATTAAATGTCAAGAGACCTTGGAGTAAGTCTTTCACATTATTCATTTGTTCTTAAAATAATCGGAAGTGTACTGACATCATGCATCCTTTTGTATTTTTAATGTTTGACAGGAAAATCTGGGTGAAACATTCAAAACCGTATTGCATTGGCCTGACAGTCAAAAAACTGCAAGAAATTCTAAGCGATGATATGCCAATGGACATAGAAACTTTCAATCTTGTCATACGGAAAAATAGGTCTGATGAAATCCAAAATATGAAGAATCGGCGAACAATGATATCAAAGCATTATCTTGACTTGCAATTTTGGGTAAGTTATTATTTTAGTTTATAATTTCTACATCTATATATGCAATGATTCTTTTAAACAAATATATGAAATCTTATTTTATCTCATTACCAGATGATTACGGATTATGGAAGGCACCCAGACTTTCGGAAAAAATTAGACGTCCAAAGACTAGCAGACTCTGTTCGTAGCTGTCCTGAAACTAACTTCAATGTATCGACATGCAATTTGGTAAGCCCAAACAAAAGTTCCTGTCCATATTAAATATTACAAAATCTGTACCTAATCGCCAATCTATTGCAGATTCTAATTCCAATACAACGATGTGGTGAATACAATCTATTCATACTGGACAAAGATAACAGAATAGTCTACATCTTGGATCCTAATCCTCTTGATCCCATCTACCAATACAACCCAAATGCAAGATACGTGAAGAAACTTTTATGGATTGCTGAGTACCTACCAAAAGCAATGTCTGTTGTGTGCCCAGGATCTAGATGGAATGAAAATATTTTCCTATGGCGCCAAAAAGTAGTAGATGATATTCCAATTTACAAAAGGTAACCTTTTCTTTTCATATAAATAGAATTAATTATAATGAATAGATTAAAAACTTATACACATCAATAACTAATATTATCTATAAAAAAAACAGGGAGCTATCGGGTTATATTGTTTCAATATTCATGTCAGCATGGAAAGGCGAAGAGCTAAACTTGCGGTTTTTAATGGTGAGATTATCTAACCTTTCAAACAAGTATATTTTAAAAAATGTATATCTATACTTTTTCATCGCCTAACATTTTAAATGATTATGCAGGATGGTTATGAACTCAGGAGACAAACCTTAGGACAATTGCTGACGTACAAGGAGAACGAATGTGAAGACAACATGCCTGCTGGAGTGCTCGACTTCATTAGATGTATTAGAAAAAACTAAAGTTAATTTTATATTAGGAGTACCTTATAATAATTAGTACTTAAGAGTCCTAGAGTTTTACTTAAATAAATTCCTAGAGTTTTTTGCTTAAATAAATTATAGAGATATCGAGTCAGTTTTATAAGTATGAATATTCTTGTAATAGTACTTTTGTTTAAGAGTTGTGCATAAACTATCTTCACCTTTTATCGATTAAATTCAAATCCAGCGTGGAATAAAATAATTAAAACAAAATGATTGTGGCCTTCAAACAATAAGTTTAGTTTATAACAACCCGTAAAGCAACGCACGGGCATATTTACTAGTTATGGTAAAAAAAAAAAGGAGCTATATATGGTCGATGGAAACAGCTTTCGTTTTTAGAAAAATCGGGGAAGCTCAGATGAAAAGGGTGTTTGAAAATAACGCTATAGAAAATGGAAGGGTACTAATTAACCTAGATGTCGGCGCGCAAGCTAATGCACACATACGCCAGCACTGGTCAACTTCGGTTGACATGTGGTACAAATAATTTTCAAACGGGGTTAGACCTGAAATATTATTTAAAAAAAGGTTAAATTAAAAAAAATCAATCCTTATTTCCTGAGAGTAAAAGTCCACTATTCCTCTTTTTTTTTTATTCAAATACACAAAAGCTTTGTGTATCATTTTATTGAGTAGTAGAAGAGTTTAAAGATACTTACAACACGCTTCTATTCCCTCCGGTCCCTATTTATGTGTTGTTTTGGCTACTGAGATTGTGTCTCGTTTTTTAAGTGTCATCCGCTAGCTAGACCTGAGCTGCTGCACAGCTACAACACCAGCGCTTTTTTCTTTAGATAATGGATATCAAATCCGGTCTCTATATCTAGATATGTACACGACCAAAAATTACAAAAAGAGAGAAAAGCCATAGTCTTATACATCGACCCGAGACAATACAACAAAACGATATAAATGCTTCGACCCTCTATTTTGATCAACGAGGGCGTCCCTTGGCTTGCTCTTCACGCCGCAAATGAGTCTCGAATGCCGCACTCCGGGGGCTCGAGGAAGGCTTTCGCAAGGAAGGAAATTACAGCGACGCCTCCAAGGTGGAATATGACCCGACTCGTCATCGCCGCCCCCCCCGAGCCGGCCGAGGCGGGGTTTTCACCCGAATCCAAGTTCTGCAAAAAGCACATCCAAGTCTAACCTGCGGTAGACAACGATATGCCGGAGATGATCGGCCGAGTCTTCACCTCCCGCAGCGAGGCAACCTTTGATGTGGACGGCGGTGATCCGAAAGCATCGACGCCCTTTGATGTGGACGCCGGCCACTTGCGGTTGCTCGAGAAAAGCGTGGCCGGCCTTCGAGGGTCAAATCGACCCCCGGACACCGCCATTTGCTGCTGCAATAGGGCCCTCGACAACGCGTTAGGGTGGGCGCCGACGGCGGTGGAAGGGGCGGCTGCCCCGAGTCCAGATCCGGGTCGACCACCGCGAGTCCCTCCCGTCCATTGCGAGAGGGGCGGTCGGTGAGTCGTGCCCGAGCCACGACACGGAGGCCTCGCGAGGTGGAAATCGCGACGAGCTGCCGCCGCCGCCGCCGGGCGTTGCCGTTCCCGGGGCCGGATCCGGGAGGGGGGGCAGGGCGTGGATTCGGCTCCCAAGCCCCTCAGCCCCAGCACGCCGCCACCGCCGGTGGCCGGCCTGGATGCAGCCGGTCGTCACCGGGGCCGGTGGTCGGCGGAGGCGAGGCTCCTTCGCGCCGTGGCGCCCGCCCACCGCCGGATCAAGGCCGGAACCGTTGCACGCCGCCGGCCGTCGTGTGCGGATCACATGCCCACGGCGTGCAGGGTCGGGTCACATGCCGACGGGCGTCGCACCGAACACAGGATCATACCATGCCGGGCGGGCCGCCCGTGGCCGTCTTGCCGGCGGGGTAGCCGGTCTTGCGCCGCCATTCCTCGAAATCCGTCGTCGGGAATGCATGGATCCACGCTCCCAAGCCCGCGGGGCGGATCCGCGATGGGGAACCGGATGGCTGGCGCGGTCGGCGCAGGCGGCAACGCCGCCGTCGCCGGGAAGAGGAGCTATCGAAGGTGCCGAGGGAGGGGAGGGCGGGAGGGAGGGGAGAGCGGAGGGGAGGGAGGGAGGCCGCCGCCGGCGGCAAGGGAGGAGCTGCGCGCGGCGGCGGCCGGAGCCGGAGTGGGGGTGGTTGGGCGCCGGCGGAGGCCCTCGAGTCGCCTCCCGGGGAAACCCACCAGCTGGATAGCTACGCACCGGCGGCGCTGTCTTTATTCCTTTGCCTCCAATCCTGGTCACGCACCGTTACCCGTACACATGCCCCGATGCTACGGCACCAGCTGCACAACTACTACACCAGTGCCTCTCTTGATTTCTGTGTCCGGTGCATGGACGACAGATAATTGGAGACAGAGAGAGTATATATCAAGCGCTGCAGTAGGTCAACCTAACAGAGTTACACTGTGACTGAACCATCCTAGCAAAAAAAAAAAAAACCCTCAAAATTCAATATACTACGTAAAAAGATACAACCAATACAGATACAACGGTGTGTGTTTTTTAATGCCCGGTTCAAGTATTATACTCCTGCTGTCCTACATTTTTCAACCCACAAACTCATGTACGGCAATACTACACGCGTACCGTACGACAGCAGGCCGTGTACGGCAATGTGACGCTTATCCGCTCATCACACATTCCCAGTTGATGATGATGTCTGCCTTCACGACGATCCAATTTGCACACGCACACTCCACGAACATCTGCCACACAGGGCACGCGGCGAGGTCACAGGGCAGAGGCGCTGCGAGCCCGCCGAGTAGGCTTCCACCTCACGGCGGTCCGGTGCGACGTGCAGCTCCGGCAGCTCACCGAACACTGGCCGTTTATATACTCCGGCAACCACTGATGATGCCCATGCGCACAGTGAATAGTCGCAGCACGCTCAGTTCCTTTCCGTCCAAGTGAACACTCTTGCTACTAGCTCGTGATCGATAGCCGCTTTGACAGGATGCAGACGGCGAAGGTGAAGGCGAAGGACATGGCGAGCGAGGCCAAGGAGAAGGTGAAGGAAGCGTCGGCAAAGATGCAGGGCAAGACAGGCGCGGCGACGGCGTCCACGCACACCGAGAAGGAGATGGCCAAGGAGGCGGCCCGCGCCGAGAAGGACCAGGCCAGCGCCGACAAGCACCAGGAGAAGGTCGAGCACCGCGCGGAAGCTGCCACGACCGGCCGCCACGGCGCCGGCGCGGCCGTCGATCCCGCGTACCCGTCCGCCGGCAGCACCTACCCGGCGTCGGGTAAGTACATCTAGAGTGCTGAGTGCCCGCGTCAGGATGAGGCCGGGCCGGGATCGTGGTCGCGCTTGTGTTTTTGTGTAGCGACCGGGAGATCGATGAGCTGGCCTACCCGGTAGGGACTGGCAGTGGTGGGTATGCACGGAAGTTGTCATGGAATAAAAACGCTCTCTAGCATGTTGTGTCAGGTTGAAGCTTGGTTAGTTGTTTAATTTCAATGTAATCGTTTTTTTTTCTTTTTGCGAAAGCAACGTAATCGTTTCATATGGGCGCTGCTGCCCTCTATGTTGCTGCGCACAAAATAAAAATGATGCATAGGCCCCTATGACGACAAAACCGAACATGATGCTGCATATTAATTAGTGATGGACGTGCATCTAAATTTGTGTCTCAACATGACACATATTTCATCGGTGACCAGATCGAACGCCACACGATATAATTAGGCTAAAAGTATAAGGAAAATCATGTCTTTAATAATATCTCCATGTTACATATATATCTATACCTATTAATAAAAAGAAATGAAAATTTCTGCCAATCTGCCCTCTTTTCCGTCTGCCTTTTTTGCCTGCTGTTGGCATGTTCGTATGGTAGTTTTGTTCCGAGTTTTCTTCTGGACTCTCCCGAGCGCGCCGTCAAAACTCGGTGTCTCGAGTCGGACCGGCATGGTCCAGAATGTCATCGCAATTATTGGCTCGCGCGTTGCCCATCCGCCTCCGTGCATGCCAATAAATACTTTTACCCGTCAGTCTCGGGAGACGTGGGCCAAACCATACGATTCGGGTGCAGGCTGGTGTATTTCAGGCGCAACGGCTTACCACGGTCCTAAACGCAAGGAAAGGGGGCTCCCGTGGGTGTTGTCCACGCGAGTGTTCCCGGCCAACGAAAAAAATAAAACGTATTATTCATATTTTAACTTTTTTTTACAAAAGTTCATACTAATTTTGTTTTTTTAGCATCATACTAATTTTGTTCATTAGCTTATTTTATTGCTATTTTGTGGTTTTATCACAGTCCCAAGTGGAGTCCGTGATGAAATTCGTTGCTTCTTTTTAATTTCTATTTTTTTTTTCCTATATAATAACATGAATCATTGTTTTCCATACAAACCAAAAGTCGATTGATATTGTTTTTTTCTATAGCGCAACAGAGCTGACGGTGCATGGAACCTATATGCATAGATCACATTTATACGAAACTAACAAAACTGGTTTGACAGTTTCATATTGTTATTCATAGATCACATTTATATGCAATCTTTTTTTCCCGTGGCAACGCACGGGCACTTTTGCTAGTTATAGAAAAAAGTCCAAATTACTACCCTGTGTTTTCACTCAAGTCCAGATAACCCCTAATGTATTGTTTAGTTTATTTTACTTTCGGTGGTTTTGCAAACCGGTGCACTCAACACCTTTTTGACATTAATCCAATCCGGTTTTGGTGACGTGGAAGTGGTTTTACAAATAGTCATGCCACATAAGGCTGACGTGTCCAGAAAATTCTAGACGCCTATAACCCCCTATGACGGATCCCTTGACTACGACGTGCATGAATTATATGTACGCACATGAATAATATGCATTACATACTCCATTTGATAAGCTAGCTAGTCTACGTACGTGACATCATCATCGTACGCGACTGCAGGACTAGTACGTGATTTGGGCATACATATGCATGCATGGTCGTCGCCTGGATGTGCCCCACGGCGGGCGTGAAGGTGCCGTCGATCGAGGCCGCGGATGGATGTGCGGTCGCGAATGGATGTGCCCCACGGTCCTCGTGCGCGATCGCCGCCAAGATTTCGCGAATGGATGTGCCGTGTGCGCAAGGGATCCGGGAGTCACGTCACGAGTCACGCTAGGGAAAATAATTTTTACGCCATGTCACCGCTTATGTGGCATAATTAATTACAAAAACAAACGTCACATCACCAAAACCGGATTGGATTAGTGCCAAAAGGTGTTAAGTGCACCGGTTTGCAAAACCACTAGAGTAAAATAAACTAAACGATACCTTAGGGGGTTATCCGGACTTGAGTGAAAACACACAAAAAGCAATTTGGACTTTTTCCTATATTATATATTCTCACGGATATACCATCCATACTACTCATCAAGCTCCACCTTCAGAGCACGTAGCTCCACCTTCAGAGCACGTAGCAAGGTCTGTTCCAACTGTGGTCGTTTCTTCCCCTTTTCGTCCTGGAATGATGGCAGTGCAAAGATGAGAGGGGAGAGGAGGCTGGGTCGATAACCCCCGTAGACACTCCACCGGCTAAACTCCGACAAATAAGAAGATATTGACGGACATGGAGCAGTTGGGACCTTCCGTTGCTCGTCAAACAACAGAGAACCAACATTGGAGGAGGATGAGTATCCTCTTGTGTCATACATTAAATTAAATTAAATTAAAACGCTAGAAACTGGAATGGCTTCCTGCACGGAACGCCTGTCCACGTTAGTTAAAATTATCTATCGCTGTTAGATCTTGGATTATGTGGCTCTGATTTAATGAATCACCTTTTTACCGTCCAGCTTCTACTCCCTTCCCTTTGGCTTCTACCTAGCTCCCTCTCTACCTTCAGCTGGATTCATGCCGAAGCTGACAGCTTCCAACTCCATTCATATATATATGTACTCAGCTTCAATACCTGCCTCGGCTTCTACCCGATCTAACCCACCGGTTTCTACCGTCCTCCTCTTACCTCGCTCTCTCCGCTTCCGCGTCTGCCTCTACAGCTCTCTCCCCTCCTCGCGCCGCGCCTCCGCTCCCCATGGTTCCTCATCGTTGCTGTCGTCGCCTGCTCCGTCCGTTTCCGGTCCCGGTGCTACTGCAGGCCTTGACCTCGACGGCCTCCCTGCGCTGCGCATGGCCGTCGGCCTCGGCGGCAGGCGGGGGCCGAGGTGAGGCCGGCCGGCCATGGCGCGCTGCCCCACCCCACGCCGCCGACGGGCCTCATCAGCTCCATCTTTGCTGATGCCAGGCGCAGCTGCTGTGCTCCACTATGCCGCACGCACACCTCACAGGTGAGGTCCGGTGTGCCCTAGGGTTAGGGTTAGATGTTGGGTTTTGTCCAATTTTGTGCTTGCTTCATCGAATCGGCGCACTTTCAGTTTATTTTTGTGGATGTGTATTTCGTTGTTTGCTGAGATATCTTCATTTGCGCATTGCATACCCTTGATCCGGTGTGTTGTTCGATACATACAGTTCTAGGCACTGAGATGTAAGCTTCTGTCTTGCAACAATGCTTACAACCATTCGTTGGTCCAAAATTTTTATTATTCTTGCCACATACTAATTTACCTCATCGAGCAAATCTCTACGCTCCCATTTATTTGCCTATACTTTGGTCATAAATGATTGCTTTTTCATTTACAGTGATATACACCTAATAGTAGTATATACTTGCTTACTTGAGCTGTTTTGATTTAGTGCCGGTTACTGCTTTCTCTGTAGAGCACGCGAAGAGATCGAAGAGAGTTTCTAGCCTATCCTTCTTAGGTGAGCAGCTCGCTTTCTATAAAGAAAGTAAAGGGGGTTTCCCATGATTTCGTATATAGTTCAAACTATGTTTACCGGTTTGGTTTCCAGGAAAGTATGTACCAAAGAAGCCAAAGGTTCCATCTGGAATAATAAGTTAACTGAAATGTGCTGCCAGATATACATCATCTTGTTTATACGTTTCAGCTCTCAGGCTAGAGTATGCAACCTTTTCCAAACGTGAATACACGTGTGTTTTGTTTCTTTCATTTGTAGCCTGTTATTTAGACTTAATTTTAGCAGCTCTGTTCTAAGTCTAGAGTTGGTGACTGCAGGGTACTATGGGTGTGCCACTGAAGGATGAAATTCCAGATTGACCCAATGAACTTCCTGAACAATAAAACCATGATCTCTGGGCGACACAGACCATGGATTGACCAGACCAATTTGGTCGACATGTACACCAAGGAGGTAAATGCAAGGTGTTATTTCCTTTCTACCCTTTTTACTTGAACTATGCTGAAATTGCTACACCCCTAAGGAAATAGTACTCATACTGTGGACAATTACTATATAAAGTTTCCATATTGATCTATACTCTTACTAAATTCAACCTTGTCTTAAGTTCGGTGTCCAATTACTAATGTTTGTGCTTTTTTTATCCAGTCACTAAGATGATAGCTAGACTAATTAAACAATATTGTGTATGCTTGATTTTGATTCTGCAATGTATTTGGTGGCAGCATGCCTTAAGTATTGCTTCCATCAGGTAGGTAACTGCATCCAAGTCATTCTATTTTGACTCGCTTTGATTCATTTGAAATTTCCACGGTTGATACAACATATTTTAATGTTTTTTCCCCTATAGATACTACAAAAGAAAGTGGCATGGCTCAGCCAGAACCAGCAGCCACGTTTATTAGCTTTACAGAGAGACTAATGACATCCAAATATTTCCATGGAGATGACAACTTTCACAAATAATATTTCAGGTAACTCCGATTCAGTCATCTTAGCTTTATGGGGTAGTTAGTATTATTGGCATATCACAAGAACTCATCTAACTACAAGCTTCAGATTGTTGTGTGTTGGCATCCATGATCGTTTATATTTTAATTAGGTGTACTATGTGTTTACCATGGGGTGGCATTTTTCCCTGGCAAAATTTATTTTACATGTATACTATCAAAGGAAAAGTGGGTGATAGATGATGTTGACATCGTGATGAAAATGTTTACTTCATATTAAACTGATGTCTTCTCAAACAGGCGAACAGTAAGACATGGGTTCACAACAAGAATTATGCCACTGCTTTTCTGGTTGCATTAGTAGTTAACACTTAAAAATGAGTAGTGTCTGAAATGCAAGACTCAGAAAGTCTGAACTCTGAGCTATTCCTAGCCTTCCCATTAAACCATTTATCTAATACCCTCTTGGAGTTCTTACTTTCTGTCATCTTGAGTCGACAGTCAGCTATTGTTAAAGTTGCTATACTAAGATGTAGATGACAAGGCAAAAATAATTTTTGCAGACCTATATTACCCATGGGTTGCTCTCGCTGCCGGTGCCACCGCTGACACTTGAGGGTCGTCATCGCATGCACGAACCACTCAACACTGCTCCAATTATCTCTAAAACACTCCAATGACAAGCTTTAGCTGATTGCGTGACATGAAAGAGTGCATATAGGACATGGATGAGACACACTTATTTTGCTCAAGTCAATTCTGGATGGCTAGGTATGTATTATGAGGCTGCCTTCCCAATCATATGGCTGAAAATTAGGTTGTACAACTATTTTTCTACCTCACTGAAAATGCGGGTCTGGATCTTTGTTGTCTGTTCATTGAGATACCAATGGATGCCCACAACGTAGCGATAGGCACAACTATATATTTTTTAATCATTTGTGATGCCTCCTTTGGCCTGAATATATTATTGTGCTCTGTTGTTCTTTAAATTCGGATAAGCAAAAATCTTGTCCACTGTGGTGTCCCCATCATTACCTACATTCTGTCAGATCTCAACCTCAAGTATTTTGTTAAGGCATACAGATAAGGATGCAAGTCTTATAATTTTGGGTGTCATTACACGTTCTGATTCGAAAATCACATTGAGATATCTAAATTTACTTATCAAATTGCTGCCAGGTTTAGCTCATATGAGATGTACTAATATAGTTCTAGCTCAGATTTGCGCCATTTGCTCCGCAAGGTGACAAGGTCATCTGTTGCTGGTAGCAGCAGGCAATTTGATTTTTTTGCTCGCAGCACAGCAAGTGGGTTGAGTTATTAGATGAGCCATGCGAATGATCCATTGGAATTAAGATCGCCCCATATTTAGACAAATACTTTTCATAATGTGGCGTGCTGAATAGATATTTGAATCATTTGATTGAACTCAACATCTGCTTCTGCCCATGTCGTTTCTTCTTTATCAAATCATGTCTCCCTGCCTAATGATTACTCATTGTAGTTGTGTTATCTTTAGTCTTCTCTTCCTAATTTTGTTTTCCAGTCTGCAATTAGTATCAGTTACTCACCTGTGTTTAAGCATCAGTGTTACTACCACAGTGCATGCCTCAGTTGTTCATTCAGACTTGAATGTGTCCTCTTTTTATTTCCATTTACAGGGCATGATCTTCTATGGTACTGCTTAATTAACCTTGTCAAGTACTGACATTGCTACCTTGCCTTTAGATACGAGGCTCTGCTATTGTCAGTTGCTAAATATTCCAACCACTTTCACTTCATAATGTCTTCTACACCATTGCTTCCAAGGTGTTCCTTTTTAAGTTGTACCTTCGTAGGCAGTGCCCCTCCATTATTCTTATTGACTGGTACGCTTACATTTAATCCTTCTACCTTGTAGATTGAATGACATAATTCTGAATTAGTCTACTTCATCAAAGGTTTCCAATTATTTACTTTTTTCACAAATTGTTGGCCATAACTGTAAGACTGAACACAGCTTATCTGTATTTGGACATTGATTCCGACCTCTGCTAAATAAAACCTTGGTTGTGCTCTTTCCATAGAGGTCCTTAATGTATCATGCTAATGGTTATGCCCAGAAGAATAGGATGCTAAAGATCGCAGTTCCTCACTCCTAAGGACAGAGAGTCAAAGGATTGACTTTCATTACTGCCACAACTTTAGATGCTTTGTTAATTCAAGTGTTATTTGAAATGTGCTTCTGAAAGATGCTTTCCGTTGATAGTGTTGAGCTCAAATGGAGATTACTGTAATGGCTCCTTTCCATATTTAGGAAATAATTATTTTAAGAAAATAGAAAATACAATCAGGCTAGAACAACCAGATGAGGGATGGATCGCTTATAATTCTGATCCAGATGTGCCAGTATCCGACTAATTGATTTTCCAATTTCAGCGGCACACTTATAATATTCTATGCTTAGTTGCCTACAATTCAAATGTGTGTTAATTCCTATTTTTGCTACTCCCAATGACTTAACTACAGATTCAGTGAAGGCAATAAGATCAGAGCACCATTTCTACTCCTTCCTATCTGATTGGCACAGATAGCATAGGATTCAGTACATGCAAAAAGGTCAGGACAACGCTCTATTTGGTACAGGATTACAATTGTGGCATCTACAAAGCATCAACTTCTCACGGTATTGTCATTAATGCGTATTCAGGTAATTTTTGGATACCTTTTGGACCTCATCTCTTATCACGTTTTTTTTTTATCTCCATGCTTCTCTGTTACTATTGTTGTGCGTACACATCCTAGACCCTATTGACTGCCATCTATTATGTTTATGTGCATTTAATTAGATAGCAAGCAAAAGCTGAAAAAGGTGGACAAGTGAAGAGCTTAACTCTGAAATGATTCTTCAATTTTTTTATTTCCATTTTTTACCTATAGATATGGACCTGATCTGCCTTTTGGACATTTCTTAAAAACTATACTGCATCCTAAATTTTAATTTACTTCATGTCGGCTGTTGATATTTTCCCTTGATCAAATTCTATCTCAAGATGCCTTATTTCTTTCACAAGGACGATCTGTGCTTCCAAGGCCATACATTTGCATAGTACTCTGTACTGCCAAATATTTAGCTAATTGTTTTGCTTCGTTTTCTAGGCATGATTTTTTTAAGGTACAGGTATTTAGTATGATATTGAAATACACGGCATGTAATTTTTTTCTTCTTTCTGTGCACCACGGTTCATGGTTTATTGTGATGCTTTTACATTCATGGAGTTTCTTGCTATTAACTGAGCCTAAAACTGTAGTTGTTGGTATCTTCAACACACAATGGTCGATTGAATAAAGGATCGATGGCAACGCAGTATCTAAATTGTACAAATCTTCATTGAACAAGAAAAACACTAGGCAGGTTATGTCCATCGAAAGATTTTTTTGTCAAGTTAATCAACTATTTCCACTTAAGTTACTACTGATGGCACTATTGCCTTTGTTTACGCCTCAATTACTCTGTCTTCATGGCTGCAGGTACCCTGCAAACTCATATGCACTGGTTCCATTTTATAAGATGAGGTAAGCTTGTTGAAGATGGTGAGATAGCTATTATTAGTCTTGGATTATAGTTCTAGCACTACCCAAATTTAGAGGAGACCGTAGTAATTTTGTAGTTCTTTATCCTTGCTTCAGCTTACAGAATTTAGCATTTAACACACGGTGTGCAAATGACGTTGCCAAGAATCCACTGACTGTCTTTCACATCCATGTTCTCTTTTTCATTACTCAGAGACTTTTAAACTCATGTTCCCTTTGTAGGCCTCTGCTGCGTTGGAACACCTGTCAGTAGTACGGTTGTACCAGGACCCTTGTGCCCCGGACTGCACTGCCCGCCCTATGACCCAAAACTCAAAACGAGCCTTGCGACGAGAGGCGGACATTCCTCATGCTATGGTTCCCTCCGGTCCGTTCCCAGGTTGGGTTAGGGGAAGATCCGAGCGATTGCCTTCGCGGATCCAAACGTGCTCACAAGGCGCACAATAAGAATAAGAAAGTTAAAATTTAGGACATACATATGCATGCTGCTCAATTGGAAGGCATAGTATTTGGATGTCAACAATTCTATTGCAGGCTCCGATTGACTTAAGCAAGTGCTACCTTAATGTCACTCAAATCCATGATTATTGCATTGTTGTACGGTTCTTCTGTTTTGTTTCCTGATAATGGTGTCCCTAGAAGTGTGCAAAGTTTTGAATTTGCATACAGGGGTAGGAGTGTAACCTTGAATTATCTTTTCACTTATGGTTTGTTTCATGATTAAGCACATTTTCACATTTTGGCTGGAATTAGGACAACCTTCTCCTATGTGTTTGCTGTTCAATTAGCGGTTTTTAAATTTATAGTATGACACAGATTGCCTGTGGTATTCATGTCAGAACCATTATTATTCTACTACACATATATCATTAAAAAAAACAAAAACTTTACACAAGAAGGGGCGCGCGGAGGCGCGCGCCAATCCACTAGTGTACACATATTCTCCGACCTTGTAGCACAGCATCTGGGCATGGTCAATCCAGGCGCCCCTCGGCCTGTTGATGGCGAAGGGGCCGTCGAAGTAGAAGCTATAGCGTAGATCCCAGTACACCTTGTCGTCGTCCTCGTCCTTGCCCACGAGCTCTCCTGGCGGCTTTATGACCCAGAATTGGCTCTTCGGGCGAGGTTGAGGATGAAATTCGACGTTCAGGATGAGGCACATCTGCCCGTTCAGATCAAAGCCGTCGGCCAGCAGCTCGTTTCGTGAAGCGTAGTTGTATGGGATACGATACGAGCGGCGCGTCTCCGTCGCCACGTCGAGTACCAACATTCGCGCAGAGCGGCAGCCATTGACTGCTAAACCCTCCGTCGTCACGAATAGTTTCCCGTCGATGTGTACCGGCGCCGGCGATTTGACCGGGTGGAATCGGGAGACGTAGGAGGATTGACGCCAGCCACCAACGTCACCCAGGGTGTACACGGCTATGTACTTGGTCTTATCTCTGTAGGAAAACCTGAACATCTTGTATTCCTTGGTCGGTGCACTGAATCCCAAGACGAATAGATGCCACATCTCGTTCCCTTGAGGAAGCGGAGGCGCCATTGGGAGCTGCAGTGTCTCGCCAGTGACGGGGTTGCACATGATCACTGGCGCTTGATCGTGGTTGGAGTCGAACACGAAGCAGAGGAGATCGTTGCAGACTCCGGCGAGGCAGTATCTGTGCGGGATGGTGACCTGGGACAAGGCTGTACCGGACGAAAGGTTGAAGAAGCTGGCGTCGTCGCCCATTCCGGGCTTGCCGGTTTCTGTGACAAGCAAGACCGCCGGCTCCGATGACGCGGCAGCGGCGGCATGGTGGGCTACATGGAGCTTGCGGAAGGAGGGGTCTGCTACGATGCTGCGCCACAGCTTGCAAACGCAGGATGACCGGACAAAGTCCTTCGTCGGCAGCCTCAGCAAGATGCCCGGTATGATGTCGATAGGGATTTCCCTGTGGTCCTCATATTTCTGAGGGTCTCGCATTGCAGCGAGGGATTGTCTGAAAATTGAAGCCCTAATGTTTTGACGTTGATCGTATTGATCCTCGCTGTAGCAATATATATCGGGTCCGAGCAAGAGACGATTAGAGCAAGTTTATTATTATATATTTATTTATATGTCTAGATAGACGAGTCTGTATCTAATACGGCGTAACACATATGGACTATGGTCGATGCAAACAGTGTCTTTTTGCGAGATCCAGCCGTGGACGTGTGCAAATCACGGAAAAACTCAATAGCTAGGAAAAACACCTGGTTGTGGTTTGATTTTCTCGAGAAAGAACATCTTTCTGAAATATCTTCTGTTCCTCTTTAGTACAGAGCATTGGCTTAATGTATTCTCTTCATACACTTACATGTGGACCCTTCCATACTCAAGAAGCCAACACAAGTTGCAGGTTACTAGCCTTAGGCCCTGTTTGGTTCCTACAGGGACTAGGGACTAATTTTTAGTCTCAATTATTCCCTAATTTATCCAACAACAAGACTAATGGACTAATTTTTAGTCCCAACTAGTCCCTAGTCCATTAGCCCCTCTTGAGAGTCTAGTGGGACTAGTTTGTGCTCTTGTCGATCGTCAACTCATTTGTGCTTTGAACTCTTGCCAAATCCGTCGACTCTAGTCCTCATTAGTCGCTTTGAACTAAACATCTTTTAAATGAGGCCCAAAAATTAGTCCCTGGTCCCATGGGAACCAAACAGGGCCTTACTGTGGGTGTTACATGCTCACGGGTCACTGCTTGAAACAACCGAGGGAGAAAAGCGAAGCATCGAATTTCCGCTACACTGCAGGTACGCTTTTCTAAGGTATAAGAAATTCCAACCCTCATCTACGTAACGATATAAGCATTTTTTTTTTTCATCGCCGCAAGAACATGATGCTTTTGCCTTTCTCAGGTCCATGTGATTCAGTCAGCTACTGTTTGCTGACCCTGATCTTTTAGCTCCCTGTTTTCTTATCTTTCTAGATACTTTTCCTTCCAAAAACTTTGTATTTCCGTTTACATCAATGGAAATGGGGTCCCCTTCGGTTAGGAAAAAAAAAAAAAACAACATGCATGAGACTTCATGAAAGGAAGCGAACCAACAACGACCAAGAAAGACAAAACCATGAATGAATGAAGAATGAAGAATGAAGATGTGCTCTGAGTTTCCCTCAAAAGAAAGAAAAAAAGCGATGTGCTCTTAGTTGGCTCCCTTTTATACCAACTCTTTTGTTAGAGCAAGCTATCCTGAATTATAACAGTGACATGTCAAAATATGAGGGTATTTGGTTTTTGTCTCTGTATTGTCTGAAGTTGTAAGCAGGTGTAGTATTTGAAACACAGTGGAACACATAATCTTTTGTACACATCGAGTTTCGAAACAAAACTGAAAAAAGAAAAAGACACACTTCAAATTAAATAAGAACGAAGTCTGCTTGAGTTCATTCCACTTACAAAAGTGCACCCCGGTCTAATATGTAGGCTATCTGATGCAAAGGCAGAATTGGCTTTTTTTAAAACCCCAGAGGAGAATTGAAATACAACGATAGGAAAATGGCATAGGGTGCTGTGGGGAGCAATACCAATCCATTGATAAGAGAATCGTTGCATACAGATGGAAACCAGAAGGAATGCTGCATAGACTCCTGACAGTGAAACCATACAAATACAAACTAACTAGAACATAACAAGGCAAAAGAATGCACTGGTACTACTTATTACTCGTGATCTACTCATTCCTGAAGGCTTATCACTCTCAGGATTCCTCAATTATTGTCAGATGGCCACTGGAGCCGGTGCAGGAAGTCCTGAGCCTACTCAACTAGGTCAACTGCTAACAAGGAAGCTGTGAAGCAGCACCCATTAGTCAGTTATCATCTTTATATCTGGATCATAGCGGCTTTGGTTCCCTGATAGTGACCAACCAACTGGAGCAAATGTGGAGTGCAGGGGATGCCCCGCGTTGGTGAATGTGCTGCCGTTTGGTCCCATGGGGCTCCCTGGATCATCAGAGTGCTCGCTTGATGTACCATCCGATGGGGGGCTCGCAGTCGAGGCTGCCCCAAAGCCAGCTGCATTTGGTGGCACTGATGTTGGCTCGCGTTTCGGTTGCTCTTCTTTTGGCTTTTTACCTTCAGCAATGAAACTGCCAACTACAACCTGCAAAACAAAAGGTGAAAATAGTTGTAACATTACGGCATGCAAAAATAGTTGTAACAGAACACATGGGCATTCCTATCTGGCACATTTGCTAAATGGAAATGAAGGGTGAAGAACCATATACGAATAGAGCACCTGTACAGGTGTCGCTGCCATCAGCATTCCAGCAACACAACCTCCAACTATGCGTCCATCACTTCCAGCCAGTGCCACACTCAAACCACCTGTTCTGCTGCGAGTGTCACCGTCCTCTGCAAGCAGGAATGAGCCTGACAGAGAGAGTATATCAAAGTGGCCCTGCAACAGGTCACCAAAAAGGAATTCATATGATGTGAATGAATGAATTTATTATCACAGCATTCTGAAAATAAAAAATAGAATATTGCAGATCGGTTTTGCAGTCTGCCCTTGTTGATTCCCAAATGAACTGTTGCATTGTATTTAATTATTTGCAGTGAATCAGAATAAGAGGCTATTCAAAACTGTCATTTCAGTTTTTACTGTCTATCCTTCCTAGCTGAGATGGAAAGCTTATAACTAAATACTAGTCATTCTGCCTTCCATAGAAGTCAACTAGGCAAAGATTGAAGGCAAATGGAACCCAAAGAGAAAATTATTGGAAATATGTAAAATTCAATCGATGGTTCTATATGATTGTTACTACATTAAGATGAAAATGTTATCACACGCTCTTTCAGTTTGTACTTAGAGGCATCAATGAATATGAGCTCCTAAGTTCTCTGTTTTATCCTGCCAAGATGAGATGAAAACTTAAAACAAACACAACCATTTTATTATATCGTCTAAAACCAAGTTGACAAAGAAAGCAGGCAACAGCTACCGTATATGCGCTTTCCTAAAAAGCAGGGCATACCTTTATAAAAAAAAGAATATGGACAAATGTAAACATGTAATAGCCAAGAGAAAAATAAGGGAAATATGCAAGTTAAGTAGATCAATGCTATATGGTAGTCAACTTTCTAGGAATTTTACTAGAGCACAATGCAACTGAATAGAGATTGCTGATAGCTGCAAGGCCTCTGCATGGTCAATTGCAGGGTCAGATCCAGAGTAGATAGTTATTGATGTCACTAGTGTTAGAAACATGATTATTAGCATTGTTTTCGCTTAGCTCAACAGTAATATAGCCATGAATTTGTAGAATCTAATGCTGTCTAATCCTGTCAAGTGGCAGCACAAAAAGGCCTTAGTTCCGACCCTACTCAATTGCACAGTGATGCTTACTTAAATGGCATCACAGAAAAAACATGCCAACAGAAAAAACAGTCATGTTGTCTGGACAAATGTAAGAAACAGAAATAAATCAGCTTCAGTTTTAAACATCTGTCATTGCTTCAATAAAAAGACCCAGCAGTAAAATAAAAGCATCGCTAGTGCTCTGAGCAGTTGAACCTGAATATACCTCATATGTCACTATCCCACCAGAGGTTGCTGGTTGACGCAGTGTTGCCGTGCACAGAGCACCATTTGCTGAAATTATGCATGTGGTGCGCGGGCCTTGTTGAGAAAAAGCCATTATTTTGGACGCAACATCCTGAAAATACAGAGATTATTTTGTGCATAATCTTTCATTAGATTGACAGTGGTACAGTACAACAAAGCAGCAGGCTCAAAAACACCAAGCCATGAATGCCACTAAAATTGTTGCCAACTGGTAAATATATGATCAATGCAGGTAGAAAGCAAGCCAAGATAGAATCAACAGAACATTCTCCAAAATTTGTACAATTATCCTCTGAGCAATATGCTATATGCACTAGACTAATTAGCTCTGTAATATGTCGAACAGATGTGTGCTAAGTACACATTGATGGCACAGAAAACATGGGCAGCTTCACAGGAGTTGACAGCAAGAGAAAAAGGTATAAAAGGATAACACCAAAAATACTGAAAAGACCATGCAAGAAATGTTTTGAGCTTATTCAAGAAAAAACTCAAAAAGGCATATAGCTCTCTCTTGTTGCTCCATTATTAGATATCAATGTTACTCTATGGAAGCTCATCAGTTCAGTATAAGGCATGGAGAGTGGCTGTAATTTGCAACCAAGGGATAGGCCAGACCATTTCAAGAAAAAAAATCATTACAGCAGTTCACACAATCATGAATACAGAAATATTCCTTGAATGTAACTTAGGCAAATCACAAGATGGTTTCAAGTACCTCGTTAGGCTTCACAGTTATTATGTGGGGAGTAAACGATGTCCCCGAAGATCCTGAAAAGAACATATACAGTGAGAATTGCTGAACCAAATACTGCAATTATTTAAAAGGAGACCTGTAAATGACATTATCATTAACATTCTGGCAATGAAATACGATGGTAAAAAAATCCAAGTAAAAACAGATATTTACTGCCCTTATTGGTTGGCAAGGTAAAAGGTTAGAGATTACTACAAATTACTACAACTCGAGGCATGATTAAGTTCCAAGGAAAAAAATTATCCATCTTTGGTCGGTATGTGCACATCCATGAATGCAAGCAACCTAGGATGAGAAATACAATATTCAAAGACCAGGCTCGTGTTTGAATAGATGCTACTTATCTTTATACAGTGCAAAATAATAAAGGCAATGCCTGTACTTCCCCAAGACATTAAAATGCCTGCACCATCTCCGTTCTATTTTAATTCCTTCAGAATGGGGAATCTTTTAAAAACAATTTCTTGCGCCCAGTTCTTTAGTTAAAGGCCCAAAAAAGATGACATAATAATAAATAAAAACTCATTCCAGAAATCACGTCATATATATCCAGGGCCCTGGCACCACGTTTCCAATGGCTACAACTACAGGCAAGGCATGGCCTTATGTAAAGAGTACGCTTTTTGAGAATTGAAGACATAAACGCAAAGCAAAGGAGCTGGTGCAGGCTATATTACCCAGAGCATCGAGCTGTTTCTTTTTGCCAGACCCAGGAGGGCGCCCTCTGCGCTTGCCGTCGGGGTTGGAGCTAGACCCGCCTCCACCGGACTGGCCGGCCGCCGCTTCAGTGCCCGCCACTGCCGCGGACTTGAGTCCCAAGCTGATGCTCCCGTCCGGGCCATACTTCCTCGGCCTCCCCCTCTTCTTCTTCACGAGCTCCCCACCGCTGACGGCGACGACAGCGCCACTGCCACCGGAGCCTGGATGCTGCTGCTGCTGCTGCAAGGCCGGCGGCGCGGCGGAATCCGGGCGGTACATGCCTCCCGGAGGCATGTCGGCGGGCTTCATGTTCATGGGCGACGAGGCGCCCGGCGACGGCGCCATGGGGTTGTTGAAGGCGAGGGCATCCCGTGCATAACGTTGGCCGCCGAGGCCGGCGGCGGCATCACAGGCGGCGTCGCGGCGGCGCCGAACCCCGCGGCGCCGTGCTGCTGCATCATGACGCCGCCGCCGCCGCCGCCAGCCGCCGGGGGATCCCACGCGCGGCGCCGTCTGCGCCTGCGCCTGCTGCTGGTGCTGGTCCCGGCCGTCCATCGGGCGGGCCGGTGAAAACCCTAGGCCTGGCCTCCTCCTGCCCCGGACCCGAATCCGACGCTGCCCCTCGCGCCGGCGCCCGCCTCACCTCCACACGCGCCGCGCGCCTCGTCGGGCACACTTCACATGCGCGGGTCGCGGCGGTTGGACGTGACCTTTTCTCTCCCTCTGCACCCGGGCCGAAAACCGACCTCGAAATCGAATAAAATATACGCCGAAAATGGGGAAAGCAGAGGGGTGGAAAATCCTGCTGCGTGTGGATGGAAGAGAAAAGAAAATTGGGGGAGAAATGGAGCGAGAAGTGGGGGAGGTGGGAGTGGAGAGTTTACCTGACCTCAGAGGTCGGATCAGATCTGTAACTGATGGGAAAACGCGAGATATATATCGGTTAAAAAACTCGCTGCCTCCTCTCTCTCTCTCTCCTCCGGTACGGTCGTGCTCGTCCCCCGGCCCCTTTTACTCCAACAGAACAGAGTTTTGTGTTTACTCCGTCCGTCCCAATTGAGTTTGTCACCCGAATTCGTCGCCATCTTATTCGATCTTTAAATCTTATTCAAAATTTTTTTGCACAAATATAATTTATTTTGTTATGACTTATTTTATCAATGAAGATACTTGAATATTGATTAATTTATTTTATGTTTTGCATAAATATTTTGAATAAGGCGGTTGGTCAAACATGAAGTTCAAAAGTCAAAAACGACGAACTCCATGGGACGGAGGGAGTACTGTTTAGAGCCCAAATTTTACTCCAAAATTTCCTGCATTCCCATCACATTCTATCACATCGAAACATTCAATGCACCTAAAAACGCTTGCCGGCCAGTATAAAATTTAGGTAAATAAAAAAACTAATTGCACAGTTTAGATGTACATTGCGAGATGATTCTTTTGAGCCTAGTTACGTCATGGTAGGATAATATTTACCACTAACAAACGAAACGTGCTTCTGATCTTTTTCAATTCGCTACTGATTGCCAAAATTCCAGAATTTTGTGCCAAAATTCTAGAATTTGGGCCAAAATTTTGGCCTCTAAACACACCCTAGGTACAACTCGTTGTAATTTTCACGACAACGAAAATACTTTTTTCGAAAACGGGTATTCGCCCGTACTACATAGAAGGGCTAAAGAAGGCCAGAACAAGGATACAAGGACTTAAAATAATCCCAAGATTACCGGTAGAGTCCAAAAACACACAACAACACAAACAAGCAGCAAGAATACATGGGGGAGGGGAGGGTGAAACTCCTCTTCAACGCGTCTACCGACTATGCCTGTGAAAGAGTACATCCGCACAATGGTCGCCAATAGGGATGGGTCAAGCCGCGGTGGCAAAGCATCCACCAATACTACGACGAAAACCGCCCGACAACCGGTAGGCTGCTGCCGGGTGTGCGCCAACGACCGGGTAGCGCTGCGACATCCAAAGATCCGCTAGCGACGGGTAGCCGTTACGGGCGGCGACCAGTCCTCCATCGCCCAGGTAGTCGATGCGAGGAGAAACGACGACGACGACTCCAGGAATGCTGAGCAAACCACTACGTGGATGAGCATGAGGCACCCACGGGCACCAACGGTAAGGCGCGACAACGATGTTGGTGGCGGAGATGGGTTGCAAAGTGGTGCTACAACACGCCTTCAAGAAGGACCTTGACATCCACGCACGCCAACAATGCCGAGGAGAAGCACCCGAGTAGATCTTTCGACCTCGGCCAAACTCGATGGACGGTAGCCGGCGATGCCTCCATGGAGGAATATGACGTAGCGGACGCCACCGGCGTCGGCCGAATGGGTTTTCACCTAGCTGCATCCACCGGAACCCGCAACCTGAAGTGCCCGCAATGGCGGCGATGGCGGAGGGTCGATGCGCCACACGAGCACAAAAACTGCAAGCCTCCGGCGGCCACAACGAAGCGAAACGGCACTAGGCGGGGTGGTGGCCGCCGGTCGGAGAGTGCGCATCGCACCCGGGCGGGCGGTGGTGGATCCACGGCGAAGAACGCGGATCGAGCCTAGCGGGGCCCGGTCTTTAGCGCCCCATCGCTTTTGCTCCGCACCCCGCCGGCCCGGGCCGAGGAGCACCACGAACTCCGGGCGTCAAGTGCCGGCGCCCATCGAGGTCGTCGCGATCGACGTCCACCCCGCTCGGCGATTTCCACCCCAATCCTCCTTGCACGCCGTGAAGAGCGGCGCATGGTGGCGTCCGGTTCTCTCGGCACCGCGACCTGCTGCTGGTGCCCCCGCCGCCGACCCACCCCGTCCGGCCCGCGAGACATGGCACAAGGCCGTTGCGCCCGTCCCCCGGGAGCAACGAAAGTCGGTTGCCCACCACCCACGCGCCCGGATGCGGGGGGCGGGACAAGCCGGATCCATGCCCGGGGGGACGGTTTGAAGCCCCAACCCACCACCGCCATCGAGGTCGAGGAAGAGGAGGGAATGGGGGAGAGAGGAGAGGAAGGAGTGGAAGACATTGTGGGAGCCTTTTTAGGGCGCCCACGGTGGCGCCGCCGCCACCACAAGCGAGGCCGGCGGCGGCGGCCTAGAGGAGCACGCCGGTGGGAGTGGTGGCCCCTGGGGGGGGAGTCGCCTCCGTTCGCCCAAAGGTGGACGACGGGGGGAGGGGAGACACGGTCCGATTTTTCCCTCGACACAACGAAAATACTTGTACTATATAAGTATATAAGAGCCCTTTTACTCCAACAAATGGTGCAATTCGAACGAGTTTTTTGTACGTACAACTCATCGTAATTTTCACAACAACGAAAAATACTTACGCTATTCATTTTCGTCATGTCCTTCTTCACAGTTCACATGCTATTCATTTGATGGCCTTATTTAGTTGGGTAAGAAACTTGCCAAAAGCAACGTGTCATGACCCGAGTGGGCGCCGCCGCCGCTTCTCTCCCCGTCTGAGTCCGACTACGCCGTCTTCAAGTTAAGATTATCTTAGGAATTTTTGGTGTGTAAAAGGGAATATTCAATCTATAAGGAAGACCCTTATTAGGAAATAAATAAATATTGCTTGTAAAAGGTATTCCGATCGTATAAAGGAAACCTTGTAGAGATTGCTTAGATTACAAGTCCCACTAGCCGAGCTATATAAGCAAGAGGCATGTAATCTCTAGGGGATAAGCAAGCAATAAAAATAGCATCTATCTCTCTCGGCTCAACTCCACCGCCGCCGCGCCGCGTGTCTGCCGCCCTCCCCGTTGCCGCCGCTGCCGCCCGCCGCCCGTCCATCCCGCCCCCCCCTGTCCACGCCACGGCTCCTCCCTCCTCGTTCTTTGCTTTCGTCTTTGCCGCTCGTCGCCGCCCGGCGAGACTGCACCCCTCACCCTCTTGAGCTCCAACGGTCGGCGATCACGTGTCAATTCCGACCCAATCTAGCCGGAATCGACACAATTGTTAGAACTCCTATAGCATTTTCATTTGTATTTGGTAAGCATTGTCCGTCCAATCATGGACTAATTAGGCTCAAAAAGATTCGTCTCGTGACGTTATAAACGAACGTGTAATTAGTTATTTACTACTTCAAACTTATGTCTTTTGGTGTATTTAATACGATGTGATACGATGAAGAGAGTTAAAAACTTGCCATTGCTTTGAGAATTGAGAGTGACCGCCAAGCGGCGGAGAGACCTCGACACCGGGCGAAACCGGCGTGCGTGACACGACACCCAACAAATCTCTACTATAATGTCCCACTTGAGGGCTCCATCGAAATCAACGCCCACGAAACAATGTCACCTGATTGGAGGCTAGGATTCAAAGTTTGATGCATGGTCGGACATCTCATCGCGCGGCATCGTTATCGCGACCTGCGTTCGAACCGTGACAATCACCGCAAAAAACAAAAACCGGGCAAATCACAGCCTTCAAGACACGGGAAACCCTAAACCACGACGACGCCTTCCTCATCTGAAACCGGGAGACCAGGATCGACCACGAACTGCCGGGGTCTCGCCACGAGATCGACGACGGACTGCCCGGGGCACGCAGTTCGCGAGATCGACGGCCGACTGCCCGTGACTCGCCACGAGATCGACGGCGCGCCCCCGATCAAACCGACGCCGATCAACGACGCGCGGCCACACGTCTTGCGGAGCATGCGTTCGATAGCGTCCTCCAGGAGGTCGCTGGCTGGGACCGGAGTTGGTATCAGATGTTCGTGCACTCCCGCGTGGATCACGGCGCCAACGTCCCCGGAATTGCCGCGATCTGAAGCGCGTAATTCTCGCTGCCGGGTGCGGCTAAGGATAGGCTGCGCGCCGTCGTCTTCCTGGCACGTATCCATATTTATCTGGTTTGCCGTCGTCTTCATGCTCACGGATCGATTTGTTCATCTACTTCATGTACGAACTCTCCCAGGCTCGCGTCCCTTGGCTTGCCCCGTCCATCCACGATCGATCTCCCAGATCTCATCGCTTCAAGTGCCCGGGGCACAGGCTAGAGGTCGGCGGCGGCACAGGAAGTGGAGGACACGGCAGAGGGCGCCTCAGCGATCGTGAGGGGAACGACATAGGGCGCCGCAGTCCAGGATCCGCGGTCCGCACGCACGGCGACGACACGGCGGGGGCGGCGTGCTCAACTGGGACATGTAGGTCGGTTTCTTTCTTGAGGCATAGTTGCTCTGAGAAACATGTTCTTCAGCAGCTTGAGTTACTTCGCCTGCTTTGTTCAGATGATTTTCGTGATTTTTCTCTGAATATCATTTGCACAGCCACCGCTTTGCTCCAGTGCAGTACCTAGCTGCTCTGATCGCTTCAACTCTCAATTAAGTTGTAGTGTTCTTCTCTTGTTTCTTGGTTGTTCAGACAACGTCAAGTCTGCAGTTGCTTTGCGACATTAGGATGAGAGGTGCAGCAGCAGGTTGGTACGATTTGTGATTGCTCCAATCATCTTATCTGTCACCGTTAAATTGGATAGGCGAAATCATTGTTGACTTCTCAGATTAGTATTAGAATTTCAGGATCCATGATTTCGTCTACCTGAAATAAATCATATATGATAGCCCTCATTCATTCAGTATTTACAGTAAGTTTTTCATTTTTGTTTAATTTGAAATCTACCATGCAGACCACCGCTGGCGCTGATCGACGCTGCTCATCCCCGGCAACGACGAGGCCAATCATCTCAGCACCGCAGATCGGGTTTTCTGGTAAACGATCAATGCTAGATTACCTTGACTGATTACTACGCATCAGGTACTGTCGATGCTCATCTCAAATATGCACTTGAGATTGGGGCAATGTACTCATCTGATTTGTTTTATACAGATCCAATTTCTTTTCAACCGCTGGAAATAGATAGGTACCATAAGGGCACCTCCGGTGTGTGGAGATCGAACCATACCGACAAAATTATCGGCGTGTGATATGGTTCGGTAGCTGTAGTGCTTGGTTCGGTTGGTGGGCTTTGTACTGACAAAAGGTGTCAGCTTTCTCCAGACTAAAGTACCGGCTTCAAGCGGCCATGCATGGCTTGCATTTCCTCCTTTCATTTTTTTATTCAGCAGAGTTCGAACCGTCTGCAAGCTACGAACCGAAAAAAGATTCCCTATGGTTCGACTGCTCTAGTGTGCGGTTCGAACCATACTCTTCCCATGGTTCGGTTTTGACCAACACTGGAGGTGCTCTAAGAGAATTGATTCCGTTTGTTATTTTGGCCTTCACGTCAATGCCAAACCTTCGTTTCCTGATACTATAGCATAGGCTTCGTAGTATACCTGCCACAGGTAATAATCTATCAACATATCTTGAAATTTTTATTAATAACATCCCTACAATGCTTAATTTGGTGTTGACACTAACTACTGCTGACCCCCCTTTTACGTACCTACAGTTCATGTTAGCTTTGTTTTCTTAAAATTTTAGTAAGAATCACATTCTGCTTGTAGGCTTTGATTCATGAAAGTCAGGATTGGGATAAACTGGCTAACTCTGTGGCATGTGGCCTCCTCAAGTTCGTGCTACCTCTATCTACACAACAAGGTTTGTTTCTAGAGACAGGAGCATTTTATTTTCTTATTCCATTAGCTTATCAGTATACAAATTGTTTCATTAGCAAATCATTTTCTTAATGGCCTGATTCTAATTAATTAGCTTGGACGCTGCTGCTTTCTGGTAGGCGATGCTGCTTAGAGTAAGCATTGTTGGCTATCTCTATGTTTTTCTAATTAGTCTTCATCAGTTTAAAGGGATTGAATGAGTACATGAACTGCTGCTTAGTTCACACAAACCTTGCAGCAATGAATTGTTCAAGCTGAACAAATACCATGAACCAGTACAGTACACCCAAAAGCTATGAAAATGAACCCAAAGGGATCCTTAGAGTAAGCATTGTTGGCTATCTCTACGTTTTTCCTTATCAAATAAATCTAACTAGAGACTCTTGATAAATACATACCTCTTTTGAAATTACAGTAATTTCTTAGAAACTAAATTTGCATTCATAAATATGCCATCCATGATCAGCCACATTGGGCATACTTGTTCATTTTGAAGTCAGGTTCCGTGTCTTCCTCTTTTCTCTTGGGATGCCGGGCAATGGGATTTGTTTTTAACAACAATGTTTCAGGTTTTAACAATATCATTTTTCATTTCATAAGACCTTTTTTTTCTTAGCAGTACCAATATCGACAAAGGCCCTATGAACATTGCAGTTCAAAATTTTATTTGCCGAAGTGTTTCAATTTTGTTTTCTAGGAATTGTGCCCCTTTTTTGTCGAATTCAATCAATGAAGATATAGATATATAGATGCAAATATTTGTCTGTTTCGGTACCAATAGGATTTCTAGCATCGCAGGTAGGCTCACTGTTGATGGTGGCATACCTCAAGGAGAAGTCTGCTAACCATCAACACCAAACTACTTCTGTTGTATGCAAAAAACTAGAAGGTTATTTATGTATCCTTTCATTTGTTAATTTTGTATCAACAATTGTGTTGTCATTCTAATGGTTTGGTTCTAATGGTTTGGGTGGGGCACAGAATTGAATGAACATGTTTGGTTTACATTGAAAATTCTCCCCGTAGATTAACATTTCATTGAGGATGGAATTCTTGGTAGACCTTTTGAAGAGCAGTGCAAATGAATGTTTTGATAGTCATCTGATTGCGTAAAAGTTGAACTATTAAAAAAATCGTCTGATTTTTATGTGCGTTTTTTTAAAATAAAAGCGCGTAAGCGTTAGCAAGACGGCGTTATACTAATTGAATGGTAGGGGCCCATCAGGGATCAGCGTCGTGCACGGGACTGACGGGAGACTACGAGTACGGTGGCCGGTTGGGGGCCCGGCGAGAACAGCGCCGGACCACGGGGCGCGGCCCAACGGCTCCACGGGCGGGCAGGGCAGGCAGGTACCGCGCGTGCCGCCGATCCCGCCGAATCGCACCGCGCCGCGTGCGTGCGTGCAAACGTCACGCCTGCTCCTGCCTGCCTGGCCGGCTGCGGCTGGCCCGCCCGTGTGCCCGTGCGGCTTGTCGTGGCGCCCGGCCGGCCGGCCGGGCTCCTGCGGCGGCACAGCAGCTCGTGCCAGCTGATGACATGTGATGTGACCAGTTGTGCGTCTCCGATGCGGGTCCCTCGCCTGCTTTCGGCCGGCGCGGCGCGCATGAAGGCGTCCCGGACTGCCGGTGTTTTCTCGGCCGGACACTGCGGCATATCAGTTGGCAACGTAGAAATGAGCCCATGACATTCTCTTTTTTTTTTTAGAATATCATGTTCTCATAGAAAGCATCGGCGACGTATGGCATGAGCTTAAAACTCGGCCTGTTTTCCAGTTCTGTGTGTGCGCGTCTCTCTCTGGGTGGGGATTGAAGGACGTGCGGCATGGGCTTCAAACTCGGCCTGTTTTTCGTGGGCCTAACCTGGGAACGATTTGGGTTTGGCCTGTTTCGCTTTTCCTCCCGAGTGCGCTCGCTCAGTCTGCACGAAACTGACCCTGGAATTCCTTTTACTTCCTACTACATTGTTGTGAATTGTGGTATATATATGGAGTATTATACAAGGTTGAAGATTGCTGGTCCAAGCATGGACCAGGAGGTCGATAGTCAAATTATTTTCTTTTAAAACACGTATAGGCCCAGCAAGCTGCGTTTTTCTCCCGGCCGGTAAACCGCGGTAAACCGCGGTTACCGTTAAAACCGTCGGTCGGTTACGGACCGGCCGGTATAAAAGCCAAATTCAAAATGTAAAATTTGAAAAAAAATCGTTGAAAAAATTCTGTAAAATAGTTCGTGATTTATAGAAGCCAATGGTATAAAAAATTTGTCAAATTGGAGTTGGTTTGGTATAAAAAATTTCAAATCTAAGTTTGAAAAAAAAAAAAAAAAAAATACACAGCCGGCCCATTAAGCCCCATTAAATCATGAAGGTCGAAAAACATACTAAACACACTCAAATTTAAGTAATTTTGACATCATTGGATTCTACAAATCATGAAGTATTTTTAGGAATTTTTTTAGCATTTTATAAAAAAAATTACATTTTGAATTTTGAAAAACCGTTCAAATCTGCTCAAACCGCTTCGGTAAACCGCTCAAACCGGGCGGTATAAATTCCAAACCGCCGGTTTACGAATTTTTACCGTTAAGCTTTCGAGTTGAATTCAAATTTCAAACCGTCCGTGAACCGCCGGTTTACCGAACCGGACCGGTTTACGAAACCGAGGCCGGGCGGTTTCATATGACCGGTCGGTAAAAAAAAAACACAGCCAGCAAGTACACGCACAATTTATATATATACATCTCCGTGGAAATTGACCAACCGGTCAACTTCAACAGGCCAACCACTTTGGGTGTAGCATGGGTTTGGATTGACCAAGTGAGCTTCCCAATTGAAAAGCATTTGCCAAGTAGATAGATGATCTCAACCTCACTGCATGCTTTCAGTTTTTTTCTCAACCATCGCATGGATCCGTGAACCACCTCCAACAAATCCCCAACAAACCCCCTCCTCTCTCCTCCCCTGTTCATCTCATCTCAGAGCTTCCGGCCTTCATCAGCTCTCCTCTGCTTGCATATCAGTTGGCAATGCCGTCCGAGCATTGTTATTAGCGCGCTACTAGCAGGTACCTAGTGGGATCTGTGGCAACGAACAAAGGGGCTCATCGTCAAGCAACAAGTGAAGTGAGTGATCAGACATCGGCGTCGCCATGGCAGACAAGAAGAAGGTGGAGGTCAAAGAGACCAAGGTGGAGGTCAAGACGGCCACTTACAAGGTGTTCGTCCATTGCGCCCAGTGCGCGCGCGACATCCAGACGCAGTTCACCGAGTTTCCAGGTGCGTTTTCTACGTGCTCATGACTCTGTTCCTGCACCTACACTTGTTGTTTGGAATGGTACGGTGCATGCCAATATGCCGGCAGGACATAGACACGTATCATAAATACTGCGTCAACTTATACTGTGAGTCTCTGAATATGTAATGGCAGGGGTTGAAGAGGTGAAGGTGGACGCCGGGGCAGGGAAGGTGACAGTGAAGGGCTTCGCGTTCGACATCGAGAAGCTCAGGAAGAAAGTTGAGAAGGGTTGCCGGAAGAAGGTCGAGCTGATTCCACCTGCGCCTCCCAAGGATGACATGGTCGTTGAGGTCAAGTCCAAAAGGAGGTACGTACGTGAATGATCCTCCATGTAGATGCATCTCTGAATTGATATATAACACAGCATGCCGATTTCTGAACATTCACCTGCCTTTCCATAGACCATGGCGAGTACAGCACGTAGTGTGTGCAGTGTCTGATCAAGAACACTACTGCTTCTTATATATGTTGGGTTTTCCCTTTTCCGCCATAGCTCAATCATTCATTTGTTTGGGTTGTTATTGATGCCGCAGGAGCTGAAGGTCATAACTGTAAAGCTTCCGTTGCACTGCCCCGAGTGTGCAGTCAGGGTTAAGGAGATGTTGCTTGAGAACAAGAGTAATCTCTCTCTCCCATTTGGAGTTGTAATCTCATAATTAATTCCATTGATGACACAAGCTGTTCACACAAGCGCGCTAATACATATATATAGGTATCTACGAGGCCAAGACGGACTTCGGCAAGAACACGTGCACCGTCGAGGGTGTCCTTGAGGAGGACAAGCTCGTCAAGTACATCTACGAGAGGACGCGTAGGAAGGGCGTCGTCGACAAGGTCGAGAAGAAGGTGATCATCAAGGAGGAGAAGGTCCTAGTGAAGAAGGCCGACAAGGAGAAGGAGAAGAAGGAGAAGGAGAAAGAGAAGGAGAAGGAGAAGGCCAAGGAGGTCGCCAAGGTCGTCAAGGATGTCATCGCCCCCTACTTCATCCCCTGCACGCACCCGCACTTCGTCGACTTCTCGCACCCGGGCCACCGCTACGGCTGTGGCTGCGGCTACTGCTCGACGTACGGTGGCGGTTATGGCTACGGGTGCGACGGCGGCGGCTACCACCCACCGTACGGCGGTGTCAGCTACACACACACTGAACTCAAAGGCTACCAGGAGACGGCGTTCTTGCACTGCACACACCCCAGTGAATTCATCAGCGTGGAGAACCCATATGCATGCGCTGTGATGTAGACCTTTTTTTTGCAGTTGGAATCTTCATGTCGAATAATTTGAACACTAAGAACAATGCCAACCATGGCTCGATCAATTTTTTTTGCTTCAACTCAGATTTGTTATTAGCTTGCATCAATGTCTGCAACCAATCTGAAGTCTACTGTATATAGTACTAAACCAATGCATGATAGTATTTCAAATAGGGATATTGTGACACTTTGATAGTATCGTTTTCGTATACAACGTTTGATAGAAACAAAGAAGCGCACAGCTTTGGATTATTAATTGACAACAAACTAATGGCAAGCAACATTGTAATTGGAGGTTCCAATTAATTAGATCGGTTTTGTAAACACTCTTTGACTTAGACAGTTAGGCTCATATATATTACTCTGATGGATAATATCATAAATTTATAATTTCAGTTACTAGACAAATTAAGTTCCTGTGTTATTATAAACTATTGCTAGGGCTTTCGAAAAAAAATAAACTATGGATAGCACTAAGTTAGCTGTAAATTAAAAATTGGGACGGTCTGACTATTTTCGTTCCAACTGCTTGGAACCATCTTTTTTTTTTTTTTTCCCATCACCATCAATCATGAGCCCTTGATCAAATCCAACCACCTCAACTAATAAGTAGTTGGATGTGTGCTGGGTTCTGGGATTCAAATGGCAAAAAAATCATGACCCAATGGAAATGGACGAACCTAGGAAATTTTAGACTAGTATTTATCATTGTGACCGCCCTTGGTGCATTTTGAACGTCACGGAATGGTGTCATCTTTGATGTCAAGCTACCGTAGTAATCTTCGTGAGCTGAGGAGAGCTATAGCTCTTCTTACTGTCCTCTTCTAACTGTCCTTATTGTGTGCAAGTCCTCAAATAAGTTTCTTCTTAAGGACTGATTGTCTTGGTTATCTTTTATCTAGTTCTTTTACCTTTGTATAGGCTTAATCTATATAAAAAAAGTTCAGTAAAAGGGGGTTTCCCCTCCTGTTTGCTCCAAAAAAACTAGTGAAAATGTTCACATTTAGCTAATATTTAGATGAATTTTAGCCAAAATTTGTTCCAGAAGCACGAAGAGGTAATCAGTGGATTATAGTTTGATAAGTTTGCACTTTATATATATCAAATGAAAAACATTTTAGATTTGTTAATTTGAACTCATACTAGACCAAAAATTCAAATCGGACCGAAGTTTATGATTGGTAAGATAGATGTTGTTTCAGACCTCACCAAGATGGACGAATTTTACCGAAATTCGATCGTTCCTAACCGAATCCCAGAACCCTGGTGTTCTAACTGAAACTAAATTGGTTTCAAGCACATACGAATAGCAAAACTATTAAGGATCAAGAACAAACAACAGAAAGCTGATAAGAATAGCTATTATTTATAGTGATGAGAGCATGTAATAGTATGTTACCTAGTAGAGTTTTTTTTAAAAAAAATGCTATTTAATTTATGCACATGTGCACAACAAAGGGTTAAATTAGTTCATCAATCTATTGGAGAATTTCTGATTTGTAAGATAGATGTTGTTTCAGACCTCACTAAGATGGACAAATTTTGCCAAAATTCAATTGTTCCTAACCGAATCCCAGAACCCTGGTTGGATATGTAGATTTTGAGTATTACTGAAACTAAATTGGTTTCAAGCACATACAAATTGCAAAACTATTATGGATCAAGAACAGACAACTGATAAGAATAGTTATTATTTACAATGATGAGAGCATGTAATAGTATGTTGCCTAGCAGAGAGTTTTTAAAAAACAATTTGTTATTTAATTTATGGACATGTGCAAAACAAAGGGTTACAAGTAGTTCGTCAATCTATGGAGAAATTATTTCATTTGTGCAGAGAATCATGGCAACAACTTGAGAACAAGAGACTTTATCAACACATAAGCATACAAGACCGAGATGGCATATAACATTATAATAGCCATAGACATCTGAAAAGGCCAGATAATAAATTAAGTAATACACGGAAAATAGTAATATTAGAGTTGAACTGGTTAGATAGTGCTACGTGTCATTTCTCACCGAGTAGTCATTGGCTCTTCAGTGAAGTTCATTATTTTGTTCGGGTCAAATTTTTGTTGACTAATCTAGTTAGCGTGCATAGAAATTTCATGTTTTTTGACGGCTGCTCGCTTGTTTATTTGTCACTAATTAGAGTATCAACAAGCTGCAAATTTGACAAAAAAGGGCTATATAAAAGTTGGTTGCAGTTTTAAGAACTCTGCAGACTGAAGAAACGAAAATCTCAATCAACAAATATTCTTCGTGCAAGAAAAAAAAAAAAATGACTAAAGTGTCACAGTATGCTTAGGACCTGAGCACATGTTATTTGAAGCTAGGTGCACACACACACACACCATCAAATTCTATAGAAATGGTGTGGAGTGGGAGTTTTAAGTTAGCTATATAGCACTAAGCTCTGAACAGGGATAGATGCAACTGCACAATCCAAAGAGGCCATAATAAACACTAGATGGCATGTGTCACAAAATGAAAACCTGCTCAAGAATCTTTGAATGCCCAAGTCCCAAGAACTTAGGGAGACAACCATCTTGCAATCTACGCATATGAGACAACGAAGAACAAGGGCAGCATATATAGGCAAGTAGTTGGTGCCTTTGTGAGCAGTCCCCATGAGCTGCTTGCTTTGCGAGATGCAATTTACTATAGCTGAATCGAGTACTAGCTTCGTGGTGTTTAAACAAAAGGCAAAGCACGCACACGTGTGTGCAGAAAATTGTGTGGTAACTTGTGACGAAGCAGTTCCCAGACTCCACAATAAACTTAGAAGAAGAACCAGAAGAGAAACTGATTGATGATACGAGAAATAATATAGTATCCACGCGTCACTAATTGTTGTTTGCACGATCAGGCAGGTAACACCTTTGTCGAACTCAAAAAACAATTGTGCCCAAAAGTATATATTCACAACACACAGCAACATGATGATGATAAAGTAAGAACTGACAGCTTAATCCACTAGGATACGCTAACTTTCTCAGCACAATTTGGTTGGAGATATAAATTATCTCATCCATAGGAACAATAACAAGAACCCCATGCATGGAAACATCGATTAGCACACTTGCATATCCAGTCCCGCCAGAGAACAATTTTTGAAGACTGCTAATTATTGAAAGCCAGATTAAAAATTAAGACAAGGTTACACCACAGATCATGTCTCAAAAAGAGGCACATGAGGAGAAAAACGAAAATTAAGAAAGGAGAAGAAAATGAAAACACAAAATCAGAGAGACCGAGCAAACACTACGGAGTTGTACAGAGATCGAGATAGAATAGAAATAGATAGATAGAATCCTTGCAAGCATACGTGCGCTAACCTTTTGCAAGCTGCCCTTAATTAACTCTTGTGCTGTTCATTGCTTCCTTCTTGACATCTTCAAACCTGAATTACACCAACGGCGGCCATCATGGACGCCTTGTCAGAACGGCGCCCGCCCACCGGCCCAACCATGGCCGTCAGCGCCGGGCGGGAGCTGCGACCCGCCACCGGCCATGTTGTTGAGCGGCAGGTTGAAGAACGGCAGCCCGGCAGCCGACGGGTCGGGAGGGAACGGCCCACCGGCCATGCCTCCAGTGCCATCGGCACCACCGCCCGGTGGCTGCATCTGGAGGCCGGGTGGCGCTGCCTGAGCCTCTTCCTCCTCCAGGGGAGGCGCTCGTAGGCGACGTTGGCGAAGGACGCGGCGATGACGATGACGGGGCCTGCGGCGTAGAGCGCACCCACGACGTTCCCGCCGACCACCTGCCCCTGGCCCCGCGAGGAAGATGGTGAGGCTGGTGGCGCCGGGGGAGCCGGCGGCGGGAGGAAAGAACCCGAGAGCGACAGGATCTCGAACCTCCCGTGCAGGGTCACGACGGCGCCCGTGGGCGCGGACGGCTGGCGCAGCGTCACGTTGGTGACCACGCCGCTGCCGCTCAGCACGCAGACGCCGCGCTGCCGCCGGCGCGCGTACGTGGAGACGCTCTCGAACACGTCGCAGCCGCTCCCCACCTCCAGGATGTGGGCGCGCAGCGTGTTGGCGCTCTCCCGCGTGATGATCACCGGGGGCTTGGGCTTATTCTTGGAGCCCGGTGGGCGGCCGCGGGGCCGGCGGGCTACCATCTCGCCGTTACCCCCGCTGCCACCGGGGGCGTCTCCGGCGCCTGGGCCGGATGAGGACGACCCGCCGTCGTGGTCACCATACGGCCCGCCGTTGTTGCTGTTGCCGCCGCCGCCGGCGCTGCCATTAGGTCATCCTCGGAGGGCTCCGGCTGCTTGGCGTAGTTGTGCTGCAGCTGGAGGTCGGGGTGGAGGTGGTGGAGCTGATGAACGTAGCGCGTCGCAGCGGTGCCGAGGTCGAGGCCGGCCATGCTTTTCTGCTAGCTCATGTACTGATGTAGCTAGCAAGCAAAAAATTTAAAACTAGAAAAGCAGCGAAACAAAGAGAGAAAAATACTCCAATTGCAACAGAGAGTGTTGTTTTGTTTTTAGGTTAAAAGGAAGTGTTGGAAAAGGAAGCAATGATTTTTAAAGAAGGGGATTGTTTATGATTCTGCCTGTTTTAAAAGCTTTTGGATGCAGAAAGAAGCAAACAGGGAAGAAATTAAAAACCCAACCAAGAGAGTGCTTGCATGGAGAAGAGAACTGAACTAGGAACACACAGCACAGCAACAGGGCTGTGCAGGGAGCTATGAGCAGGGTAGGGAAGGAGGAGAGAAAGGAGGGAGCTATAGATCGAGGATGGAGAAGGTGAGGCAGGCAAGATGGGAAGAGAAGGGTTCGAGAGCTTCTTCAAACCAGTAGTAGGAGGTGCACCGCATAAAATAATATAAGGGGAGGAGGAGAGAGAGTTGGGAGAACAAATTCGTGTGCATCCTTTGCAGCTACGGAAAAGGACACAAGCCTATAAGACTGACACGTGGGCCACATGGCTTTGGGGCCCATGGGTCAGTTTCGCAGGCGTCCTATATGATGGTGACAGGGCCGGGGAGAGGCATCGGAGAAAGAGAGACGGCCGGATCGAGCGGGAGGAACTATGATGCCAAAATGTGATGCATGGTGATAGCGACGGCTTAGCGTGTTCATCGCAAGATTATGCTAATTAATCAGGGTTAAGAGCCTAAACCCGTGGTTTAGGACCACGCTAATCCTGGTTAGTGCGAACGGTGTGGAGGTTGTTCATGACTACACTCAGGTGGGGCCCATGCTAGCGCGTGCTGCGCTTGGATCAATTGCACCTGCAGTTAGGTCTAACCCTGCCTGTAGCACGTAGTATTTTTTCTAAATTATACAAAGCGGATTCTCATGTACATTCATACATACATACACTCAAAACCTCTTAATGCATACTACACACGTACCGTTGAAAACCTCTAAAGACCAAATTGGTGTTACCACATATAGCTAGTGTAGATTAATTTCTTTCTTCTAGAGTAAATCAACCACAATCAGAATTTTAATTGTATTTCTCTTCTTCTCCTAGTGTGTTAGCATTTAAAAATTTAGTACAAACTTTTTCTACTAATGTGTCTCCTAGTGGGATTGTGCTGTGACTAGTGGTAGTATTTGTTTTACTACTTTACTTAAAAATACTATGAGAATTCCATCATCTTGGTAGTGAACCATGAAAACTTGAGCACACGTACTAACACAAAAGACACTAAATCGGGCACGCAGATTCTACCATACATGAGTATAATACACTACATATCACGGGCCTTCTTTGTATATGATCAGTTTAAACTAATTGAGATCGAACTGATATTTGCTGCATCATGTTTTAGCCTAGAGTTTGGCATATCCATGTTATGGAGATAACAATACACTGTAGATGCGCACGAACGGCATGTACGACATATATATGAGACTTTTGTGCCATGCATTGTACGAACTGATATATGCATTCTCTCGAGCATAAATTTTAGCTTTGTGAATTGATTGATGCTTTTTAAATTGTCCAATTGTCCTTTCTAGCATAATTTTATACAAGAACATAGTTTAATATTTGATTGTATGTAGTTTACTAGTAATAAACTATGTCAGGTCAAATGGGGACGATGACCCACATCATCCTCACACTTAACTTATTTTTAATATATGTAATATCTTATCAAATCGTAACTGTAACCAGCATCCCGGTACTTTCACTAATCAACACGTATGATGAGCTG
Organism: Hyparrhenia diplandra; assembly: GCA_015847255.1. NCBI lineage: Eukaryota > Viridiplantae > Streptophyta > Magnoliopsida > Poales > Poaceae > Hyparrhenia > Hyparrhenia diplandra. The sequence continues at coordinate 21,427 of JADLZK010012279.1, read as the reverse complement.
ATGAAAACACTTTGTTGGAAGCTATCTACACTACTTTTTACCATCTTTTCATGAGACCAATTAACATGAGTATACACGTACACCCGGTTTGCCCAAAGTGCTACACATCATTTTTAATCTGGATCTTTTGGAGAGATTCGTTCTTCCCGACAAATCAACGCAGTAGTTTTATTTTTCAACCGCATGGTGAGACTTGGATGTACGTACGTGTTGAACTTTTCATTAAACAAAATAGGCTATTATAGTAAGAGAACAGCAATATATAGTTTATGTTATCTATCAAGTTGTGTTAGTTTCGCTATTGTTTATGTAACTAAAATATGCCAAGCAATCATATGCAACTTTATAGCGATGAGTACAGATCGTACAGGCATGCATGGTTAGTGTGTAGTCATATAAGCAGCATTAAAAATCTCTACTGATCAACTGTAACTTGTTTTCTAGCATATGCACTTATTACAAGTTCTAAATATGATACAGTACTGGAAGTATATGTAGCATACTAACAATAGTATCTCAATACTATATGAATCCATGGTCTGCATGATACTATGTTGGCGTATATGCACATCTATCGTCCTTCTTAATTATAATTTAATTACAAAGTCTTTTTACAACTAGTCTAATTTAGTTCATGAACTTCAAGATCTATCGGCTCAGTCCTTTGAAGGTGCTCACTGGGGTAGGGTTTATGTACGTGTGTTTATAGGGGTGAGTATACGTGCATGTTTCAATGTCTAAGTTGTATTGTGTAATCTCAAAAAAATAGTAGGATTAGATAAATAAGGAAGAGAAGAAACAACTATATATAGATCACAGAATCTGTACCATGGAAAATGGTTCGTAATCTAACAAAAAAATGGTATCCTACAAACTGTAGGACAAATTTTAGGATAAAAAAAAAATGATGTGTGTGCCGATGTTTCATAGTGCCGACTACTTCCTCCATCACAAAATATATGGTAATGAAGCATTCAAAATTTATCTCAAATTATAAAATATTTTAGGTGATCGATCGATGGACTCCCAAAACACTAATAATCACATGACCCACCGACACTTAAACTCAAAATATGGTAAACAAAAAGATCTCTTTGTGAGTGAGAACTACACATGCGCCATTTTGGTTTACCCAAGGATACCCTAATATTATTCCTAGAATTTGTAGGATTTGATTGTTTCATCATTTCGTTTGGGGGTTGTGTGGGCTTGCTATTTTTTTTGCCCAACTCGATAGCTGTGAGATTCTACTAGGATCGATCCCTATTAAGTTTGTCTCTTTTGTCCATTGGGAAGACTATTGACCCTTGGTGTTGTCGTTGCACGATTTAGTGAAGTCTATGCAGACTATTTGATACTCCTATGAGTCGTGGTTAGGAGGGGCCTTGTCCCATCCGCTATACGTAAGTCCTCAATTTACACCTAGACTAAGAGAGCGCATGGGATTGTCTAGGACTAGCCCATTACCGTTGTTTCCAAAGACCTCTATCCTGGTCTCCGAAAGGGGCAGCGCGTGGCTGGCCGGCTCTAGCTAGCACCGAGAGCTACTCTAGCGGTCGCATCGCCAAATCCCTCGGCACGGACGCGAGCTACCTCAAACAAAAACGGGATGGATATGGAGAGAAGGAAGAAAATGAAAAACAACTAACAAATGGAACCCATCTATCGGTAGGTGATCTCGAACTCACTTTTGATGTCCCGAGACCCAAAGTAAATAGAAATTGTAGTCGCCCCATTCCTGTTCTATCCTAGAAACCAGATATAGGACCGTGCCATCCCATCTTGACTCTCAACCAAACATTACCTGAGAAAATGAACGATGCCTTATCAATCTAGTCGCAGAAGGCAAAGCAAAGCTGCAATGGGAGGAGGAGGTCCGACAATAATTTATTAGTTGATCTTGTAGACATGTTTTAGAACAAACCAAAATCCTTGAAAAGTTTCAAGTCGATATAAATATATAGTGGATGTGTCCATTTGCGCACAATTGCTTAGTTAACTCACAAACTAATATTATTAACGTCGAGGGTCGTCGGTATCCTCATTAAGAGCTTCAGAAAATTAAATGACCAGGCACATCGGGGAGCTCACCTTTCTCGGGAATGGGCTGCGCTTTGCCCATGCTGAGAGCGAGAGTTTGATCAAAAACGAAGTGAGACTCATGCGGTGATGTGGGTCCCTCTATGAGTGGGTTCGATTGGCAACCCCACGCTGCAGCCTGCAGATTGCCAAAGGTAAAAGGGAAGGAAACCCTAAACCAAGGGATGCTACAAATGTAGTGATGGGAAAACGAAATTATTGCAAATCATACACCTACACCATTTTGTGAACACACTACTCCCTCCATCTATCCCAAAATAAATAAACTCTTAGACTAAAATTAAGTCAAACTAGCTATCTCAAAAATTCAAACAGCTATATAGTAAAACATAATAATATTTATGATTCCAAATAAATAGATTATAAATATATTTTATTGCAGTGCTAATTGTATGTTAAAATATTGGTTATATTTTTATATATATTTGGTCAAACTTAAAATAAATTGACTTAATACAATTTTAAAAATTGATTTGTTTTAGAATAAAGAGAGTATTCATCTTACAGTCTAATAGTAACGCTCTCCTCAACATCCACCACATCAACTAGCAACAGATTATATCATACTAGTGTAACACTCAATGCATTAAAAGCTTGCAGTAGTTATGTTGTTGGCCCATGTGGCACATGAGGAGTATAGCTAGTCGCCAATTGCCATGACTAGGATCACAACTATGCATCTAGGCCTCGAAACTAGACGACAAGATAAACGAACATCCTACAACACATGCACATATTAATGTATTATTAGAGGTAGATCTCAAGAAACATACAGCCCAATTGCCACTAACTAGATACAATAGCTACCATCAATAAGTTATACCTTAAGGCTAATATATATGGTTCTCAAAGGCTCCAGACAATCAAGAACGCAAGGAGATCGACCATAGGATGAATACTTGCGCCTAGACAAAATATTCAGTAGTGCCTTGCTCTAGAAGCTCTTGATCTACAACCTTGGTGTGGTGTAGCCTCCTAGTGTGAGGCCTTCTTTCACGATCGTCTGGTTGTGTGTGAAAAATGTCTGACCTTACATGTATTTTAGTGCTATTGAACCAGGAGATGGAGGGGCACATTTCCCCCCATGTTCCACTTAGAGAGATAGAGAGGGGGAGGGTACCTCCGCCCGCTATCCGTATGATTGAAGACGATGTGCGGGACATCGACACCGCACTAGGAGAGGGAGGGCTGGTGATGAGGGATGGGGAGAGGGTGGTGGTGCCCAAGGTGACAAGAAGTTCAAGCGGGTGGGGATGCGTGACAGGTGTAGGGTTTCCCCCAATATACATAACGTGACAACCATTTTAATAAAAAAAACGGTGAAAATGCAATTGGGAAAAAACATTTCCATAGCAGTGAATGCCCCCCACAAGATATACATCCACAACTCGTTTAATTCTTGGTACTATGTAATTTGTCTTTCCAGGAGCGGCAGTTGATAAGATACCTCCTCTCTGTAGCTATTTGATAATCTGAATATATAATGGGGACTAGATCTGTAATAGTAGTGCCTCATACTCTACCTCGATCACTAACACTGCATGATATGTTGTTGTTTAGATTACTAATAACAAGTAAGCAAGTCCATCGTGAGGTTACAAAGGTAGCAATAAGTAGTATAAAAGGGAATCTACATTTGGATAAGACATACTACGTAATTAAGTCCATCGTGAGGTTACACTTTTTTTTTTTTTTTTTTTTTTTTTTTTTTTGCTTTGTCTCTTCTCACTGCTTTCTGGTATCTTAGGTCATAACCACCACTTTTTAAAGATGCAATTAAAAAAATGAGCCTGTCAATCACAGGTGCGTCGAAAATTAAATACTTGCATTGCAGGTTTCATGTTGTCTTGGGCGAAGGTAACGAGTGACTTAAATTAATTAATCCTATAACTAATCAACTAATCGTGTGTCCAAAACTTTCGCCGAGTAGTAGTATATATGTGACACCTTACGTCTGTCTGAATTGCATGAGCTAAAAATTAGCTCTAACTCATCCAAAGAAGAGGGGCATATATGGACTGCAACTAGTTGACTAATAGCCAGAACTAACTACATCTACTTAACAATTTAATTAGATGTGGTAGCTAGTTATACAATGTAAATAAAACAAATCAATTTATAGCCAATTTGAGACAAATTAGGTCTCCTTGTTCTAAATTATAAATTGTCTTGACTTTTCTAGGTATATAGCTTTTGCTATGTATCTATATATAATGTAGTATCTAAGTGCATACAAAAAATCTATGTATCAAGAAAAGACCAAACAACTTATAGATTTATTGGAACAGAGATAGAATAATATATCAGAAATAGCACTTAGTTCTCTAATTAATGCGGTACGTGTCCCTTATTTAATGTTAATTCTCTGGTGGCCTAACACATCTTAATTGACCATTGCACTGAAAGATGTAGGACTAGAAGGGATAAGAGCATTAGGGCACTCACAATGCAGACTCTACCATAGAGTCTAAGCTTATTTGTTACCATCATATTTATTGCACTTTGCTGATGTGACACTGATGTGGTAATATATTTATGGGGGTTTTATTTTTTTGCCACAGGATTGCCACTCTTATGACCACTCTTATTTATTTGTCACTCAAACCCCACATGTCAGTAACTTAGATGGTCCCACCTGTCAATTGACACACAAAGGTTTGCATCCGTAAGAGTGGCAAATAAATAAATTATCCTATATTTATGGAAGAGAGAGTGAGAAAAAACAAGACTCCAAATCTTATTTAGATTCCAAGTCCACGTACCCAAGGTAATAAATAGTTTTAGACTCTATGATAGAGTCTGCATTGTGAGTGCCCTTATCAACATATAACTTGGTTTCTATGTGTAGGGGTGGGGATCGATTCAGTTTGTGGTTCGATTTCGCTCAGTTCCTTTAGTTATTCAAGAAAATTGAATTAAATGGGAACCGATCGGTTCCCACAAACGGAGTAATATAATCGGAAACAAATTCAATACAGATTGTCTTCACCAAAACATGGTGAGGATGTGCAGCTGCCGCATGAACCATGCATGGACAAAAACACTATGCATGGGGTTAAAATGATACACGGTGGCCCACATGTTAACCAAACAATCCGCACCACGTTCTGGTAGGGATGGTCCTCACCTAACTTTCTATCTGTGTATAATGCATGTTTTATTCTTTGCTCCAAAAATCACCGGAGCAAATCCACATAAAACAGAATATGTATGGAGCATATTTTTTTCTGTTCCGCCAAAATGAGCTAAGAAACACGCATGCTACTGCTCATGGAGACTGGAGTTGACTGCTCCCAAAAGTGGTGAAGGGGTGCAATGCATACTTGGGGTTGCAAGCTCCACTAAATCCGCAGTACGGCATGCACAGTTTGAAACTGGAGCAGTTCGATCCAAATTGACCTTGTATTATTGTCGAAATAATCAGCAGGTCCGCTTCTCTGGTTCAACGTCAGGTCTTTATTTTAGACTGCCTCCGCCCATCTTAATACTGAAATTTCTAAATCCTGCTAGAAATATAATATTACATGCACCTGCGAATCAACACAAGTTTTCCATGTCCACACTGAATTCGTAGTTAACTGGTATGTACGGTAGCATATATATGTACTATTGTTGGATCGACGGCCGCGTGAATTCCACACCACCACCCAGCTCATGGATCCATGGATCCATCTGCCCGGCCGGCATGGGCGTACGTGCGCACTGCACAAGCACCAGCCCGCCGCGCTAGGTCGAGATCTCCGGCCGGCGAGCAAATGAGGTGCAGCCGTTCTTTTGGCCGTCTTTTGACCGGTCCGTTGTGGCCGATCGATCGGTCATCGGTGGAGATGCCCTAGCTAGCTATAGATCTTGGGCAGCTGCGACCAGTGGTGGTTCCAAGGACGGTGACTGGCACCCAGTTGCCCTATTTTTAATCCGCGTGACAACTTTATTATTAGCTTTAAAGAAAGCTAGCTTAGCGCGATCCGGCGCTCTAGGTAAGCAAAGCAAGCAAGGTATAGTAGCCCAGCACCAGCGCAGGCTCAACGCCAATTGTTTAGTCGTCGTCTCTAATTGTGCGCGTCATGGTCCCTAATCCCGACAAGCACGTCGCCTTTTCGCCAATGGCGTGAGGATAAGCCCGAGAGCGAGGTCTACTAATGGCGTGATTAAACCTAGCTTAATCCCTCGTCGAGTCCGCGACTGCTGAGACCAAAGCACGTACAGTACGACTGTATGCATATGCGCAGGAGCGAGAGGAAGAAGAGAGACGACGCCCGCCGCCGACGCCCCCATCAAGAGGCGAGAAAGGCCAGTTTGGTAAAGCTAGTTTCATGTCGGGGACGGAGGCGCGAGCGCGTTCATATGGAATTATGCGTGGATGCATCCAATAATTCTGAAGCAGCAGGGTTAAATTCTGCTGATTCACACATCAATCAAGCACAGGTCATATAATTTGGTTTCGTGTCACTAGTCGTCTGTGTGTATTGGTTGGCCTGTCGCTGTTTTCCGGCCACACAAGCTGAAAGCAACACCGGGAAAGTCCAACCTCCGGGATGGCTGGTAGCCCCTGCCCATGGTTCGTGATTTCGGATATGTCACCGAGAAATGCTGTCGGCTAGCCAGCTTCATCCCTAGGCGGCTTGCAGGTACTCCCTTTTCTTGTATCGAGTACTACATCAGCTTGGAGACACAGCACCCACACCACACGCAACGCCCACCTAGGACACCCAGCTTGCTAACACATATGCTTTTTTCTTTCTTTTTTTTTTTTAAAAAAAAGTAACACCATAACATGTTATTCTCTCTGTTCCTAAAAGAATCAATTTCTAGGCTACAAAATTTGTCTACAAAATAATCAATTTCTGAAGGTGAGTGGGCCACTGATCCACATTAATCCCTCTCATAGTCTGGGTTGCATTTAACACAAACCTCTCTTCTATGATGCTATTGATACTCCAAATGACACTACTTAATTAAGCTTCTTGGTAACTAGAGAGCTATATATTAAGGTTCAGCAATTGAATCATCTATAATTAAGGTCCCAATGGAACAAACTAACACGGTTTCCATAGCAAAATTAATCATCTATAGAAATCATTCTTCACAAGCAGGTAGTGTCTTCGAGTAATAATTGTTTTCTCTTTCTCCCTCCTAATTCCACCGATGGAGAGCGTTGCATTAACCCCATAGAAACTAGTGGTTTCTCTCAGAACGGCAAATTCATGGTTTGTTGTGCATTGGGTCAAGAGTAGACATGGTTTCTCCATGAGGAAACCATTTCTATGATTTGTCCCCTTTTCCTCATTAATTAGGCTACCACATCACCATTTTATGTAGTTGACAAGCTATTTAATAGAGATAAAAACTATCATTAATACTCTATTGGGAGTGCCCTAAGGGCAACACGGTCCTAAAGTTACTAGTAATTCATTGTTTCAGGGACAGAAGCAGTAGTACAAAAAAAAGTGAACATAAACACATGAATCATGGGGAAAATGATCGAGCTTAGATTTTCGCCATGAAAAAAATCGCGGGCTATGGAATTTAGCGGGAGGTTGGCCAAAAGGCTATAGCGCGCTATAGCGTGCTATTTGGCATCGCGACTGGTGCTTCTTCTAGCCGCTATTAGCGCGCTATTTTGGCGCTATAGCGCGCTATTTTTTTCATGGGATTTTCATGAAGAGTTGCCTTATCATTCTCTCTTTTTTACCAAGTAAAATGTTATATACATATAAGCTATAGTTGTTTTAAAACTGTTGGAGCTAGCTGCCCTTATACCAAAATAAATGAGAAAATAACTATAAGTATTCAAAAATAACTATAAGTATTCATACCGTTAATGCCAAAATTAGTAATATCTAGAGAGCTCCGATCCAAGCTAGAAAGCATCATGAACAATGCGTGCATGTGATTGTATATATTGATAAAGATTACTTTTTTAAAACATATGTGTACGCTTGTATATATATGTCAGATCACCGCAACAGAGGTCTTTGTTAATCATGGTTGCGTATAGCTGCTTGTGTTTTGGCAACTGATTATATATGCTAAAGGCGGACGACATTCTTTTTTAAGGTCTTTTGTTGAGAACAATTAAATTATTTGACCGAAGCCATCATCTGTGCATCTATGGTAACAAGTATTAGCCATATGCTGCATTCTTGGATGTAGAGAGGATGGGATATGTATTTAATTCCATCTTCTAAAATATGTTGTCTCTGCCTTCTTAATTATATATGAGATGTACGACCTTTCCTGCGGCTGATATATACTTCTATTTGTAGATGCCCAAAGGATTGGAAGATTCTGTAGTTCAATCATCAATGATGAGGATACTACCACATACTTATTAATATATAGTGTCACCAAGAAAGTAATAAGTTAATTAAAGGAATAGAAAATTCTACACTAACTCTCATGTTGGTACTAAAAGTAACTTCTAATTCTACTTTATTTCTTCTTTGCCGGTTCTTTCTGCTGGCTTTAGCTGCTGTTACAAGTAACTAGTGGTGCAAACAATTCGTCCACATGACCTAACATATAGTTTATGTCCAATAATTCCTTGAATTAGCAGCTAGCACCATGTGTTGATGTTTATAAAACACCACAAAATCTAGCCCCAATTCAAGTCAAATACTAGAGTATTGCCAAAAAGTTCATATAACCACGGATAACATTAGATATGAGAAGGGGTTACCCGTCAAGCAAACTGATGCATAGAGTTACAGCCTTATGTTTCCTTTTTAAAATTAAAAATATAAGTGTCGTTGGTGATACTATCTAATGAGTACACGAGCACCTTGTTTAATTTATGTATACTATGTATGTGCACAGAAGTCTAGACAAATCAACTATATTATCTGACTAGGAAGGAAACATATGGAAAGTTGGTTATCGTTAGACGCTTTTGTACTAGGCAGTACACGTTATATTAAATGATGAACAGCAAAAAGATCATTTTGTAGGTTACTTGTACTTAAAAAATGTGGTAAGTACTACTTGATTACAGCCCAGCAACATCAACATCATTTGTTGTGTCAATCTTTATTTTGTGGTCAATGTGCAGGCCACCTTTTTATCACCTACCCCCACTGTGAATAATGTACATATGAGGGTAAAAGTGCAACTTGCATAAAAGGTCATATATGTATGGATGAATTCAACATATGTTTGCTAACTTTGGGCAAGAGTTTCCTGGATAAAAGTAGCGCAAAGTCATATTATATGGTATAACAGTCGAAAGAAGCTAGTATACACTTCATCAGTAATAGATATGCATGTGCGAACCAACAAATATATTTATATGATAATAGTAGTTAGATGAAGGAGTACTTAAAAAGGCTTATCATAATTTGTTTTTGTTTCGGTGAAGAATCTTTTAGACTTCCAGAATCACTAATATTTAACGTTGAGATGGAGGCTTATCCCAGTTTGTTTTTGTTTCGGTGAAGAGTATTTATTTGTGAGTTGAATATATGTGAAGCATTTGCGCCATGTAATTAACACAGTGGACAAAGATATCCATTAATATGAGACTTACACGACATTCTAATTAAATAGTTGCACTCCCTCCATCTCAAAAAAAAGAATCAATTTCTAATGTTCTCTTAAGTCAATTTTTTTGAACTTTGACCAAATTTCTAGAAAACCATGCTAAGATTTACATAATCAAATTAATATCATTAGATTTATTATAGAAATATTTTCATAAAGTGCTCATTTTATATCATAAATATTGTTACTTTTTTTATATAAAGTTTGTCAAACTTTAAAAAGATTGACTGGCATGGATTCTAGGAATTGATATAATTATTCTGAGACCGAGGAAGTAAATTGGAATGGATGTACTGTAGTTGTTCAAGATTGATTGAGGCGACAAAACACGCCCTAATCAGCATGCACAATAAGCATCACAAAGTGACGACGACGCCAACAAATGAGAGGGAAATGAGATAGCTCGCGCACATGTACGCACAACAAACGGCCGGTTATAGTTTATTAGGCAATTGGGACAACCGAAATTAAAACAAGATGAGGGAAAGATTCTACATAGACTTTGTTTGCCCGGAGGCGCATCACCTAATCATGTCGCTATTTGAAGCTAGCTAGCTTCTCTCTCTCCCACACACACCCACTATTATCAAAAGCCAATGAGCGATTATAGGTCGCAATTATTTTAGGGTTCAACGGCATCTTTGCCAGGGTGGACGAACCTTTAACTAAATGGCCACTAAAGATAAGCACTACACCTATTAATGACCTACTAGTATATTGTACGCTAGTAGCATATGGACGACCTTTGATAAAGTGACGACACTGGACATGAAATGAGGCACCACGAAAGGGAGGATGGAAGCTTAGTGCGATTAAGGGTGTTGACCTGAAGGGAATGCGTGTGTATTTTTTACATGTAGGCGGTTGAGAGAAAAATACTAACCGACCAGGAGTTGATGGTGTGTGCGCACACAAACACACACCTTTGTGATTGATAATGATTGATTTGTCACCCCTTTCAACTCCATAATTTAGTGATTTAAATAAATTATTAACATGTCATGTCAAATCTAGCTAAGTTATGTATTAGCTCGCCCCTGTCATCACCAGCTAGATATCCGATCCCTCCACACATACTAGTAGAGTTTATATATAAATATACTAGCTAGATTTGGACCAAATGTTATCTTTGCGTTGTTTATTAATTACCTAAGGCCGGGAAAGTGGTGTGTGTGGCTTAGCTTGCGGCGCCTCTGTGTGGATGATGGATCTATGCTTGATTCTGCAAACAGAATATGTGACCGATGCAAAATAGTAAAGTGGTACTGTATGTTCCCTATATCCCTCTCTAAAATTATATGGTTAATTAATTTCTACTCAGCGCGCGCATCTGTCATGTTAATTCAATCCCCTTGTTCCAAGTACAATATTAATTATGACTCAAGCACGGCAGAGCTTAATTTTTTACCTGAATACCTGATGAACCATAAACACGCAACGCAATTACAACAAATTACTGCTTAATACCGATCGATGTGACTCCTGGCATTGGCATGGATGCAGCTCGATCTATAACTCTGCCGGCCGGTCCGACAACGTACGTTTGTGCTTTCGGGTGGTCATTATATGAACTACTAGTAGCTACCTGGCGGCCGTTGCCTGTGCGTGTGATGAAACCGGCTGGGCTGGCCGTCCTGTCGGTCGGCAACAACCAGCTAGCTACAAATTGACTACAAGCAAGCAGTGGAGTGATGAGCTAGCCACAGGGATCGATCGACCGGCACCATGCACGCACGTGATGGCATGGCGTGGTTTGTACATGCGGTCATGTGCGCGCGCGCGTCCCATGCCATCTCCGGACCACCTCCCAGCTGCTGCTAGTTCCGCGGCTGCCGGCCGGCCGGCAGCCCGGCCGGGCGCGGCTCTCTCGAGATATTCGAGCGCCCCTAGCTACGACCTAAACGCGCGGGGCCACCACAGACGCACGCATGCGCCTGGAGTGTCCACGCAGCATCATGGAGATCGAGAGAGAGCAGAGGGGGGCCTCCGCCGGGCCGGGCGCTGCCCGTCGCACGTTGCGCCGTGCAGCCGGCGCGACCGCCGAGGCGGGCGCATGTGCGTGCATGCTGCTGCGTCGCTCCACAGCCACAACCCACAACCCCCACGCCTCGCCATGTTCCGCGCACTCCATTGGCCCTTGGCCGTCGACGCAGCGGTGGAGTGGGGAGAGGACGACGAGCAGCTAGGCAGCCGTGCGCGCGCTCGTTAAAACTGCCTCAGCACCAGCAGCGCAGTGAAATCATGGTTGGCGCGTAAAAATGCTGCCTCTCTTGGAAGCCTTTGGACCAGAGAGCGCAAAATGTGGCTTCCTCACAAGTATGGCCCAGTTGTGTTAGAGTGGGCCGTGTAAGCCCAGTTAACATCCAGACCAGTTAGGTTATTGGGCCTTTACATTATGGGCGTCTGGAGTACCTCTAAAAGGCCTCTTGGCATTCCCACTGTTTTTTTTATTTTGTTTTTTTCGAACTTAGATTACCTCTGTTCTGAGCTAAGGAAGGCAGGCTGGACCCTTCTTGATTTTCTGTCTTTTTGTACTGTATAATATATTTACTAATAACAAACTGGGATACCGGTGGGTTTATTGACCTTGGCCGGCTGGCGGCGGATACTTCGGGATGTTCATGCCGTACGTTCCGACTGCCCAATAAATTGATCCAAGATGTGTCTACTTCCTGTTGGACTGTTCTCAATCACATCAAACGTCTGTTTATTTATGACGTCTATGATGACATTCTGTTTTGTGTTATGACATACTGTCGAGGAGATTACCTATGTTCAACTCTGGCATATATGCCGTATTATTGGACTCGTTTGGTACAATGAAAACCAGAGAAGATGCACCACAGCTCACCTTACAGACAGTTCCTTCGGCTAAACAGTGACAGTCTTTTGCCTATTCGCTTATTCGTATCGACGCTTATCAGGCATTCATTCATCAGTGTTTTTCTCTCACAACAATTTCATTCTTTCTGGAATACAATTCCATTGTTGTTAATCAATGGACGCAGCTGAATATATAGCTTTTTTTTTTTTTTTTTGAGGGGAAGCTGAATATATAGCTGGCCAACAGGTTTCGCACGCCACTACTTTTTCTACTTGACTCTGTCCACTCAACTGTTTGTGTGATTAGTACAGCAATTCCTATATCCCTGAAACTATCTTTTTCCCTCGGAACAACTTGTGCTTACCTAACTCCTCACGTATTACATGCGTCATGCAGCATGTATCAATGTCAAAAAAAAATATCAGTTGATACATACTCCTATAGTAATATAAAATAAATCCCCCTCGCTTGTTTTGTGTGTGCTAAAAAATGGGGAGCTTAAGCGGCATAGTTTCGCAGCATATGCCCCAAAATATAAATACTAAGACTTTTACAGCTAGTGACGAGGACGACAAGGAAGCAGGAAATGTCGGACTCTCTCTCTCTCTCTTCGCTCGACAGAGATATTTTGACTCATCGACAAAACCTTAGTTAACTAGGACTACGACGCACCTGCATACCGCATATCTTAGATGCACATATATTTATATATATATAATTATATGCTAAATATATATATGTACTAGTCTATGTTATCTCTGTTCCAGGGGATGGAAACAGACCTGTAAAGTTGAATGCAACTTCATTGGAACAAGCTGAAACATATGTATGCATTCTAGAAGCACAAATGAGTTCTTGCGAGGACATGCAGGCGAAGTAACCAAAGATGTGTCAATGTATAGCTGTACTGGACACAATGTACAGCTTGCTAGATAAAATAGCCTGTGGTTGTTATGTTAGTTAACTCAGGCAAGGCAAGATTCACTCGGCTTGTCTGACACTTTCAGTCCAATGGCAGCTCAAAAAGTCCTAGTTTAAGTGTACTATCAGACTGTTAATCTAGTATTTAGTACTAACTTGTCTTGGATCTCTTTCTTGCAAGTACATGTTTGCAGGACGGGCGAGGTCTCATCGTTGTCTTCGTCACTATAGTGTTGTATAAGTGTTCCTTTCCAGGTACTTATCTGCAAATCGCTGTATACGTTGCTTGCACCTGAAGCAGCTGCCCCTGGTTCTGAATGTGGACAGAATTATGCCGGATGGCCGTCTCCGCTGTTTATTCCTATGCATTTTACCTCCCCTATTACATGCATTCATCTACCACAGAGGAATATTTTACTTTGTATGGGGAAAAACAAATAAATTAATTAAACTGGACATTCCGACAGCAAACAAACGTGAGTCCCTGAACATATAATCTAAAGATGCTATTCAGAAAGAGCATGACTCAAGAAACCATATTGAGAAAAAAGAGCATATCAGTTCCTTTTAATAAGATTACTTATATTGTGAGTGAATGCTAACCCTGAAGTTTTAAAGGTGTTACATTTTAAACGAGCTGCTTGCCTGCTTGTGAAAGTGTGAACAGGAGTAGCATTATAACAAAAGCTAGCCTTTGCAGAGGATGTATATACTTCACCCTTGTAGAATTGCAGTTATTGCAGTGATTCTTGTCTCTATTGATTTGCCAAAGGGCCGGAAAAGTAACAAAAACATAGGGCACCATGCAAGAACAAAATGCTGCTAATAATGGTGATTCCAGAACAGGACGAAACATGGTACTTCATTTTCACCGAGATTCTAGACCTCATTGATCCCAACACAGATGCACAGAGCGTACTGCAACCTAACTGAAGAAGCCAGTTTACCACAGCTGTGCGTGCGTGGAACTCTTACCCTAGCTATGCCAACTTCCATGGGCTCAGCTACCAGAATTCACAGGTGATACAACCCATGGCAGTTGTGCACAGCCTTCTGCGTGTCTCACCTATGCGGACAGGAACAAAAGCACATATCACGGTGACAAAAACAAAGCTCTCCCCCTCTTGTTGTCTCTTGTTCACTCCAGCCACTACTAGTACTGTGGCAGTATAAATACCCGGCAACGAAACCGTCCTCATGTCTCGTCGCCGTGTGAACTGAAGAAAACACGAGAGCTATCTAGCTTGCTCCATCAATGGCGCCTACCAGCAGCACCGAACTCGCACATGTCAAGCACATCACGCTGCACCAGTTCCTGAAGCAGCAGCAGCTGCTGCAGCACCGGATGAAGCCCGCCGTGATGTGGGGCTGGCCAGCGACGGCGGCAGCCATCGGCCGCCACGTGCCCGACGACGTCGCGGACGACGACGACGACGTCCTCGGTGGGGCGTGGCCGCCGCGCTCGTACACGTGCGCGTTCTGCCGCCGCGAGTTCAAGTCCGCGCAGGCACTGGGAGGCCACATGAACGTGCACCGCCGGGACCGCGCCAGGATGCGCGGCGGCCACCATGGCGGCAGCGCCGCGGCGCAGGTGCAGCTCGGACGCGCCGCGACGTCGCTAACCTCGGACGAGACGCCACACGCCGCGGCCGCGGCCAAGTACGCGGTGCTGTACCCGATACTCGACTCCAATGCCGCCGGCGCCGTCCTCATTCCCAGCGGCGACGTGCTGCTGTCCGGGCCGGTGGCGCTGGCGCCCGCGCACGATCGGTGCCACGTGAGTGATGATGACGAGGAGGAGGAAGACAAGGACGTCGACCTGGAGCTGCGCCTCTGGTGGCCGTGATCGAAACATCATGGAGAACTGATAATTTTTTTTGTTATCTTCGTGATGATGATGTGTGATTTTTTGCTGTCTCTTTCATGATTATTCCTCATCGAATAATTGATGGCATGAGCTTTGCCATTGATTGGAAACGAATGCCCGGCGTTTTAGCACAGGGTGTAAAACAGAAGGCTCCGAATGGCGGAGACGAGGAAAGAGAGGCCGGAGTTCAAATACCAGTCAAATATAAAAAGGCCCTGCTTGCCTCGATTTAATCCGAGATTTTATTTATTTTACGTAAAGTCATCAACAGGCTGGTGTGGTCACATAGATCCGACAGTTTTGAGGAGGATGCCAAGCTGGCAACTATTGAACTCCAAAAGGCTTCTACAAGCCCAATAAGCCAGCACACCGTGTATTGTTTTAGCATTCATGTAACCTACAAAGAGAATTTATATGTAATATAATACTAGCAGTATATTTAAATTTCATTTCACTTTATGATGTCATGGGGCACACCCTTCGTGACTCTCCTGTTTTCCTTTTTTTTTTTTCTTCCATTCCAAAATTAGACTCACGGGGAGAATTCCCCACCTGAATATATATTAATAAGAAATCAACAACCTCGTTTTTTCGAAAATGAGGCAAAACTTTATCGTTGAAAACCAGACTAAAACAACAACCGCCTCTACCATGAGGTTAGATTGTCGATATCCACTAATGAACCAACATAACAACGAGCTCTCCAAAGATTGGAGAGAGAGGCGGTTAGCCACAGCTTTTTTTTTTTGAGAATGACACAAGAAACGCAGACACTCACAACACGTGACGCACACTCACCCCTATGAACACACACACGCTAACCCTACCCCTATGAGCACCTCCGAAGCTAGATTCTCGGTCACCGTAGGGCGCCGTCGCCGACGGAACGCCGCTACCACTTAATGCATAACGCCGAAAATCAAAATCCCAAGAAAAGGTAACGAACCGGGATTTGAACTCCTGGTGGGTAGCGTTACCATTGGACTACAAGCCAATTCGTGCGCTAGCCACGAATACATCAAAAAGAAAGAGAAAAACTTAGCACAATCGAGAGAACTCTAGACAAGGCCACAAGAGGCCCATCGAACGCCGATTTGTGCCCCCGCCGAGGCAAAGCATACTGCCGCTTTCACCATGGCCATAATGCCCTCCACCACTCCTCGTAGCTACGCCTCTTCACGGGGGTGGAATGGGGACTAAGAGTGACGGCAAGCACGCAGCGTAGGATCAGCGGACACGACGACCTACCTTCAAACCGGTGGTGACATCCGCCCAACACATCCGAGCCCACGTACGGTAAAGATCCAACGCCGCCCACGGGGAGGAATCTCGGGAGGGGAATGGCGGCAAGGATGGAGACACCACCCAGCATTTAATATTCGCACCACCAAGGAGACCGCCGACGGAGCGAGATGCCAACGTCGGACGGGGACCAAACAACCATGGTCGATTTACTCAAGAGGGGCAAAACAACAAGGGAGAGCAACAGAACACAGGACCACGACACGAGCATTTCTTCCACAATCAAGAGGGTCATGGCGTCAACGACGCAAGAAAACTAGAGCTAGGCTTGAGTCGTCGACAAAACTTCAGCCATAGAGTTGGGAAATATCGACGCCTCCAAGGAGGTGAACGGCGCCAATGGCGCTCGCTGCCAATTGCAAAGACAGGTCTTGCACGGCCGCCTAGGTTCCCAAACTAGTGGACCACAGTTCGTTCATTTAGAGACCAAGAGACCAAACCTCGCAAGGAACAACAAGAGGGAGAACACGTCGCCCACCGCCGACAAGCACAAACTGCACGACCAGATGAAACCGGCACGCCGCCTCTACCGCCACATTGCCCGCGTGCCGCTCCTTCTCCGCCGCCATCATCCGGTGGCACCGACTCGCTAGGTAGGAGGCCCGTCATGGCGAGGGCATCGGCGCGCCGCCGTCGCCGCCCCCCCTTGCCGGAGCCACCGCACGGGATGTCGATGGCGAACTAGAGCTAGGCTTTCCCCAGCAGCATAGGAGCATCGTAGGTCGATTGGGGCGCCCTTGGAGCCATCCATGGCATGGGGTGAGCAAAACCGGGCGCGGCTGGATCATAGAGTTCCCCACCGGTGTCGTGTGCAACACCGCCTACAACCGTGATCCGGTCGGGGAACTGGGATCGCCAATGGCGCCCCGGGCCAAAATTTTACTTGCCGGAGAAAGGAGGAACGGAGGAGGGGGTCGGGGAAGGGTGAGGTGCGGCCGCAGCCCCATTATTCGAGCGCTGGCGCGGGGCCGCCGCCACGCCACGCCGGAGCAACAACGACGGCCCGGAAGGGGCGGGAGTAGTGGGTGCTTTGGGCGGCCCGCGGTGGTAAATGCTGTCGCCCCGGGGCGACGCAGCGCGGAAGGGGTCCAACCTCCGGCAAAGGAATTTGACTCATTCCGTCCCAAGTTTTCAGAAACCTCAATGGTAGCTGCATATTTCATTTCATGCCAAAAAAAAAAAAAAAAGACAGTTTCATTATGTGACGATGCAAACGAAACACGAACAATTTGACAATTTTTGTCCCCTTACTTGCAAGTCTAAAGTGTCCAGGTTGGTCAATAAGTCGGTTGATTTTGGTTGATTGAATAATGCAGGTTGGTCAATAGGTCGGCTGATTTCGGTTGATTGATTAGTGCAGGTTGGTCAACAAATTGGCTGATTCGGTTGATTGAATAGTGCTATGTGACAATAAGCTGAAACAAGCCCAAAACGGCTGAATAGTGTTCTCTTCTTCTCTAGCACCCTCCTGACTGTGCACCCACAAACTCATTTCGGGCCAGATAGGGCAGCACACAAGACACAAAACTAAAGCTGCGAGGCGAGAGACATCCGCAATCACGATTGGCGAAGCGTTCAGCGTTAGCAAACATACTCGCCCTAGAGAGAGAGAGAAAGAGTTAGCAAACAAATAGAAAGTACATTGACTGCATCAAGCTAATCCATACAAGGTCCTTTGGTTCCTCTTCTTATCAGTTATCACAGAACTACGACTAAAACCGTACAATTTTTAAAGACTAAAACATGTTTCAAAAAAAACGACGACTTCGACATGACGGCTAAAATTTTTAAAGAAAACCGCACTAGTAGAAAAAAGATACTGGTTGCTAATGTGATTCGTTTCCTTGCTACAGTTGCTTCAACATACCATCCAGGTTCGTCTCGCCAGTTTCCATGCAGACGTTTTCCCTGGATTTAGGTCAAAAAAATCCAGGCCTTATCTTAATACTTCTTGATCTTAAACTCGACAAATTTTGAAAATTCTAACGGTGCATTCTGTCTCACCTGATGAACCTGCAACCCTATTCCTGCACTTCATTTTTTTATGGATGATGATCATGTAGCGCTTTCACCTTGCACAAAACCATGTTCGTTCAAGTTTTCCACCACATCCTCATTATCGCTCGATGAGGAATTCCCAATCTGCAAGTTTTTGAATGAATATTCCAATTAGTTGACATGCAAAAGTTTTAAAAGATACATACATCCCTTTTAAAATCAATTTGATTTCTAAAGAATCTCACACAAAAATATTTACAGCAGAAATGCAGAATTTACTGAGCAGCTGTTTTTAACCAAATGAGCAACTTGTAAATTAGTGTGTAAAGTTGAGACTCGAGAACAAAAAAACATAACTCAAGTACTATGTGTTCAGGGAGTTGAATTTACATAATACAAGTTCAGATGATAGAAAACTGAAAAGGTACAAGTTCTTAGGATGGTTCTACTTCTGTTTTGTCTTTCACAGCCTCGTTTTCCCCATTGCCAGTGACACGTTTCAACCGTGAGGAAGCTTTGTCAATCGCCAGGTTCAGTTGGCTTATCTTGTCGCCCAGAGTTTGACGGGTTTTCTGGATGCACTCAGCATATTAGCTATCAAACTTACCTGTCAAAACAGAAAAAGGTAAGTACATTCGGGTCCATACCTCTAAACCCTCATCATAATATTGACCTTGCCGTCTTGGCACCCTCTGGAGGCCAGTTTCATCAGATTCGCTATCTTGTCCATTTTCATCCAACAAAGAATCCAATGTTCTGCTGATCTGCTCAAGTAGAGTAGTTAGCAACCAATTTTCAAATTAGCAGTTACATGACAAGAAAATCAGAAAACAGTAGCATCTAGAGCAAGATTAGTATAGACCAACACAAATATTTCTTTAGTCAGTTATCAACTATTAGCAAGTAGCTCATATCATATGCACAATTTTTCTTAGAAATCTGCCATGGCAAATGCCTTCAGGAAAACATTGCATCATAGGTGCTAAGCAAATATGATGATTCTACAGGCATCTTTTACAGGGATTTTCTGTACATGTGCCAATGAAGAATAAGTACTCGAAGATTGGGTAAAAAAATTGAACAATGAAGATTGGGTAATACCTGAGGAGCAAAGACGTATCCAAGTGTTCCAAAGATTGCTCCCCTATAAGAAACCCAGCCAAAAATCCTCCCCGCCTTTAGAATCTTCACTGTATGACAGGATAGTTCCACAAACGGTATAAGCATGAAGCTAAAATGTATTGCACACTATATGTGGATTTGGATGACCCTGATCTAAAGACAAAATGAAAGAAGAGGCAAAAGGTCATACAGGAAGATGCTTTCAATACTTCTGCCAAAATGTTACAAAGTAATTGATCAGACCTAGTTGAAAGTGGATGTTGAACCAATTCAAATGTTCTAATGTTATACCAGGATCCAGGCTAGCTATCTCCAAGATTGATCACATTTTAGCCTGACGTGAACTGTTCAATTAGAATGAAACCTCAATTGCTAGTTGGCGTTCAATTGAAGTGTGACTAAAGTGAAAATTGAGCATTGATAGTCACACTTAAAATCAATTCACATGTAGTTTCAGCTTAAAAGACAGGCAGTGTGCACTCTTGTCAGATCAAATTATGTTCAATTGTAATATGAGTAGAGTGGAAATGAACACATAAAGCCATCAATTCTAAACAAATCAGGCCTAATTCCAGCTTAAAAAAGATAACTGGATTTGGAACTCTTGTGCATCACTCTGTAACACTGTAACACCAAATGTTGTAACAAAGAAGGAAATTAAGGTTTAACTCTGTCACATCTGTGCCTATGCCTATATTCTGTCCACAAGCATATCTGAAGAGCAAAATGCCATGGATTAAAAACACAACCTCTGTGCTCTGCAGATGGTTAACTTTCTACAATAATTTGTAGTCTGAGAACTTGAAGGAACTGCAAGAGGTAAACGATTTCTGTTTGACTTTAGCTTGTCGTTCCTGCAGATGAATGTATTTGTATGCGCCGCACCTTGGCAAAATAAAACAAAACAAAAGTTATGAAAAAAGTTAAAGACAATAAGAGCATGCAACAAATGTACTATGCATTCAATACAACTCATAAACATACATTTAGCAAACAATCACAAAATCTTGAATTCTTTCGTTCAGAATGGGTCAAATTATCGCTTCATATTATTTAAACTCATAATTAATTCTCTGGAAAGTTCCCCACAAACAAATAGAGATTCTTTAACCTTCTATCCATGCCCTACTTTGGCACTTTAAGTAGCACAAAAGCTTCAATCGCGCTTAACTTCTTAAGAGACCACGAAAAAAATCCCCCACCCCTGTCCCTCCCTCCCCCACCCCAACTCCAGCGTTACTATCTTTTTTTTCGCTGTGCATCTGTTCCTCACCAGTGAGGACTGCCGATAAAATACAAGACATAACTAGCAAGATAGCTACTTGAAGCTCTAGATCCTTAGCAAAGAGAGCGATTTAGTGAGATTCCTGAGACTGTGGGCAGTGGAGACTGGAGAAGACGAAATATGCCTCCGCGCGTATGCAACCTGAGCAAGATATGAGGTGCTGAGACTTGGGGCACTCACCGGAGACGGAGAGGGCGGCGGAGGGAGCGGCCATGGCTGCCGTTGGGTCCGGCGAAAGGGAAGCTGGAGCTTTGCTGAGGGAGACGATGAAATCGGCTGCCTATCCAGCTGCCCGCCGGCTGCTAGCTGCGTACGCCGTACGTTGCCTGGCCCCTTTCGTTAGGGCCCAAAAGGCCATGAAGACGGTTATTGGGCCGGGGCTGTGAAGTTGATTGCTCTAATATAAGCCTGCTAACGTGTTTGCTTACTCATTAGGCCACTCAGCCCTTGCTCTATTTTTAGATTTGTTCGG
>JADLZK010012278.1:0-227195 GCA_015847255.1 Hyparrhenia diplandra | reverse complement strand
CTCAACAAGTGGGAAGGTCGTCCGGACAACGCTTCCCTCGTCCACCCCCGATGACGCGGTGGCGGAGCGACTCCTCGGCCACTTCGGGGACACGTCCGGATCACAAGCGCAAGGCCGTGAGTGTGCTCTTCCCGATCGCCGCCCCGTCGAGGTGGGCCTCACAGGCGCGGACCGCCCGACCACGTGATTTAGGGGCAGTAACCTTCGGTCGCACGCTTAGTCTATCCTTTAGAAACAACTATCGACGCACCACCGCTTGAGCCGGGTGCCTTGTGTCGATGTGCCCGTCTTGTGTGCGCCCGTGCATCTCGCTAGGGTTATCACAAGGTCAAAACTTTCTAACTTCTCTTAATGCAAAGACGGGCAATGGCCTGGTTTCGAAAAAACAAATCTGTTTTTGGATTGAAATTAAGGTCCTTGAATAGTTTAGGGATGTGTATATATCTTCAATTTCAGAGCTCAGGAATCATATATAGCATGAGAATACCAAAGTAATTTAGGAACCACATGCACATACAATTTACTCATATTATTTCTTGATAAATCTGCTCTGCCTCATAAATAAAATTGGAAGTACCAAATATTCCTAATGGCATATCATCAGAGAAACTTTATTAAGCAAAAGGGTAAATCAAGAAAATAGCAGTAGAGCAACTGCAAGAAGCTGAATATGCAATAGCAATCCAAGGAAGCATACCCAGACGGAAATTAAGTTCTCACTCACGACACATGCTTATAATTACAAGCTACACTAAGTAAGAAGTGTAAGCTCATATAAGGACCACCATTGTATAATTAACCATTGATATCATTCCTTTGTTGTGGTAGCGATAGCGAGATATAAGTAACCACCTTTAGACAGTCAAACATATATATGCATTCCTTTAAAAAAAAAACATATATATGCATGGTGGGTACGTATATGATTGATTTTGTGTGTGTTTCGGGAAATGAAAGTGAAAACTTGTGTGGTTTCAGCTATGTTATTGATGGATGAGATGGACACTATTGAATCTGTGGAAGGATCACGGCCGGCCGGGCGCGCTGTCCGTCCGGGCCGGCCAATAAGAGAGTTGGTTGTGCAGTACTGTACGTACCAGCACTAGCATCACATGCGCCATGATCGACTACTGTTTACACTTTTCACGTGTATCGATCGATCCTAGCATCATCATCATCATCATCGTCATATCACGACGAACAGACTGAGGCCCAGTCGATCGATCGCCAGATAATATAAATGTATATCTAGGATCGATAGAATTTACTACCAATGCAAATAAACATCAAATCAGGTGAAAACACACACAAACGCATCGATCAGATGTACGTGTGTGCCAGGTGGTGATGCTGTGCCAACGCTCGACAGCACTATCCCTATTCCAACAACGACGTACGATTCCATGCATAATATATGTAAATGGATGAAATCAGTTTCGATCCATTCTTTTGTTTCTAGCTTCGCAACCATTATTTTCTTTTCTAGCTAGGTGTGCAGATCATCTATAGAAACAATATCTAGCAATACATATTTAAGGGATTTCTTCCATTATTATCTTCAACCTCAAGGCTTGAATGTTGCATAGTTATAAATTTATAGGGGGCTCCATATACTACACTTTGAGCGGTGGTAGGAGGAGCACGATCGAGAGGTAGCCAATCCGTAATAGTAGCTACCAGCCAGGCACAGGCAGGACCATCATCATGATGCATCAGCTCGTGTGCATTAGGTAGCATGCAGCAATGTGCTAGTACAATAATGTGCATAAACTAATTAGATCCACCAACCACTAATTGACAATTAATAGTCCTTCTCCAGAAGCATTATATTTCATCCTGTCGCTAGATTTGTTACTATAAATCAGTTATAGTTGATCCTGTCGGTACATTCTGCCTCTTGGTTGCTTCCATTTCCTAACAGAAAAAAATCAGCTAATTATATCAAGAATTGCACTATTAGTTTTTACTGGAGCAGTATCTATGTCGTCTATCTATCAGTGACGCTGAATTTCGCAATGAGGGAAGGTAGTGGTGATCCCTGACGGACAGGGACATGGATTTTGTGGCACTGCAAATCCGTCAGCCAATTCATGCATATTTCTCTTGATGAACCACCCCACCCCACCACAAAACAATATGAGCACACACACAGTGCCAGTGAATTCGCTGTGCCTGGCCTGCTTTTGCATCTGAATTATTGGCTCCAGATTGCGATTGGACCAGCTACCCGAATCAAGCTATTGGCCAATCTACAAATCTCTCTCTGTCTTTCTGTTTGTCATCTTTTCATGGCTCTTTCGCAGTGATTCAATCGGACTGTCCTAGTAGTATATATGGATAACCAGTCAATCTGCACTTGTATGCAGACATACCAAGTGTGTATGGTTGCATATAAGTCCGGTGTGCACATGATACGTTCTCTATATATATACACACACGCAGAGATAACCAAACAAACTCGCCAATTCCCATGGAATTCCATCGACTCATTTAGGAATTCAAGAAAATGGATTCCTGCCGTGCCCAATATACTGCTAATTTAGCTTCAGGGTGTAGATAGACAGGGTAAATTATATTGTTGGAGCGAACCTTCCGTAAATTCTGCCACAAATTTTACTTTACAAATTTATAGTATCCACAGTTAGGTCTATTTAAGATTTTAGGAATACACAATGGAAAAGTCCAAACTAAATTTCTTTTGCCATACGCAAGAAACGATAAATTACTAGTGTGGACGCACGAAAAAAAATAGCATAGGCCCATTTTAACATAGGCATCTGCATTTTATTTAGCAAAATGAATATATGGTTTGTAACATTTGTATTTATTTTTTAAAATAATTAAAAGAGGAATTACACCATGTACACCTAGATTGCCCTCAAGATAGATAGTGCCAACATAAGAGGGCAGAGGTGGGTACAAAAGGCTGATGAGTAGCAACAGCTTCCAACACTTGAGCTCCACACCTTAGTTAGACCTAGACATGCAGCCTTAATTGGGTTCGTTGCCAGGCTTAATTTTTAAGCAAATTTGTTGCGTCTGCGAGCTTATTAACAGTTTGATCGATGGAGACTTTGGAGAGGTAGCAGGCTGGACAGTGTAAAATTCAAGCTTTTCAACATCGATGGAGAAGCAGCTGTTCACAAGTCCAACTGTATAGCAAGTCTCCTGCAGTTAAGTGCTTGCACACATGGACAAACAGCATCCAGTACAAGTATGCATAACCGATTCACAATTTGGGATTAGTACGCAATTCCATCTGCCAGCACTTTTGCTTAAAAGCAGTCTAATAACTTTTAACTGAACCCCAACCCAGCACTGCAGCAGCACATAATCTAATCAACAAAATAGCACATCATACTGACAAAACGACTACACAATGATGAAAAAATATACCACTACATCGATTTGTCACAACTGAGAAAGAGTTACTCTCATCTTTACTGGCACAACTTCACCAGATGATTTAAATCAGTTGACACAGGATATAATATTTCCATAACCCATGCATATAGGATAGGACCATCTTAGATAGGTCTAACACCATCAAAAGTCTTCCATGACACAGCTTCATCAGATGATGCAAATCAACTAGTTGACACAACATGATATTTCCATAACCCATACATAAAGGACCATCATAGATATAGGTTCAACACCATCAAAATCCCCTCCCTTTTCAGACTTTGGTTAGTACCAAGGACTCAAGGAGGCAGAATCAGTTCTGTCAAGTAATACTTAGTCCTATGCCAACTTGAAGTGGAAGTCATCAATTGTTGAGTAAAGAAGCCCGTTGTCCACATGGTTATCGATAACCTCCCTGCATAACAAAAGGAGCTGCTGAGAACTCTGTTTTTTTAAATATGTGTGCTAGTGAAAGTGAAGAGAGAGCTCTACTTGATCTTCTTCTCCGGCAGTTTGAACCGCTTGATTACTTCACCAACATGTACCCCATGCTCACTCTCACTGTCAACAATAGAATGACAAATACAGATGACATGCTAACCAAGGCATCACAACAAATCAACTTTTTATTTGTTGAGTGAAAGGGTAATCATATTTTGAAAGAAATAAAAGAAAAGGATGATTATGTGTAATATAAACTTTTATTTAGGGCAATTTATTGGAAAGGCTGGTCAAAACATAGCAAGGTAAAATGAGGGGTCATAGATATGCGACTTACAGGTTCGCTGGTTCTTTAAAAATATCCAGCACCTGAGTGTTCAAATCAGTAACAGGCCCACTTGCTACACTTGTCGCCGGTGCCTATAGGAATTAGTAAGATATGGTGATATGTGAAAAAGTTTTGATTAAATAATCAATGCAACAATTGCAACTATAACTTACTGGATTCGATTTCAAAGATGTTGGTGTGCTTAATTCACTGAATCCACTTGAGACTGACACTCCCATAGAAGAACTGGTTCGTGCAGGACTGCCAACCTATGAGATAAACCAGAAGCCTTGTAAAACAAAGCCACAGGAACGATAGCATGGAGTATTTCAATGACCTTAGTACAGGAAAGGGTGATACCTTTAATTTCGTGTTCTCTATATGCATCCGAACACACTGAATGAAATGCAGTGTAACCTCATTGAAATCAGTTATAGGCCTGAAAGAAAATCAATATTATTTGTATGCGCTGCATTGTAAGAATTGTTCAGCTTAAAACAAACTTACTGCCACTGCCAGGATACCTGATTGAGAAAGCAGTAGCACGCTTCTTCTCTTGAAGTCCCTTGAGGCTTCCAATGACCGCGACGTACATACCATTCCTTGATAACCAAAGAGAGAAAAACTGTGATATATCCGCACAAAAGCATGATTTCTCCAGAAAGAAACTGAAGCTTTGGGAAAAGTGTAAAGGTTGTAGCTTATACTTACTGAATAACAGCAGTTTCGGAAGAATCTGAAGCATCATTCACCCTGCGAAACAGAAACATAAATAACATAACTGTGTGTAAGGAAACCTATTATTAATTCAGACAACCAACATGATAGGCCATGGAATAACTTGTTGAACTTAGTTGTAATTGGCCTAACATTGGTGACTATTATCATTTTTTATAAAACAAGACAAAAATCTCACCAATATATTATTGGCAGAACTCCAGCACACCATTTCTTTTTCAAAAAAAGGGAAGAAAAACGTTAGTTGTTTTTGTATTTCTAGAAGAGGTGTGTTCTTTATAGTGTCCTAGTTCTTTTTTTCCACAGTTGAAAGGGTGGTCTGTAGTTGTACAGAAAGGTTGTAACACTTTGTTTTGTTTTTCTTTTTTTCTTATATCGTCTAATAAAATCAGCGGCAAAGCTTTTGCCGTCCCTTCTAAAAAAAAAAAAAAAAAAAAACTTCACTGAAGTGCATACTGAGTACATTTTGGGGAACTGACACGCAAGATTTTGCAGAATATTTTGTGCTATACCAAGATTTGGTAAAAACTAACAATGCAACATCTTGCTTTTGTTCAGGTTAGTCTACACGAATTCTGCAAGCAGTTATTAAGGCCAGCAGCATTATATTATTACTTTCAGGTTAGGTTTTCTTGACAAGTTGGCATCAGCAGAGATTACAACTAATCAGGTCACACTAGAATCACTATCCTTGCATGCAGGGAGAACTTGAAGTTGTTAAGGAGGCTCACAGGAAGCATACAATGGCTGCAGGCAGGTTCAGTGGTTGGAAGGAACAACAGATGGAACTGTTACTGAAACATTCCACTTGCACAGGTATGGCTAAGCTTTGATGTTTATATGAGTAAATACATGGTGATGTTTCCTGATAAGATTTCTGGGATTGACCAAGTAAGCAAGCAGTGCAATGGCAGGCTCACCATTTGATGAACTCGAGGCGGCCGGTGCCATCATCCAGCGTGAATGTCACATCAGTCGTCCGCTCCGTCTTGCCATTGACCATCCCCACAAGCCGAATCTGAAAATGGAACCGCGGCTGACGAATTAACATCAAAGCACGACGAACAAGAGGAAACAGGGGAATAGGAGTATGGACTCTAGGGCGGCGTACGTTAGCCATCTCGACGCCATCGACGACGAACGGAGCGCCCTTCTCGCCGGTGCCAGACTGCTGCGCGTCGACGATCTGCTTCACGGTGAGCGGCATGGTGCTGTTGGCCCCGCGCATCTGCAGATCAGATCACCCGACTAAGGGAATCGACGGTTTGGGGGCTGAAGAAAGCGAAAGGGGAGGAGAAGACGGACCTTGGAAGGCGTGGTGGAGTCGGCGGCGGCATTCTGGGAGGAGGTCAGCTGCGACGGCGAGAAGTCGGTTTGGCTAAACGGCGTCATCTTCCCAGTCACGAGCGGCGGCGGCGGCGGCTGAATGGGCAGATGAGAGGATCGATGGGAGGGGAGCGGAGTCCTAAAGGCGGAGCAACCTGACCTGGCGGGAAAAAGCGCGGGAAATGAACCCTGCTTCCCGCCATGCCTATTGGGCTCGGTGTGGGCCTGCCCACATTCGCTGACAGGTGGGCCTGACCGCACTGTTCTGGATACAGACAACGAATAGTCAAAGCTCAAATATCTTCTCCGAACAAAATTACCGAGCTTTCAACCCTTATTTTTTTTAAAAAAAAAAGAAAAGAAAAAGAAATGAAGGCAGTAACAACCTGCCAATTGTTTTGCAGCAAGAAGTAAAACCAAGTGCAAAGCTTACACAGATTGTGCTGCTTGATGTTCAGGAACGCGTGATTCAAATTTATATGTAAAATCCTGGAACAAGATGACTGCATGCGTATGTTCTTGTAGGCAAACTAGCGGAAAAAGGGTGTGCAGAGATTTAGCAACTCGCAGGGTTTTAGTTTGGTTCCTGTAGGTTTCATCTCTAGCCTACCAAACTTTGTTGTTGTATAGCTTGGCAAGCAAACTTATAGAAGAAGAGTGATTTAATTATATATATTATCAGAATATTGCCAAAAAATAATTTTATGGCAAAACATACAATTCCAACTTGGCAGACAGAGATGCAAATGCAAAAACTCCAACTAAATGTATTATCAGAATGTTGCCATCAGTGAGTGATTGTTTATGATTACAGCCTCAAATTATTCAACAGCTTCCAACAACACACATCAAGTTATATAGGGCTATGGGAAAGGATATATAGTTCGGAACTGAATGTTTAGAGTAGCCATGATGGATGGAAAATTGGAAATGGAATCAAAGGCAAGCCTCTTATATCACTCTGCATGAGCATGAACAGCTTCTAGGATGGCAGCTTCAGCTTCGAGCACCTCCTCCTCACTCTTTTTGCCTTTCTTGGACTTGTAGTGGGCGCTCATGAAGGTCCCTACAGCACCGTACTTGCGGCGGCAGTGCTCGTAGTGAGAGGGATCAAACATTCTCCAGAAGTCCTTCTCGCTCAGCTCAGACACCGCATACTGTGCCTGGTACCCGTGGTTCCTGATGAGCCACTGCTCCAGCCTATGCACGGCTTCGGCACCGTTGAACTCCTCACCCCGTAGAACAGAGGCGGGAGCATAGTAGAAGCCAACGTCGGTGAACATTTGGGCGTAGCTGGTGTCACCTTTCCTGCGATGCTGCTCAAATCCTGGTTCCGGATGCACCATCGTCTTCACAGGAAGCTTGTACAGCCGATGCGGGCACAGCCAAACTGGGTAAACCTAAGTTCAGATCAAAAAATAAAAATCTGAATACGAACCCAACCAAGTTGAAGAGGGCACTGGCAATGGAAAAGAAAAAAAAAAGGAAATTGTACCTCCAGTTCACGGTGAGCAAAATCAAGTGCGTCGCTGACTTTGTGAAGCGGCACAAGCACGTCTTGGATCACGTGGTTGTCATGGTAGTAGTTCCTGATAGCTTCACCCTGGGTGATCTTGAGCAAGGAAATCTTTGGTGGCATCAGCCAGCCAAGCAGGAACCTGAACCAGAACTGGTCCCCGAATGGTATGATCAGTTTTCCTTCCCAGTACAGGGACCTCGTGTGGCGATGGTAGTACTCCCTCGTAGGGATGTACTCCACGAATTCACCCCTCTTCAGAGCCGTCTCAGCATACTGGTAGAACCAGGGCTTAAACCACCAGCCTACACGGTTGATCCTGTTGCCCTTCTTCTTCGCCTCCTCTTCTGAGGCATAGACACCGGTCATCATCACACCCTCTGAGGATGAGTACACCATCCCTTCTACAAAGTCAGGGACCTTTGCAGGGTCACCATCCCTTGGCACGAAAGAATCAGCATAAGCCTCCGTGATTTCCTTCAAGGTCCCCCTGACAGGAGTATATGTGAGCCTCATGTATTCCTTAACAGGAATGAGCTTGACCTCAGCTGAAACAAGGAGCCCGATCGTGCCTTGGGACCATGGCATGCCATAGAATAGGTCAGAGTGCTCATTGTCCTTGGTAGCTCTCACAAGTTGGCCATCTGCAAGAACAACCTCCATCGAGACAACCGTGTCAGAGAAGAGGCCATAAATGTGAGAGCTCCCTGAAATTCCATAACTATTTATCAGACCACCAACAGTGAGGTCATCAAACTCAGGAGCCACAGCAAGGGAAAGATTCATCGGGCAGGTAGCTTTGGTTATCTGACCCATGCTAACAAGAGGCTCGACCTTGGCAACCATCCTCTCTGTGTCAATCTCAAGAATGTTCCTGAGTGCAGAAAGGTCGACCTGAAAATGTCTGGCACGCTTGTAGTCTACATTGCGCATGCCGACAACCACCCATGGCTTCCTAGCAGTACAAACAAGGCCATCCTTCTTTGGATTCCTCTCTTTAAGACGCTTCACAACTCTCTTTATATTCTGCTCGTGCTCCTTCTGTCGACGTTTCTCAGTTTTCATGGCAGACCACGTGTTCCCCACAAAGACACTGAAGTAGATTAGTGCAGATATTGGAAGGGCTATAAAGAGAGCAGGAATCCATCGGAGTCGCACCAAGTAGTCCACTAAAACCTTCTTCCTTTTGGGTCGCACTCGAGGAGTCTGCAAATCCGCCATGTCTCAAGGCAGCATCTACCCCTGTGAAGAAAAAAAGGCATAAAATCAAGGCACATGCATGTCGCTTCCATCTGTCAAAATACTATAACGATAGTAACTGAAAAAGGATATTGTGGAAAACAGATTAACATTGTGTCTATGATCATCAGAGTTGGCTGGCCTTAGAAGATGTAGTGTAAATAACATAGGCATGTAACATCTTGTACGTGAACAGAAGCAACTGGTTTCTACTGCTTGTAGGGTCTTTGTGTCTATTGACATTTTATTTTCCCATAAAAATTCTTTCAGGGCCAGTCTTAAATTTTGGCCTAATACTAGTGTTTCTTCTTTTAGAACCAACTGCAGAAAAATCCTAAGAGTTCTGTTGGCACAAATGAACATAACAAATTAGTAGAAAACATAAATAGCATGTGTCAAATGAAACATGTGTATCATCCTACCCTACAATTCATAAGAGGATTGGGCAACTACAAAACACTGTTTTCTGAATTAAAAAGATGTGAGCAAACATTTAAATTCGAAATCTATTTGCTGATGAAACAATAAGGAAAAGGCAAATACTGTGACTTTGATGGCCTGGCAACTCGTTTCCCTGTACGACCTTTGAGGGTAAGGATGGACTCAATGGTGTTGTCGCCTGTCAGCCTGGTATCTGTTTGTTATACCGAGAAGGCAAATACTATCAGTACCAATTACTACTATACTACTACTATAGATTAGATCGACAGTCACCTTCACTGATAGCACAGAAAGCATATACTACCTACAGACTAAAGACTGAACAACTGTCCCTGACAATACGCACAAGCTAATGAAACTTACAGTTGCTTACATGAGGTCGCTCAAAGGTGCCATTATTTCTCTTAGCTAATCTGGTTTTGCGGTTGTCAATCTCCCGCCCCAGTGAAGATCGCATCGGCCTTCCAACATAATCAAGAAAAACTCAAGGTGGGGAAAATGGATTTTTGGAATACGCATTGGGAGGGAGGATGGGAGGCAACGATGTGGGCGTCGGCGTCGAGGAGACGCACAGCGGATGGCTCTCCTCGTCGTAACTGCCGGCCGCCGTTCTTCCCCTCTCCCCACCTCCCCCCCAATGTGAAGGCGCGGCGGCGCTCCTGTGGTGGGCGATCGAGGAGCACCAGCGGCATTTGGGTTGAGTTGGGTTGGACTGGGCCACCACGAATCCAGACCACCTGGGCCGGCTTTTCCTTCTTCTTTTTTATAATTCCCTCAAAACAATCTAATATTCTCGAAAAAAAATATCTAATCTAATCTCTCATATTCGGTGATTGTTTTTATAGTAATTCCTAAAAGTATAAACTATGAATAAACATGAGTGCAAAGATCTTGGAAGAGGCTGAAAACACTTATTTTTCTCTTTTCTCGTCTAATAAAAAAAAAGAGAATTCTCTTTCCGTCCTTAAAAAAGCCATTAGTACCTCCAAACTGAAGTATGCATTGGTGGGGCATTTTTTCAAGCGTAAAAGGTTCACAAAAAAGAAGAAGAAGAAGAAGAGTGCATGTAAGATGGCAAATACTATAGTAAGTAGTAGCAAGAGATTGAATGGCCGGACCTTATGTTATGTACGGTAGGCGCAAAGAAAGAGACGCACACCTTCTTGAGCTTGAAAATGGAATGGGAGCTAGCAGCAACACAACACCCTCCTCCTCCGTTTTTATACACACTAGTTGGTTGGCGCGCCTTTGCGCGCCAACACGGAAAAAGACTGGAGGTTGAGAACCGTGGATGTTACATATATGTGGTGTATGACAAGGGTTGTGTATACATTTTGAGCATACACGGGTAGGAATTTTAGTACTTTGGTAGACAATGCAAGGAATTAAAGAGTAGGAGTGAGGATATTTAGTTTTATGCACATAAGATTTGTAGAAGTGATAAATTATATGCATAAGGTTTATATAGAAGTATGTTACACAAGGCATAAACGGAAGAAGGTAAGTCGTTGTTCATGCATAGTATTTTAGTACTTTACACAAGAAGTATGTTAGCAATGGTATGATCTGCATCTCTTTCCTACCTATTTCCCGATGCTCAACTGGGCTGATTTACGGTCTTCGCAGCGCCAGTCCTGGGCCTAGAGCCAGAGGTGGTGTCGGTTTTGTATGCTAATATAAAAAAGGAAGGCGTGTGGAGTCGTTGTAAACATGCGTTGTCTGCAGCTTTGAGGTCTCCAATCAAGTTCCTGCGAGTTTTGGATGGCATCCTAATGGAGATAGCATTTAGCAAACACCCATGTTCTTTGACAAGCATAATCTGTCTTAAATATTAAGGATGTTTATATGCAACGTATTCAATGATACCTGCCGGCGCTCTCCTTTGAGAGGTTGTCATCTGTTTCGAGTGATGGAATTGGGGTCTGCACATATAGGATGGTAATAAAGAGACCGATATGAACCTAGAAAACTTTCAGTGCAATGTGATGTCTAAGAGTATATAGAGAATACCATGTCTGTACCGGCCTCAGCACGCTCCATCTCACTCTGAACCTGCCGAAATTTTTTTAGCTGGGTATTAGTGGTAGATGGACTAAGTGCATATGTATGAAGAGTGTAATGCCTCAAAGAAGAAGGTTAATTCAACTAAACTGCACTACCTGTGTAGCGGCATGGATGGTCATGGCACTATTATCAGATTGGGGTGCACTTGTACTTTGGCCTATCATCAAGTCAGAAGATCCAATGCCAGCTGCTTCTCCCTCAGTCCTGTTGGGATCATAGTGGTAGCAGGTGCACGTCGTGGCGGCTCTTCTAAAATAGATTTGACCACAAAATGTCTGTTTCCCATTGTTTTGGATGACTCATCAGGAAGATTAGCCTTGCATGTGGCATCTTGTACAGGGCTATATATGTCAAGACAAATAGAAAGAGAGCACAAATTCAGTATACATGACCAAATTGATAGGTGCTTCTTTAGTTGCATCTCTAGATGAGTCATCTGCAAAAGATATATACACTGAAATCAGATAAGAAAGAACCAGTATGCTTTCTATGTTTTTTTTAAAGAAAA
This sequence comes from Hyparrhenia diplandra, assembly GCA_015847255.1. Lineage (NCBI taxonomy): Eukaryota > Viridiplantae > Streptophyta > Magnoliopsida > Poales > Poaceae > Hyparrhenia > Hyparrhenia diplandra. The sequence continues at coordinate 215,189 of JADLZK010012278.1, read as the reverse complement.
ATTGATGATCAAAATCCACAGGCAGAGGATGCATGGCAAGGCAATTCTAATCCGGTTCTCCTTCAAGAGATGAATTTCAGATCAATCTGGGGTTTTTTTCTTATCTAGCATATCTTCTATGAATCTACGCCCCAAAACATGCCAAATTCAATTACAGTCTGCACATCATGTGAGGCAAAAGGAACATAGATCTATCCTCCAATACTGCCAGTTACATGTCATTATCAATCAATCAATTATTCAGAGACTGATCCTTTATCATATACCAAATCATGTTCAACGAAATATATATGGGCATAGTGATGGCATGGAAAACGAGCAACGCTATCAATAAAGTAAATATGCAAGTAAGCGAATTACTTCAGGTAAAGAACGTATAATCATTTATATTCCACATCATTTTTAGATAGGAAGCAGAAATACTGATAAAAAATCATGACATAAATCGGGCTTGGTAACGCGACATCGACATAATCAAGTTTTGACACTAAAGCAGACAATCCACAACTTGAACAAAAAAGCTGAGACAGAAACTGTGATGTATTTGATAAATAATTGATGAAGACATCAATTCTAGAAAAAGGTTATTTGATTTGCAATTGTGCCATCATTCCTTAATAAAAAAAATTACCAGAAGCCTTTCGAGAGTACATTGTTATCACTATGATTTATGGATTTAGAATTAGAATGAACTATAGTTCGTGTATCTTTCCTCAGTCAACAATTAGAAGACTTACAACAGATTATTGTGGTTGTCTTAGCCTGCCAAAAGGCAGTGTACAGAGCATTTTCAGGCTTCTCCTTATGGAGTCACTAAATAGGCACCACTGGAGGTGGAAAGTATTGAACGTTCAGCATTGAACTTTGTAGCAGCCTCCTTTGCATAAGGGGAATAATAGCAGCCACCCTATTGGCATATTTCTAGAAAATTATATACAAGGTTTTCACCAAGCTCCAGTAACAGCAGCCTGGATGTCGAGTGAAATAAGACCACCTGTCAGAAGATAAGGGGAAAAAAAAGCAAGAAAGGCATAATAGATGGCTACAAAAGCATGTGTTGGTCTATATATATTGATATTATCAGAGTGATAGAGATTAGAGATGCATTGCATACATGCTTTCCTCATATACTAAATATCTATGGCTGTCCTCAGCAGCCTATTTGTCCGTCCCAAGCATCATGCATGTGCAGACCAAACACCTCAACCAAACAGTCAATTCGATGACTGAAAAATGGAAAATAAATGTGGACGTATTGATGCCTGATGGTCTTGTGAGTGTAAATATATTCCTCTATTTTCCCTAGTCTACAGTATTCAGAGTATTGAAAAAAGGCAGCTGAACCATAAAGAGCTCAGTATTTGTTCGATCAGTATACCTCAATTCACAGGGTAATACAAAGACTAAATGAAAAAGGCAGTTCAAGTATGAACAGCTAACGATTAATGATAGGCTAAAACATGTACATGGAAAACGTCAGTTTCAACGCTTCCATGTTAATAGACCAATGCAGTACAAAAATGATACTAATAATGGAGGCAATAAATAAGTAATCTGACCTCATCACACACAGGACCAGCACCTATGCACTGTCCATCAACTCATCGATCGCTTGCGTTGTCATCGAAGGAGAAATATTTTGTGATCCATTGTGCAAATTAGCGAACTGGACATCAATGCATTTTAGTACTATCCACAGCACCAAAAAAATTACTATTCCTGTAAAGGGCGTAGTAAATTAATATTTAATCCATTGTGCAAATTAGTGAACTGGACATCAATACATTCCTGTAAAGGGAAGCAGAAATCATGCTGAATAACAAAGAGAAAGCAGCCGTCTTGCCGACGACAATAGCAGCCACCAGCATTTGGAAAGAACACATGAGGTATCTTCTTCTTATTGCTTCTTCGATTAAGTAAATTCTCTAGCACCTTTACAAAATTAGGTATTACAAAGTAACATCTGATCTGAAAACCATAATATTAGCAAGTCCAAAGTAGCTAGGTTAAATTCAGGCAGATTTACCGTGATATGTTTAGCAATTGAAGAAAGATTTTCCTTAAATGTTTTTTTTTTTGAATACCCTTGTTTTGCAATGGTGGTCGTCTATCTATTTTACACTTCAAGTCATGGACTGTTGAACCATATAAATTCCTAACAGGTTTTCTTTACTATTTACTAATAGGTTTTAATCATATTCGTCTTTCACTAAATATTGTTGTACTGCACCTGCAACTACACTGCACCTTGAATGCACAATGTCTTAATGGTTCAGGTTTCATTACTCTGAATGGCCACATCAACAAAAGTTCAGATATAGATAGGGCTATTTTACATGGAGCAACATCTTTACATGGACATTCAAGAATTTTTGAAGGTTTGAACATGAAAGTAGAACAACAACTTCCATTACTTAACGTTAGGGAATATGCTTTGAATTAAGCCTTGGAAGCTGTTGTTCGATAGAGGGCATGGAAGATACCTGACGCCTCGTCGGCCGCCGCTTGTTGTTGGCTGCTGCAGTCGCTCGCCGTTCCCCGCTGCTGTGGACGGAGGCCGGTGTTGGATGACGGCCGCGTGCTGGGTCACGACGGATAGATGCGCTGGGTCGAAGGGGCGCTCCGGCTGCTGGCCACCATGGACGACCACCGCTGGGGCCGACGTGCAGCACAGCGCAGCTGGCCGAGGCGGCTCCGAGGGCCAGCCCACGCGCGGTGATGTCAGGGGAGAGGAGGAGGAAGAGGAAGGAGCAGGAGGAGGGGTGCCGGCGGCAGCGCGAGGGCCACCTAGGGTTTCCTGTAGCACAGGAGGAGCCGCGGGACAGGGTGCGAGGCCGCGCCGGTGGAGGGAGAGGGGAGAAGGAGAGGGAGATGGAGAGGGAGAGGGAGGAAGGAGGCGGCGAGGGGCGGGCGGGCGGCCGGCGGGCGCCGTGGCCACGGCGGTGGCCGCGCACGGGAGAGACGGAGGGAGCGCGCGTGAGAAGAGGAGAGGGAGAGAGAGGCCGCCTGTTTTTTTTTTTTTTTTTTTGCTTGAAGGTGGGCACGTATATATTTGGTGAGGGAGGTTGGGGTTTTTTTTTGCAAAAATGAAAGGCGGGCGGGTAAACGCAAAAGAACCCTGAACTCGAAATTTTGTCTTCTTCGGCCGACGGATTCTCATAATTAAAGGGGTAAAAAGTAAAAAATCCGAACTGATTTACTATTTACGGAGGGCCTGACGGACTGGGATGTGTTTTAGAAATAATAGAAGGACCTAGATGAATAAAACCATCAGCCAATCAGGAAGCTTGTGGGCCGACGTGGAGGGGCTCTCCGAGGCTGGATGTTTTGGGGGTTAAAGGTCTGTCTTCTTCGGCCGACGGATTCTCATAATTAAAGGGGTAAAAGTAAAAAAATCCGAACTGATTTACTTTATTTACGGAGGGCCTGACGGACTGGGATGTGTTTTAGAAATAATAGAAGGACCTAGATGAATAAAACCATCAGCCAATCAGGAAGCTTGTGGGCCGACGTGGAGGGGCTCTCCGAGGCTGGATGTTTTGGGGGTTAAAGGTCGGGGAACACATGACTGCATGGCCCATCAACTCAAGTATTATTATTATTACTATGAGATGATTAGTGTACTCCTCGTTTATTTTTGTCTAGGAGGAATTATATTGGCTATTAGGATACTCTCAATAGCAATTTGTAAATCATTGTGGAGATGAGATATAAAAATAAACACTACATGCTTATAGCACACTAAAAACGAGAAGAAACAGAGGTACGGATGGATCACCGATGGTGTTTGGTCCCGCGAGGCGAAACCGTGGCAAGCCAGAAGCTGCATGCATGTTTTTATCTCTGCGGCCACTACTGTAAACTTTTGTTTTTCAGCAACAACAACGGAAACAAATTAACGCTGCAAAACAGGCAGCAGCCGATCAGGCTAATTATTATATTATAGGACACCAAATAAACGCCGCACGTACCGGTAGTAGCATCAAAAAAGATAAACAATATATAGTATTACGTACGTAAGAGGATTGATTGGTGCCAATGTGGCTACGGACGGACCAGAGTTTAAATGAACACCACCAAACGAGACCACTGTAGCTAGACATGTCACATGCATCATCATATCGCGGCGAATTAAGATGCTAGAAATTTATACAGCCTCTCACCACAAAAAGAGGTGTAGTACTAGCTATGAATTTATGCAAGTTAAACTAGAGTAAAATAGGTTTGGATGGCTGTGTTTAGTTGTCTAAACTTTGGACAACGTTTTGAAATTAATGTCACATCGAATCATTAAATGTAAGACACATGTATGGAACATTAAATGTAGGTAAATAAAACAATTCATTGCATAGTTTAGATATATTTTTTACGAGACGGATTTTTTTTTTTGAGTCTAGTTAACTCATGGTAGGACAACAATTACCGCAAAAACAAAACAAAAAAAGTGCAACGGTGCATTTTCAGCCACTTGCCAAATTTTGGCTGGAAATAAACACAGCCATAAAATGAAGCCGTTCTTGAGGAAAGGAATTTGACATTCCCTTGTTCCGAGCACCAAAATGCAAAACCTCCTTTCCATAGGATTGAATTCCTTTGCAATTCCTCTAATCCAAACAGGCCCCTAAAGGTGTCATAGAATCAAATGCAACTAGTGCTTACAAGACGCAAAAGCTGAAATTATACATTGAAGAACGTTGTTTGAACCATTAATCTCGGAAACAACAAATTAAACCATGCGCGTGGCCTAATAAGTGAGGAATCACACTGGGTCACTGGTAGTGGTAGGTGTCCGATCCAATCGCGGATTCTAGCAACTATCATCGTCGCGGCAAGGACATGCATCATGCGTGTGATGTGTCCATCTCTTCCAGTTCTCATATGTCCGTACTCGGCTACTCGCACTCAGCTCTGTAAATAGCATTCCATCCGTCTGAAAATAAATGGTACACTTCTTCTAACATTTAAAACTTGTTCCAAGATAAATATATTTAATCCACTTAGTTGCAGTAGTTTTAAAAAATTCTCTATTTCTTATGTACAACATTATATGCTAAAATAGTTTTGATAAGAATAAATATATAACTTTTAAGTAACATTGACCTCCAATAAAAATCCTAGAAGTATAGTTATGGCAGGCAATGGCACTGCAGTCATGTCAGTGTCCTCGTCACCACTGGACTCCTCCATCCATCAATAATCGCTTGTTCATATTAGCGGTTACGAGCCAGCCATTCATTAAACAATATTTGTCTCCCAACAAATCAATCGATCCAGAGAACAGGTGAATAATGCAATGCAATGAGGTGCAATGGCACTGGCCGGAGCAAGCTAATTCATTCGTCCAGCGCGGTGCGAGCAAGGAGTCCTGAAGAGAAATCCCGGTCTATATTCAGTAATCGGAAGGGGGTGACAGCAAAAATGAATATACACTTGGCTCTCTTCACTTGCTGGAAGGAAGGTGACAACAAAAACGGATCAAGTACTCTCTTGACTTTCCAAAAGAAAATGAAAAAAAAAAAAACAGAACAAAACTCTCTTGTTGTCACCCTTTACAACCAAGCAACCACCCAGCTTCAGTCACAACAGCTTTGCAGCAACAGCCATAGCAGCAAGGGCAGCCAAACAGCTTACAGCCTCTCCGCCTCAATGCAATGCAAATGCTACCTTACCTCTGCCTTCACTCACGGTCACGGATTGAAATAACCTGATCCACCGAGGTTGAACGACACCAGCACCATCACACTCGTTATGGCCGCCAGCCACACCAAAGCCGTATCTGCACGACCAACCAGCGTCAGAAAAAAACCCAGCAGGTACCACGATAAGCAAATCAAGCAGAAAAGCGCACACAGCACTATATTAGCTTCACCTGTGGAGCTGTTTGACACGGTGGATTCCTCTGTATCAGCTGCAGCTGCACTAGTGCTAGTAGAGGTGACGACTCTGTCAGTGCTTTCTGGCCCACTGCCCACCTTCTCACCCTCTCTCAACAAGCTTCCTGTTTCGGATGACACTATGCCTTGGAACTCCTCGCTCACCAGCAGTGCGGCGAGGAGATCCATGAAAGTTTCTCTTTCTTTACCTACAAAATCACTACCCTTGCTCATGCCATCAACGTAGTCCAGCACATCCTCGTCTGAGGCATAACCAGCACCAAACTCACTTCTCACTGCCTCGTCTTCTTCGTCCTCGACATATGCCTTGTATGTCAGCCGAAGTAGAACTTCCCCTGTCTCTCGTTTCCCAAACAAACCCCATCCTCCATATAAAGTCACGATTTTGTCTGTAGGCACTGTATCTTTAAGTGACCCTAGCTCAACCTGACAAAAATACTATCAGAAACCCCAATCCCAACTTAACAAACATGCTTAAGATGACAGGGAAGACCAGACCCGTTCACCTGTCTTCCATCTATGTATGTTGGACACGGTATAAATGGGCATTGCAAAAAAAAAAAAAAGGAAACCTTCTGCACACACAAATTTACCTCTCCGGTGCCAATAGTTATGTCAGTTACACCAATTGAATCCTTCACTTGAATGGTCAACTTCTGTTTGCGGGGATTTGCGACAAGCATATGGAAATCCTGTTTGATGTTGTATCTATAAGAATGACGTGCATGAAATAAGTCTTCAGAAAACACACACGTGTTCATAATGTTGAAACTTTACTTGATTCCAAATTGGTTCTCCCGGTAGTCCAATCACAGTTGTTTGACTGTTCTTCTTGCTCTTTATCACTTGATCACCAAGAATCATGACAACATAAGGATCTGTCTTGCCTGCATGACAAGTAGTCAAGTTCAACATGAAACTGATTGCAAATCAAAAGGAGTTTACTTTTCTTACTTCTGCTTTTTCCAGCTTATACAGATTTTTTTTATTGAACATCAAATACCATCGCATAATTTTGGCTGAACTAAGAGCGAGCATACTTCAGGGTAGTACCACTCAGCTATGTGCTTCTTTCAGTCAAGATATTAACCCTTCAACCAATTCCTTAGAAAATGTAGCTCAGATGAAAAAACAATCCTGTGCTACTTTGGACAGGATTAAAACTAATCTTGCCAAGCCTAGAAAATAGAGAAGTCATTTTACGTTGGCCCCAAAAATTTGTTACTCTATTGTTGGACTTCATTTACCAAAAGGAAAATTTTCATTAACAACATTTTCCTACTTAACACAACAATTGATGAACTCGATCTCAGCCCTTTAGTCACAAATAAATGGCATTTTTGGGTTGCCTGAAGTCAGCCATTCCAGACTTTGGTTACAAAATATTTTTTATATGTTGGGTTTAGATATTAACAAATGATATGAGTAGATTTGAATAAAAAGTTCCATAATCGCATATTTTTGCAATATGTTTCAAATACAATAATATATTATAACAAAAAAGTTAGCGGTCAAAGTTGTGTCCTGGAAACAATGTCGGTGTGGCTGAGACTATCATTTATTTGTGACTGGAGGGAGTAATAAGCAGATGCTAAATCTTTTCATGAATCGAAGATTTCAATTAGCAAACAAAGAACTCTTACCAAATAAGACAAAGCTAAGCTTTCTGGCATCAACTAGTGTCACGGATAGCTCTCCAACAAAGTCCTTATTCCCCTCTTGGATCAGGTCACTTGCAACATTTTGAATTATATCACTTGCAACACTTCCTGAAACAGGTCCCACAGCTCTCCCCTTTGAAAATCAAGGACAATCTTTTGGGCCGCACAAAGAGACGTGGCAAATCTTCTGTCAGAAGTTCTGTGAGAAACCTGGTGATTGTAATTTATCAGGCCATGGCCGCTATGAACAAGACCTTTCTATGTGAAATACAGGGATACAAAACTGTTCAATAAAGACCTGTTCCAAAGAACATTGCATTTAGGAACAGTCATGGACTTGCTGATACATGATACAAACAAAATACTGATGTATTATATACATCACAATGATCACATGTATATCAGGTAACTACATTAAAGTTGCAGGCAGGCATTGTTGGAGTATGAGTTGTAGGCCCATAAGGCTAGGCCCATGAGGCCCATGTATGGAACTATATGGCACCCTGCCTAGGGTTAGCCCAATCTGAGGAATCCATTCTCCACTCTCTAACATGAGCTAGATGTTTTAACCATAAATCCTTAGGTATTTCAAGGAACCCGTGAGTTGTATTCACTGAAGGAACTAGGTGATACCCAGTTAAGCACCAAGCGTGGCCAGGAATAACCATGTTAGCTTAATAGTTTCTGTAAAATTTCACAAACTAGAAGGCTAGCACATGGTATAACGTTTAGTTATCATCCAAAACTTAGACTAATGATGATCAAAGATGAGAACAGGTGTAACAACAATAATGTCATCATTACAAAAAAAGAAAACTAAATTGCAACGGTAATGAGAATAAATGCACCAACAGTAATTGCAAGTTGAGGGAACATTGGATTAATAAGAATAAATGATTGGACCAGAAAAATGCACAGCATTGAAAGTGATAATGTTTAAGACAGACGTGCTTACATAGACAGAACAGGAATCGCTGGTGGAGATAAGCACCGTGTGCATGCAAAATATGTGAGCATATTGTTAGCCAAGCATCAAATTTGTAACACATGATGCTGTAGAAATATCAGAGAAAAGAAAGAACAGAAAAGGTCCACTCCACAATCAGAAACAAATAATGAAAAACACCTGCTAGCTACTAGTACATGCGAAACTGAATGTTGCTGAAAAAAAAAGTCAATTTGAATTTGGATATTTGATTTGTGTCTGATCAACAAGCTGATTGTGATTGAGTGGATTGCAGATTTCTGACTTCTGCAAGGAGTCTTCCAGCCAACCAAATTCTAGAAAAATGGAGGATATCGAATGTAAGAAAGACCTCTCATGTTATAATTCGGTTTATTAGTTAAAAACTATGTGACCATAACAATAATGACAACAGTAATGGAACCTATGCAATATTTCGGGTATATGGTGGTTTACAAGGACACATCTATAAATAACAGTCTACCAAAGCCATGCATCTTACGTAAGAAAAACAATAGTCCAAATTCCGTAAGTATATTCAAGCTAGAAGGCGCCAACCGTGCTCAGTTTTCAACATCAGGAGCGACGAAATTTCTGAGTTGCAACTGGAAATGTTTAAAATTTGGAGAAGCAGATGCGTACCCATAAGATTGAATAGGCGGAACAGGGAAAAGCTCAAACTTAATCTTGGGAAGAGACACAAAAGCCCAAGATACAGCTCCCACCCACGGTTCTGTTGGTATGAGCCTCAGTTTAACCCACAACTCCCCATCGATATCAAAATCCCGAACCCAGACCGGCACGACGACAGGTACTTTGGTGAACTTCAAGGAGAGTGCCAATGCCATGCGTGCTCCACCGGCATAGCGAATGCCAATCTGGTACCTGGAACGCATGATCAATAGCTAGCTGATGCATTGGAGAGAAGAGAAGATGCTACCTACTACTACTGATAAACAGAATTATTATTAATACTAGAGGTGTGGAATAATTAAGGTAAGGGAAACTGACTGCAGGTCGTTGGCCCGCCTTGAGGTGCGTCGCTCGACGTTCCTGACGGAGAGGGGTTCCTCGCCGAGGTAGAACTGCCTGATCTCGACCCTGTTGACGTAATCAGGCTTCTGGAGGTTGTCGATGACGGGCTGGAGCAGGCCGACGATCCAGTTCTCGATGCCGGTGCGGTATACCTTCCAGAGCTTGCCGAGCACCATGTTGACCCACTCGACGGACTCCTTGCGCTGCAGGTCCTTCTCCTCGAGGAAGAGGGAGAAGCTCGGGGTGGGCACCTGCGGCCAGGAGCCGTTGACCTTGAGCTCGCGCTCGGCGCGGCGTCGCTTGCGCAGCGTCCAGAGCTTGTCGAAGGCGGCGCCGACGAAGAAGAAGAGGGCGAAGAGGCCGAGGACGGAGCGGCTGATGGGGGGCGCCGGGAGCGGGTGGATGACGCCGAGCTGCGTGCGGAGCTTGGAGACGAGCGGGTCCTCCGCTCCCCGGTAGAAGGGCGCCGGGGCGGAGGAGGAGGTGAAGGGTGCGGGGACTCGGGCGGGAGGCTGGTGGTGGGGACCGGCGCCGAGCGGTTGGGGGAAGGGCGGCGGTGGCTCTGGGGACAGGGAGGCGTCGGCATCGTCGGAGGGAGTAGGACGTGGAGGGGCTGGTAGGTGCGGAGAGCGAGGGCGGCGGGATGCCGGCCGAGGGGGGTCAGCATCGGGGTCCAAACCCCGACATCCGGCGAGGACGCCTCCCCTGCTGTGCGGATGCACCACCACCGGAAAAGGGAAGAGGAGGAGAGGCAGAGAGACACCCACACCGCGAATCGAAGCGAATCCACCAACCACACCGGAAGGGAAGGGAAGGGAAGCGGACCGGACGAGACTTTGGGAACAGGTGGAAGCGTATCTGTCCCATTCCCTGCTGCTGCTTGGAAGCAAGGCCAAAGGACCCCTGACTTGCTCGTTGTAATCGATCTGTTGCACATGCACAATATTCTGAAATTCCAAATGAACATTCAAACAAACTTCAACAAAATATTCTAAAAAAAAGAACACAAAAGATAATAACATTTTACTATTTCCTTAAACAAAAATCAAACATTCTGTGAGATGGACATCCATAACTGTTTCCTGATGAACGATGAGTAGCATCTCAACTCAATATATGCACCTTTGTTCCTATTCAATGCTAACTTAGGTAGGTAGCACAAACTTTAATATTTTGCCAACTAATTTACATATTATTATCAACAATCCTATGTCTTTAGGATCTCCAGTTTGAAATACCGAGATGATGGTATTCGGCATGCTGCAAACTAAGAAATTGTGGTAACATCTCAACAGGCGGTGGCGCCTGGTGGGGTCTTTAGATCGACGACGTTGATGGGCAGCGGCTTGCCGTCCCACTCCCTCGAGCATGGGGTCCACGAGGTTGCCCTGGTTGATGCCCGTTGAACACCCTAGTGCACTCCTCGCCGGGGGACCTGAGCTTCTCGTCGGTCAGGAACACGCACCCGAGGTCCTCGCGGACGAAGCGGTAGAGCGGGAACGACCGGCTGTCCGCGATCCGGTTGGCAATGGGGGCGGTGCCCTCGGCGACGGCACCTCCCGGGGCAGCACCCGCGCGGAGCTCCTCCTGAACTTGGTGATCCTGGAGAACACCGGCCCGCTCCGCGTCGCCGCTGCTCAGGGCGTGGTCCAGCAGCACGGCACGCAGCTTCTGCATCAGCGGGAGGCTGTGTGGCGCTGGCGGGGTCCTCCGCGTTCATGGTCAGCACCCACCTGGGTCACCGTACGTGCTCTTCACCGAGGTCGACGGCCTGGCACAGCGCCACGAGGCCATCACCAAGCTGCTCAACGTACACCGGCGTCATCATGTTGTCCAAGATCCTGGAGGCCGCGCGCGGCAGGACGGTCTCCGCCGGCAGCGAGCGTGTGGCCGGTGCCGAAGATCCCGGCGTTTGAGATGCCTGCAGTGCAGTGGGTCAGTCTGATAGCAATTCGTTACTCAACTGCCAGGTTGGGCCGTGCCTCCTCGTCGAGCTCGACGGTGACGTTCGGCGCGAGATCCTGGAGAGCGACCCGCTCATCTGGGGCGCGGCGTCGGCGGAGCTGGCGGGTAACCACCTGGACGAGGTGAGGGGCAGCGGAGGGGTAGTGGAGGCTCGACCGGCATGGCGTCCAGCGCGTGCTCCAGATGGCGCTGGTCACCGCCGACTCCGATACTCCGCGGCATCAGGGGCCCGTTTCGACGCGTAATTGAGCTGCAATTACGCGTCGAAACGGGCCCCGGATGTCGTGGAGGAGGTTGGCGCGTTATCGGAGTCGGCGGTGGCCAGCGCCATGTGGAGGAGGTTGCGCCGCTGAGGGGGCGACGCACTCGATGGTCGCCCAGAGCTGGTCGGCCTCTGCCTCGCCGTCGTCCTCCCCATTGTTGGCCTCCTCCATTCTCTGCCGAAGACGTCCTCCAGTATATATATGAGTTGGGCGCGTACCTTGGGGATTTGACCACAACTCACACTCCGAACCAGTTCGTGGAGGTCGCTGCCTGATACGCGCCGCGCCCGCCCGAGATAAGGGGATCTGAGAGCGAGGCATGCATAGCGCGTGTTGGCAATCCGCGCCGGAGCCGCCCCTCATGCAGTCCGCGCCTGGGTGGAGGTGACGCTGTCCACGGAGGTCCACTGCATGCAGTTTAAACTTTTCCAGTGGCCTGAGCACTTTGGGCCATTGAGCAGGTTGTAACAATATTATTCTGTAAAATTGGTGTGCCTCAACGAGACACATTGTTGCTGGCACTTGTCAAGAGTACATCCTGCCATCTTATAGCAATCCACTGCAAAAAATGTATTCCCTCCGTTCCAAATTGTAGTTCACTTTGGTTTTTCTGATTTTCCACGTCCTTGAGTGAAGAAGAGCGACATGACCAACACCACAAAAAAGAGAGGCATTATTGCATCCTTAATTTTGAGAAGAGCCATCAAATGAGGTAGCTTGTTGTAATGCTTCTATGTCTAAGCATTAATTCGAACTTTTGTAGGGGTGGTAGAGATGGATGAACCAAATGTGTGCAATACTAATGCTTCCTTCTCTGTTAAGGAGATATCTTTATCCGACATTCATTTGATGCCTTACAACACTACTTTATCTATCGGCAACTAATTAACTACTGTTTGGTAACTGTGTGTGTATTGAGCCAACGATTAAATATTTCCTCTTACTTATTATTGTAGCATTTAATTTTTTCTATCAACTATTTGCCACTCACATTCTAAAACTGTCCACCCATCATCAATGTAGTCACAAGGTTTCTTTAATTTCAAAACAAAAATACTTTAATGTAATAATGATGATAGCAATATAATTTACTACTATACATCTCTTGTTTTGATGTAAAAGTTACCTTTTTTTTTTGAGAATTGATGTAAAAGTTACTTGAACAGCAAATAATTTAAAACCACATACTCCCTCCGTCCCTTTTTAGATGTCACTATGGGATGCGTGCCGATCAAACTTTCTCAACTTTGACTAGGTTTGTAGGAAATACGTGCAACATTTATATTTCCAAATAAATTTATTAAAAAACTAGACTTGAAGATCTTTTCAATGATACTAATTACTTAGCATAAATATTTATATATTTTAATATATAATTGCCGACAGTTTGAAAACGTTGAAACTTCCCGAGGCGAGAATGACATCTATTTTGGGGACGGAGGGAGTAAGCGTTTACAACAACAACAACAAAAAAAAAAAGGTACTCAAAGCCCGTTTTCGTCCTAAACTGGGCCGACTGCCCCTGAAGCCCGCTCCACACCACACTCTCACCCGCCCTCTCGTCCACACCGAACTCACCGCCGGAGCCGTCCATTTCTTGGGCGCAGATCCATCACCCCCGAGGGCGCCGGCAACGGCCCCGGTCTTGGAGCCGAGTGCATCAAGGCCATCCTCCTCAACGACCAACCCCTCATCCCTGTCCGGGAACGGATCCCGGCCTCCATTGGCTGCGTAGTGCGGAGGGATCCAGGGAGTACACGCGAAGCTGTAGCGGCGGGGTGACGCGCTGGCGACGGCGAGGGTGACACGGACGCGACGCTCTCCTCCCTGGCGTCCATCTCCTCCAACGGTGGGTTCTTGATCTGCTTTACCATTCTTTCTTGAATCCTCAGGCAATTTGCGGAGATTGAGATGGAATCCTCGTCGTCAGCACTTATTCATGTGTCTAGCTTGCCGCCGCCCCGCGCCGCAGATGAGCTTGTTGCGGCATGGGGTTCCAAGTTCGTGGTCCTAGCTCGTCGCAACCATAAACTGAGTCACATTCATCAACAACCTTGGCCAGGACAGAGCTCCCATTCATACTGACAGGGATCTTCTTGTTACGATGCAACAGCAGCTGTCCAAACTCCTCTCTTTGTAGCAGTGTCGTCCCTTGCTAGTTGGCACGAACAAAGCCACTGGCATGGCAGGCTGCAGCAATTTCTCACATTTGACATGATGCCCCTTCTCTTAGTTCATCACCTCATGCTTGCCTTCCTGTCGGTTCATGGTAGAAAATTGCATTACCTGCTATACTACTGCTGCTAGCTTTGGTATTAGTGATTCTTTTCTTCATATAAACATTACCTGCTATATAAATCTGATCTGATTCCTTCCTGTGTCGGTGCATGGTAGCAGTGTCGTCCCTTCCTGTAATCCGGCCATGTTGTACCAGAAGAAAAGAAGTGGAAAGAAACAAAAAAAAAAAAAATAACTAGGCAAATGGAAAGCTTGGCGAGTTCAGAGTGTTGTTGTAAAATACGACTGTCGGGGAGTGTGCCCTTCAGCATCAAACTTCTCATGGGCAAGTCTTGTTTCTCTCTACCTTCCATAGTTTGTGACCACGATCTTGTGCAGAATATCTAATTACTTTGAGCGGTTAATCATGCCTGCAGTAGAACTTATGTTCTGTTACAATTTCCTCATGTGTTCTGCTAGCTTACTTGCCTGTTTCATTAGTTAGTCTTATAAAAATGTTTTGGTTCACTGCATTATCATTACTCTGTATCTATTGTGATTTGTGATTGTACCTGAACTGCATGATATCTCTATAGCATTTGTTTATATGGTCTTGCTGGAGATTGTTTTAGCTGAGTCAAGGATGATGGTCCCAGTCTGCCACAAGCGACTTGAAACTGCACTGGCATAAATATTCTGTGTCGTCAATATTGCGCGTTATTCTCTCTGTCCATTTCAACGATCATATGGACGCAGGCTGAACTCTTATGAAACAAATGGGCAAGGTGCTGAGATTGAAAAAGCTGAGAGTACAATCGCAGAGGTTGAGGCAGTTGTCAAGCCAACAGAAGATTAAATTTAAAACTCTCAGATTGCTCAACTGTTAGCACGCATCCTATTTTATCCTGTTGAGCCGTTGTGAGCTCATTATGATATGTGTAAAGGCGTGAATTCCTGTACTAGTATCATTACTTCTACATCAAAAGTTGGAAGATGCTGTCTGGAATTGTATTTGCTGCTCTGTGTGCATATGTTCTTCATTGCCAAGGAATGCCAGAAGACATGTCTTGTTTATGTTCAAAAGAAATTCTAAGCTTTATTGTTTGTTGTCATGAGGAGCACATACATACATTGTTTGTTGTCAGGGAGAGCTGTTTTCCCAACTCCTTGAAATTGTTGTTGCTGGCGTAAGAAATATAGGTCTCTTTCCTTCTGATGTTCGAATTTTTGCTAGAATTCAATTGGATTTCTTTAGAAAAGGGAATTAATACCCTAGGTTCTGTATCGACTAATGTATATAGCTGTACGTGTCTTGAGTTGATGGATGCTAGCCGCGGTAACAGCCATCACTACACAACACTCGATCACAATAATGTTTACGGGTAACTGCCATCACATCTCTGATCACAACTCAATCACCCGTTGTAAAGCATTCATTCAGGGTGTGATTGATTGCTCTAGGGCCATCCGGCTCAATATGACGCACTCACCCCGCATTTGGTTGCTCAGCCTGTATATTTTTCTTGCATCCACTCATTCACTTTAGCCCCGCCCTTTGTCCTGGCTATCCTCGTATGCACGATTTGAGCTTCTCATATGAGCCGGGATGGCTTGGGAGTTTTTTTCTGTCTTGAGGGTTTTATTTGAAATCAAAATCGAAATGCCTCAACTTGATAAATTGACTTATTTCTCACAATTCTTCTGGTTATGCCTTCTCCTCTTTACTTTTTATATTCTCTTTTTTAATAATAATAATGGAATACTTGGAATTAGCAGAATTCTCAAACTACGGAACCAACTGCTTTCGCACCGGGGGAACAAGATCCGGTGACCTCTCATTCATTCGTATCCACAGAGTTATCGATATAAAGTCAACAATACAACGGGCAGTGGTGCTAGTGCTATGCAAATAGAGTTTTTCTACTGTCTAAGCTATCTTGGCTGGAGCTCTGTTATTGACATACTGTTGTGCGACCCCCCTGTTGAAGCTCCTCGTCCTGGGTTGACCGGCGCTGGCGGACTAGCCCTTGATGGCTGAGGTAACACGCTGTTGCTGCTAAGCATTACGGTCACCTCAGACATCGCAGGCCTATCTGCAGGTCTGTCCTGAACACACAGTAGCCCAACCTGGACGCACCTCCTCAGCATCTCCCCGGAGCTGCGGCTGAGGGAAGAGGAGCCAACGATGATGTCCATCACCGTTCCCTTCTCCCAGTGCTCCCACACCTGCTCAGGAAGTATATATTATTTCATTGATTAATTGTAGTAAGTCAATAGGGGCTAAGCCGCACTTACCAAGTTTAGCAGGTGGTGACCGCCATTTCGGTTTCCGGTCAAGATCTCCAGAACCAGGATACCAAAGCTGAAAACATCGGATTTAACCGAGTAATTGCCACCCGTGAAATACTCGGGGGCCATGTAACCACTACAACAATAAATAACAAACAACTGTAATAATTATGATCGAAATAATCAATAGTAATTGAGCAATAGACCGTATACGTTGTACCGTATAATTAAAAAAGAGAAATACTTACTAGGTTCCGGCGACCCGAGTGGTGACCTCGTGGGACTCACTGCCTCCTAAAATCCTGGACAAGCCGAAATCCGAGATCTTTGGTTCCAGTTGTTGATCTAGAAGAACGTTGCTGGCTTTCAGATCCCGGTGGATTATTCGGGCCAGCGAGTCGTCGTGGATATATTGCAGGCCTCGCGCAACGCCGGCTATTATGGTCATCACCTTTTCAGGACCAAGCTGACTGCGCCTCTGTGGATCTGTCATTGGTACAAACATTTACATACTTAATATTACTTGCAGTGTCAAACTAAAGTTACAAAGAGTAGCTAGTTAATTACTCCCCGCTGAGAAATTGAAGAGTCCCAGAGTTGTAAGAATACATACCGAAAATTAGTTTGTTGAGGCTGCCGTTGGGTAGGTACTCGTAAACGATTAGCCTTTCCAGGCCATCCAAAAAAACACCTACCACCCTAACCAGATTTCTGTGGCGCAGCCTAGCGATGGAGACGATCTCATTTCTGAGCTCCTCTAGTCCTTGCCGAGAACTTCTGCGACAGTCTCTTCACTGCAATTTCCTGGTTGCCTTGAAGAATTCCCCTGCATAAAATGGAGAGATATAGTTATTTATTTATTCATATATATCTTCAAAAAATTGACTAGTCACTGAATTTGGAATAATCTCTCAAAAACGTCAATATAAGACAACAAACATAAGTTAACTTTCAAAACCAAAACAAATAACCCCTTGACCATTTCAATGTGGTTTATAGGGTGGTTCGTAGTTGTGCCAGTGGTATATAAAAAAATCATAACTTGAAACCATATAAATACAAAACTTTTATACTAAAAATATGGTGCTTGACACGTTGTAATTGATATTTTTTTATTTAGATCTTATCGGCTTAATTATATTTTTAGTTATTATCAAATTTAAAACAAAAAAAAAAAACTTGTATGAGATCATGGTCGGTATTTAAAGTTGTAGTTCATAGTAAGATATAAGATATAGAGTTTTATAGTTGACAATGTTTTCTTTTGCATGAGATCATTTAAAAGGACTAAATATTCAATTTAAGTTCCCCAATTTAATAAAAAATTATACTCTTTTTCAAAAATAGATTAAATTGATTTAATTATGCAATCTGTGGGCATTCAAACATAGAAAAATAATAAATTTATTAAATTAAAATCAAATGTACGGTTAGATATGCATACATGCTAGTGCATTTTTATTTTTGTATTATGTGGTTTTGAACAAAAGAAAAAAGGGATTTCAAAGTTTATTTGAAAAGCCTTTGGAAAAGATGTTTAAATAAAAGAAAAGCCATTCCTTTTCTCTCCCTGCTGTCTCTCTCTTTTTTGGCCCGCAACTGGAAGTGGCCCGGCCTGCTTCCGTCCTCTTCTTTTTCTTTTATCAGTACGCCGCAGCCCACCAGGCCTGTCCGGACCCCGCTCCTCCCTCTTGGGCCAGCCTGGCTCGCCCACAACACAGGCCGGCCCGCACCCGCGCCTGCGTTACGCCTGCGCGCTGCCACCACCCCCGCCACTAATCTTTGTAATTGATATATAAATTTTTATTTTATTTTAGATCTTAACGAGGCTTAATTAACTTTTGTAGTTATTATCAATTTAAAAACCAAAAAAAAAACTTGTATGAGATCATGGTCAATAATAAAGTTGTAGTTCACAGTAAAATAGAAGATATAGAGTTTTGTAGTTGACATGTTTTCTTTTCCATGAGATAATTTAAAGGACTAAATATTCAATTTAAGTTCTCTAATTTTAAAATTTATATTTTTAGATTTTTTTTTTTAAATGACCTCGGGTGATGACATAATCTGCAACAAAGTTGTAGTTCTACAACTTCCAACATAAATATATTTTTATCTAACATTGTTTAGAGGTTAATATATATATATTAAATTTCAGATGAATTTTTGGGCCTTAAAACATAACACTTTACTCTTAATAACGCAAAACTCAAAAAGGAACATCACCTTGTAAACTTTTCCAAACCCCCTTGGCCAATCAAATTTGCAATATGGAAATCTCCCGTGGCAGCTCGCAGGGTTGATATTGGAATAGTGAGCTCATTGATACATTTTTTGTCCTCGTCATCAAATATATCTGACATAACATAAAATTCAAAAGGTGGGCGTGTTTAATTTGCAACAAATGTTTTTAGCGTACAGTACAATACCTGGCAGAGCTAATCTTCTTGCTCTGCTCCTGTTTCTCCACAGAAACAGCAGCAGGATCGTCACACCGGCAAGCCCAGCAGCGGCTACAGGAACTGTGATGGCTAAAACGAGATCCCTCTTTTTATGTTTTGATGATGATTTTCCTGTTAAAAAAAATAGACCTGGTTTAGAGCGAGAATAAGAATATATACTCCGTAATAAAAAAGAAGTGCATATGTTTTTACTATATAATAATAATAATATCTAAAATTACGTGGGCATCTTATCTTATTCTTGCAAGTGGTAAAAGGAAAACAGATTCAATTCAAAAGGAATGAACGATGCGAATTCAGCAGATGGAAACAAGCAATAAATACTCCGTAAGAATTATACAGTGACGTTTTTTAGCACCCTGGCCTAAACCAATACAGTGATTTCCATCTGTCTATTGCATTCAAGGCTGCAGAACAGGGTAGGTTGAAACATGCATGCCTATCAGCATCATACTCTTCCTCCAGCAATAGCATGGACAAAAACAAAGGCCTCTATGAAAACGAGGGTCAAAGTGCAGGTCGTGTCATAAATTGCTCAGATGGTTTGCTCTCAGTCATACTTATTGGTATTTGGTTGCATCAACTAGCCTAGGATGGACATACATATACCACTTCTTATATTCTTGCCTGGTGAAACTGAGAAGCAGTTACTGTACAAGGTAATGTCCAGGGCACCAGCTGCTCACCTTTTCCTTGTCAGACATCATTAGCCTGGATCGATGACTTGGCTCACCATTGTGGCATGCACCACTAGTTTATTTCCTGGGAAGTTGTTACCTATGCAAGTCAAGCTGGAGCCATGGCCGGCCTGAGTAGTCTATATATTACTAAGTGGCTACCACCAAATACTAAGTTAAGTTCAGACCCGAGGTAGCTAGCCATGTTTAATTGAAGTGATCAGTTCATATCTTTTAGCTAGTGATGTTACAAGAGAAGGTGTGGTCGTCTCGTTACGGGGTGTGCTTGTTGCAGTAAACTTTTAGCTCTACAGTGTCTCATCTCAGATATTGTGCTGCCATATCCTGCTAGTGCTTTGTTTTGTTGGTACGTAGCACCAAGCATGCATGACCATTGCAAGTGTCGATCTGGGGATCACTCATATCAGAAAAACTCAAAATTCAGAGCAACAAGAGGGTTTTGGTGCCCATGAAACATCTACTGTGGGTTTCTGAATGGTTGCTCCTTGGCAACTATGATCTTCAGTTCAGTTGTTTTGGGACCCTGGAGATCATTTGCGTGCTGTTTCTGAGATGGATGGATTGTGGACACGCCTTGTTCCAATATACGCGTCTGGAATGATATCACTAAACACCGATGACTTGCAAGTGCCATGGAATCCTGATGGTTTCGAGTTTGTTTTGGATATCTCTACAAGCTGTATTTCAAGGGGGAATAAGTATGGCAGGGACGCTCACTGGGCCGGCTAGCTAGCAGCTGGAGAAGCGAGCACCAGACTTTTTTTTTTTTTTTTTTTTTTGACAAGGAAAAGCACTGATATTATTAGCAGCAAACTGCTGCAATAAGGGTACAATGATGGACATTTACATTGCGTAAAGCATCATGTAGCGGACAATTGCTACCATGATTTACATTTCTACATAAAAGAGTCATAGTAGTGTTCAACATTCTAGAAAGCCGATAGGCTTCAGTAGCAAGTGAATGAGCGTGGACATTTGCAGTCCTTTGGATCTTGAGGATTTGGACATTCCTGTTGCTTGTTTCATTGAAGAAAGCTTGAGTGAAGGGTTTAATCATCCACTGTGGTGGTGAGCATCAGACTTGCTGGCCCAAGAATTGAAGGAAGCACACGATAGGACATACAAATACGAACTGCAGGTCATGGAGAGGGGGTTGTCGAATCGAACGAGACCAGGAAGCAGAAGACGGCGGTCGAGGCTAGCTTAGGTGTTCCAGTTGATTGTGTGATTGAGTTGAGCAATTGGGTCGGTCGGTAACACTGTCTGTGGATGCCTAGGTTCATTGGCTGGGTGTAATCATGCATCTACATCCACCTAATATAACTCAAACTTGTCCCCCATCCTAATTACTCCGGCTACCCGGCCCATTTTTTAACTGTATATTTTGTGGCACATTAATTGGTCTGCTCAAGCTCGATATAGCAACTGGGATCCATCCAAAGTGTACGTAATGGAATGAAACGAGACGGATGGTGATCGAATAGCTGATCGATCAATGCTTAATACATACCGTGATGTTTCTGCAGCTCAAGCATCGGGCTGCCGGAGAAGAAAGGTGACCCGCCGTACATGCAGCTGCACCAAAGTACACGCGCCGTGACTGTCTCCGTCCTGTTGAATTTTTGGGACCCAAGAAGAAGTAGTCGGGCGAGGCAGCTACGGCAACTGCTCGGCGCAAGGCCGGGGTTGCACTGGGCTAGCCCGAAGAGCTCCGCTCCGGGCAGCCGCAGCACCCCCGTGCCGAACCTCGTGGAGGAGCTCGCTGCGTAACCGGCGACGGCCTTCATAAGGTAGCTGACGTCTCCTGGCGAGGTGAACAGGATGCCGCCGCCGCCGTCGTCGTTCTGCGTGGTGCTGCTGTTTAGGAAGGCTTTGCCGAAGCCGTCTGTGGTTTCCAAGTCGAGGAGGAAGTCGATGTTGGAGAAGCGAAGCAGACAGCGGTCGTAGTACACGGCGGCGTCCTTGTCGTAGACACACAGCTGCCGCGCGTCCTCCATGGCGCCCGTGAGGCAGGCGTAGCAGGTGGAGGTGTCGACGTCGCCCCGGCACTGCGCGAGGCCGTGGACGGCGTCAGGGACGGCCCCCATCGTAGCCGTGGCGTAGAGCAGCCTCTTAGATGCCGCCTCCCTAGGGAGCGTCACTGCCAGAATCTCCAGGTTGGCCTCGTAGGAGCTGCCGGCGGTGTAGACGTCGGACGTGGCGCCGCAGACGACGTCGCCGGCGGCCAGCGGGGCAAGCAGCAGCACCACAAGAGCTACGACGACGTACTGACCACTGTCATCGTGGTGGTGGCGGTGGCGGTGCTGCTGCTGAGAGAGACCAGAGATGCATCATCAGTCATCATGAACAAATAATAATCATTCCTATTGTACGGTTGTACCTATAGCTAATTATCATGTAGTATCATAGGATAGATAGATAGTACGAGAGCTTGAGATTGGAGCTACGGTGAAATTAACTATAAAATTCTACCTGCCAGTATATATCATGAACAAAAGTTGCAGAATAATCAATGCAAGATAATGTTTCATTAGACAATTACATTACAAAATATGTCAATTCAAAATACGAATCAATTAGAAAATTAAAGATAAAAGAATAGAGAGAAGATCTTCTAATGTAATCATTGAACTGAATTGATGCTACTATATATATAGGAGCTTTGATTTGTGCATTTAAAATATGAATCAGTTTCTTCATTTCTTTTGATTAGTAGATTATATACTCTCTATTAAAACAAAAATAAATACTCTCGTATGAGCTTTTTTTGTAGGTGCGTACGTGAAACACTCACTCTAGTGTGGAATTGATTGACTCCGTGTAGTTTTTCTGGGATTTTGTTACCAACCCACACATCTGCAAGCCAGCTGAAGATGGCGGCTGCCCGAGCCCGGCCCAAGAGCAAGCGGGTGTCTGGACCCGAGTGGGTGTGCGTCGTCCAGTGAGTAGTTGAAGGAAAGGAAGGGGAGACACGCATCGATCTATCATGATCATCTACTCCAGTCGCGTGAGTTGTAACAGATTGAACTCGCGTGAGTTGCCAGCCTCGTCGGCTTGGCGTGTGTATCGTTGATCGAATTGGTGTGGAACTCGTATGAACTAGAGATTAATCCAGGGTACTATTGGTCACCTCAGCATTCACATGCTGAGGTCTGTCGCATCCCAGCTTGAGGGTGTGCAGTCCAGTCCCTGAATTTCTCTTCTTCAGTTCAGGTAGCAGATGGCTCCACGGTCACATGAGATTCCTACAGCTGAGTGGCCATACCTTCCATTCAAATCTGAAGATTCTGAAACTCGGCTCCTACGATATGATCCTCGATCGGCATGGACGCTTTCTCTCCCATGACGGTGCACTAGGGTGATAAGTGGCTGTTGTTCCAGTATGGTTCTTTGCCAGTTCTGCTACAGGGGGTTCGTCTGAAA
The DNA here is from genome assembly GCA_015847255.1 of Hyparrhenia diplandra. Classification (NCBI taxonomy): domain Eukaryota; kingdom Viridiplantae; phylum Streptophyta; class Magnoliopsida; order Poales; family Poaceae; genus Hyparrhenia; species Hyparrhenia diplandra. The sequence goes on along the minus strand of JADLZK010012278.1, from coordinate 192,318 downwards.
GACTCTACTTGTTCAGTACTGCAGATCTTCAGTATTGCCACCGGTTCTCCTGCAGAGCCTCCGGCTCCTCTTCTTCCTGAGGCGCAGTTGATTCCTGATCAGTATGCTCAGGTCTTTGAGGAGCCATGTTCACTGCCACCACGCCGAGCCTGTGACCCCTGATCCCAGGTGCTCAACCCATTTTTGTCCGTCCATACCGCTATGCCCCGGCCCTGAAGACAGAGATCGAGAGACAAATGCTCCAGTCCGGCCTGATTCAACCAAGCTCAAGCGCCTACTCATCCATCCCCGGTTCTGCTAGTCCGCAAGAAAGACAACTCATGGCGTTTTTGCAGAATGCTCAACTCTCTCACTGTCAAAGGGAAATTCCCCATACCAAGACTGGAGCATTCTGTCCGGCGCTTCCTTCTTCTCAGTTGTCGACCTCCGGGCTGGTTTCAATCAAATACGATTGGCCCCAGGAGAGGAACCAAAGACTGTATTCCAAACTCACTGGGGGCACTTTGAATTCTCGTCCGCAATCATTGCTCGACCATTGACAGATTTGCTCAAAAAAGGGGTTCTGTTCGTCTGGACACCGTCCCACACCACAGCCTTCGGCACTCTACAACAGGCTCTGGTTGAGGCTCCTGTCCTCGCTCTCCCTAGCTAATTTCTCCAAGGCGTTCCAAATTCAGATGACGGTGACTCCGGTGTTGGTGCAGTCCTCATGCAAGACGGCCACCCCTTGGCCTTTGTCAGCCGAGCTCTTTTCATTTGCACTCGGGGTCTCTCGACATATGACAAGGAGTACCTTGCTGTCCTTGTTGCAGTGGAACATTATATTGGCGCAGCTACCTACAGTTTGGGGAATTCGTCATTTTCACTGATCATATCAGTCTGACTCACCTCACCGATCAACGCCTCCATACTCCCTCCGTGGCAGTTGAAGCTTTACACCAAGTTGGCAGGCAGGCCTCCAGTTCAAGATCGTTTACAAGTCTGGATCTTCAAACCAAGTTGCTGATGCCCTTTCCCGACATCCACAACCCCCAACCCAGATTCAGGCCGAGGTTGCTTCTGGATATGATCAAGACGCTCATGCCTAAAAGCTGATACAGGAAGGAACTGAGGCTTGGCGTGTGTATCGTCGATCGAATTGGTGTGGAACTCATCGTATGAACTAGAGATTAATCCAAGGTATACCGGTGAATCTGTGTTTGGTCGCTAACAGATTTACTATGAACACGAACTCCTACAAAAATAGCTGGCTACATACGGTTTTTGCTAAATGCATACAGTATATATTTACACAGGGAACAGAAAATAAACATTTTTTTTTTAGTTTTCCAGTATTATTATGCAATTTTAAAGTATATCCTTCATGTTAATCATCGATCGATCTTATATTATCTTACACATGAGAATTGAAAGGATGATAAAGCTAGCTAGAACTAGAAATAGCTAGGCGCGGGCACGTGTACTATTTGCTTATTAATTTGTTGCTTATCTAATTTTCTTGCTCTCTCTATATCATCGCAATTTGTTGCCTGAAACTAGCTAGTCCTCCTTTTTCTTCCGATTCACATAAGTAGACACAGAAGGCACACTGACCCAGCTGGCTAGCTCTCAACGCTAGCTCCCTGCTCTGCTCCCGGCCGCCGGCTGCTAGCGCTAGCTAGCAACGCATAAGGCTCGATCGATCGCTCGGCCCATCAGCCGCCGTACGTGCCTATGCTCGAGCTCGATCGCCATATATGCTGGATCGATGTGGACGTCGTCTCCTCCGTCTATCCGGCCGTTTGCTTCGACAACTCCGGGGATCGGAGCCCTATTGCTACCTCGCCGGCCCGCCGTAATTAACGACTGGTCCAATAATAGTTGGGGGTTTTGTTCATCATGCTATGGCTAGCTGTCGTACGTTGTGAATGTGATGAACAAGGATATATATATTAGCTAGTTTTCGATCTCTGCTAGCTGTTACTTCTGGACGGATTCCCGGCCTACTGGTACGGTGGTGGTGGCGGTGCTCCCTCTCGATCCCAAATTCCTTCCCTCAGGCGTACGTACGTCAGTACTCGCGATCGAGCTCAATCAATTAACCAAACTTAATTGAGATCATTTGGAAGCACGTTGCAATTAATTAAATGCATATGTTTGAGACGGAGCAAGCTAATAAGATGCATGGAGCTCGATCGATCGAAATATATCAGACTACTAGCAAAGCAAGCGCTCACTCCACTACACTAATCTCTGGAGGGAGCTGAGGAGGAGTATCATATCGAGGGAGGCGAAGAACAAATCTCGATCAGGAGAAGTTGAACACGCACCTCCGCCGGTGGGTGCTCCATCGTCGATCGCGCCGCCGGCCACCCCGCCGGTCGCCTAGCTCGATCCCCTCCAACGTACAGTGCGAGAGTAGCTGGCGGAATTGATCGAACGATAGACCAGCCGGCCGTCTCACGCCCTCCTCGATCGATCGACGAAAATAGAACATACGTACGTCCCGCGGCCGCGTATGATGAGTCGCCGTCGTCGTATAGTTTTACATGCAATGCTATGCAATCCATATACGATGATCAGGCCACACAGTGTCACTTCACAGTGTCATATCGTCGTGATCGAGTCGTGCCAGCCAGCTACTTCCATCAGGTACGTACCTTAGCTAGCTCGTTTAATTTTAATCTGCATGCTGCTAGCTAGCTGCCTGCCACCGTACGTGTCACTGTGCGCATTGCTCTTGCCTCGTCACACTTGCACCCTACCTAAAATCAGCTTAAAATTCAGGCACAGCTACACCAAGTGTGTTAATTATTAGTGTGTTATTTACATATGATCTATTTTACTTTTATAAAACACAAATTAATCCTACAATTCAGTCGCCTGGCGATGGGTATTCATGGACTGTCTCCTGCTTTTTATTGGACTTGACTTGAACAGAGAAGCATGATACGTGATATAGTTAGCACGTCGCCTGATCTATTTTATAAGTGAATAAAATGCAAAAACGGTTCTGAACTTGTCTTTGATATCATTCTAGTCCCTGAACTCTTCCTATTGTATATTTTGAATATAGAATCACATTCAACCAAGCATATATAGTCACACATATATAACCACACATATATTGTTACATAACCACACATATATTGTTACAAAACTCTATTTTTTTAATTTTTTTTTGCTCAGGGGGTAAAGTAGTCTTTTTACCCCCGTAGTTAACATCGTTAGGCCTCAAAACTGACCGAAAGCTAGATCCCTAACAAAGTTTTGTTTTAAGGCCACATTTCCAAATTCAAAAAAAAAAAAAAAAAAAAAAGAGGCCGATCCCTAAGTCGAACTTTTTTAAGGCCATATTCCTAATTCTCCCTAAATTCTAGTGTCATTGTAATACGTTTCTATAGAAAACACTTGTATTTCGTGGACATTGGATCTAGCAAAAGGGCCTAGGCTTCCCGCTTCTCATTCGCTACAAATATGCCTATGTACATGTTGGACCGGGGCACCTAATTTTGTGTACGTATACAAGTACGCACATGACCATGCATCGTTTGTGGGTGGGTGCTCGATGCCCTTCCCATCGACATCGTTGACTCATCCACATCACTAGTTGCGGTGGTTGTTCCATGCCCTTACCCGACCATGTCAATGACCCCTTGTCCGACTCAACGACGGATTATCTCCATATAGCGGGTTCTCCATATCCACGGTTATGTCAATAGGCGGTGGCACACACGTGAGCTAGGTGCCGCTGTTGATGGCATAATTTGGATGCCTTTGTTTTGAAATTTGGCTTGCAAATGAGTCATCAATAGGTTCCGATGTTGATGGAATAATTTGGATGCCTTTGTTGTGAAATTTGGCTTGCGAACGAGTCATCAAAGAGTGTCTACTGCTGCCCCCATCAACTCCCAACTTCCCATATATCCCTGTGCAACAGCCATCAATCGATCAAGCAGGGATCAATTAGGAGGCTAGTCGATACTCCATTTAGAGAAGGAAAACTACGTCAACCTCTCGCCGCTGCTTGATCTTGATGACATGCTCGCGGTGAGTGCATTGATCAATGACTAGTGGCTGCATGCTGCTAGGGCGGCCTCAAGTCGATCATGCATGGCCGTGCAACATGCTGCCAGTAGCACAGCCTTAAGTCTGTTAGCTGGTTTCTAATCCATTCAATTGATTTATGTTCAAGATCAGAGAGGACACTGCATGCAGCGCCTGCAGTGTGCACACACTTTTCTCCATCTTCATCATCTTGATCATTTGATTGATGTTATATATATAGACTAAACATTTTTATAGACCGGACATTGACTGGTAGACACCTACAACCATAGCAAAACCTTATATTGCAACGCCTAGGTATTGCAATTTCAAACCACATGCAATGCTTCCCATAAAAGCAATGTGCAAAGCTTTGCCGACGCAAGCACCTGCAACGCCTCCCAACGAAAAAAAAAGTGTTGCTATTTCTACTATTGTAACTATTTTGGCCCTTTTGCAACACTTTTTGGGCACTAAGATTGGGTCAAGATTTAGTAGTGATTGGCATTATTGCATCCTTAGTTTTGAGAAGAGCCATCGGATGAGGCACATTGTGGTAAAATCTAATACTATGACTTTTCTTATCTTGTGGATAGGCTTGCTTTTGCGATGCTTCTACATCCAAGCTTTCAACCTTTTGTTGAGGTAGGCAGATGAAGCAAATGTGACCAATACTGATTGATTAGTGGTGTCATGCTTCCCCTGTATGTTAAGAAGGTATCTTCATAACCATTCATTTCATGCCTTACATTACTTTATCTATCGACAACTAATTATTGATTGATTGATATTTGTGTGTGTATTGAGCCAACAATTAAATATTTCCCCCATTTCATATTACTTATCGGTGTAGTATTTAATTCTCTATCAAAATATTTGTCACTCTCACATTCTAAAACACTTCACCCATCATCAACGTGGTCGCAAGGTTTCTTCTGATTGCTTCATATTTGTGTGTATATTCGACCCTCAAATCTCATCGCTGCCCTGACACTACCCCCTTATCACGTTTCAATGACAACATGCTGCCCATCAGGACTGCGCTCCCGTCTCCTCAGCATCATTACTCCGCCTGCTCGTCTGCAGTAGCAGGTGGTCGGGCCACGATGGGCCTCGGGGGAACCTCAAGGGCCAACTTAAGGCCCACCAGAAGCACTGGAGCAGGCCTCGGATTGGGGCAAACGACCTCGACAGCCCACTCCAAGACAAGAAATCATGATGATCTCCCCAGCAAGAACGCATGGGCCAGAGACGAGCGAACAGGGTATGACGCATGACTTAGATAGGAAGTCAACACAATTGTATGACTAAGCCCTTCCCTTCGACTATAAAAGGGAAGCACCTAGTAGAGAGACATGGGGGCTTTTCCCCCTAAAAGAAAGGAGGGGAGGACTCTCTCTCCCTCCGAGGGAAATCTCCCTGTTCTTCCTCCTCCTCTCATTCGATTCGCACGAGACTTGGAGCCTAGATTCCTCTCTCACCAGCTTGTATCCCCTACTATGAGCACCCCCTCCCCCATTCTGGTTAACACGAGGCCACCAAAACTGCTTGATGTAGGGCACCCGTGCCTAAACCAGGATAAACCCTTGTGTCTCCCTCTCCTTCTCTTCTTCTTATGTCCTTCCTACACACCATTTGGCACACTTCCCCACTTCCGCACCTGCTACCGCTAGGAATGATCGACATGGCACCGATCGAGTTTGTCTCCATGATTAATCTTGGCTCTAATACTAGATGTTAGCACCGGGAACAAGATCACACGTTGTATGATGGATGGATTTAGGAATCATATCAAGAGATATATGAACAAGAATGAAGAATAGGAACATAGATGTAGCAACCGCCTGGAGAATGCTCGAGAGGCAGTGCCCTTTTCACTTTTTGATTGTTCACAATACAATGAGCCTAACCGGCTGTACATGCACACACATCACACCTAGAACTACCATATACTTTTACAAATAGCTAATTACAACTCACTCTGATGAGGACATTGCCATGCTGGACACGTCGACACCATGTTCATTCTCAAGTTGCAATTCATCCCCAACTCAGCTACCACGTCACCCTCAGATTCAGCAGACACGTCATCATTGTTTTGGTCATAACTTACTCATACGTGATCGAAATAGGGAGATCTTGGATGCATTGGAAAGGGGACGAAAAGGACGTCAATTTGGATCTGGTACTGGCTCCATAAGACCCATAGATTATTCTGTGTGACAACGGCAACGTGTTGTGTCACCTATTTTGGGCCAACTTGGCCATGTATCGAGTCGGGCCTTAAGCCCAAGTTGTGGACGCCGCCATGCTGGTCACCCCCAACTCTAGCGTCCTTCCTTGCTTATAAACTCAGTAGCCATCATCATTAAGACTTGGGTTTTATTTATTCAAGTTTTCAATCGAGAAACTACGATTGATACATTGCAACTATGAAGACACTTCCATTTACAGTGATCTAGGGCTCCCGTTCTTGATCTCCTTCACTGTGTTATTAGTCCTTTGGAACTGAGTTCTTGAACCCCATAATTCAATTCACGTCATTTATATTTGCAATTACCAGATTGCGTGTTTACATGTTCTTGCTTGTGTTCTTTGATTCGCTTGCAGGAAAAGCCTTCTTGGTGAGGTCAATCAAGTTGTGCTTGGTTGATAACCATCAGAGCTGTGTTGTAGCAATTGCAGGGTTCAAATCATGTTGCTTTGAAGCCGGATCATTAATGTCGTGATCTCCACCAATCGAATTTACCCCTTACCTCATGGAAGATTGGGCCAGCGCCCCCTTTTTGAATTGGAGTCATCCTCGGCTCCATCTTGGTGATGTTCACATCACTCCCTAAAACAATTACTTAAACTAAAGATACATATCACAAAAAACACATGCACAAATATAAGACAGGATGTGGGCGTGGTCATCGTGTAACCGTTCCCGCTCTAGACTCTAAGTTCTTCCACCCAACTCCACGTCTCTTGTTCTCTGAACCTGTCTTTAGTGACCTGATCGTTAGGATCCAGCAACATCCGACACCACATTGGCCAATGATTTCCCTAGGTAGAGGTAGCCAATGATGAGCTCTGCCATGATATATTGAGATGCAGTTGCATGTTGGTGATGGCGCAGATGACACCCATGGAGAGCATGAAGGCGAAGGCAATAACCCAGGCAAGAAGTAGGCCCCATAGCGGGCTGCAACCGGGCCAATCGGCCCTCATAGGTGAAGAGCTAGAGCTAGCACCACGACGAGCACCACGTGAAACCACCGCTGTGGAGCGACTTGTAGTTGTGCCTCATGATTCGAGTGTCGATGTCCCATGGCACCTCCTGCCGGTGTTGATAATTGTGTCTCGTTAGTTAATGTGGACATGCATACATAGACGGATGGTTCTAATTACGAGTCACTGGCGAGTCATGGAATGCCAAAGGACAATTTAAGAAATAGAAAGGTGAAACAGATCATCAACTTTGCAATAAACAAAATCTATTTATAGTGACCGCTTGTAGATATAATAGATGAGCAGAAACGTATTATTTGATATTATTCCAATTTCATCGGTATACATGCGGTTTAAGCTTAGTCTTCAACATTCTAAGTGATGGAAACTATTCTTTGTTGTTTGTCTCGCAAAGAAGATGCTAGGCCATAGATGTCCATATAGCAATGTTCTATAAAAAAAACTGGTGCTCTAATGAGGCACATAGTTGATGGCACTTGTCAAGAGTACAACCCGGCATCTTATGACAATCCAATCGCAAAATGTAAAATAATGGTCAAAGAACATCCACGTCGAAGTCAAATAAAAAGGATATGAATAAACTTAGTTAAATTACATATAATTGCCTCTCCATGAACTGCGAAGTAGATTGGCATGACCAATACCATGATCATAGCGACCATCACAAAGAGAGGAATTATTGCATCCTTAGTTTTGAGAAGAGCCATCGGATGAGGCACCTTATGATTTGAAATCTAATCGTGACTTCTCGTATCTTATGGCTAGGCTTGCTTTTGTGATGCTTCTATGTCCAAGCTTTCAACCTTTTATAGATGTAGGCAGATGAAGCAAATGTGGCCAATATGGATTAATTAGTGGTGCTTTGCTTCCCCTCTTTGTTAAGAAGGTATCTTTATCAACCATTCATTTGATGCTTTACAACACTAGTTTGTCTAATGACATCTAATTAATGATTGCTTGATATTTGTATTTGAGCCAATGATTAAATATTTCCTCCATTTTGTATTACCTATCATTGTAGTATTTAATTTTTTCTACCAAAATATTTTTGTCACTCTCACATTCTAAACACGTCACCCATCATTAGTGTAGTCACAAGGTTTCTTACGATTGTTTGATATCCGTGTGTGTACTTGAGCCAACGATTAAATATTTGCTGCATTTCATATTACTTATCATTGTAGCATTTAATTTTTTCTATCAAAACATTTTTGCTCACATTCTAAAACACTTCAGCCATCATCATTGTGCTCACAAGGTTACTTTAATTTGAAAAAAAAAAAAACACTTCAATGTAATTAATGAGGATATAACAATGTAATTTGCTACATCCCCTTATTTGGTCTAAATTTTTTTGAACAACAAATAAGCTAAAACTGCATAAGGGTTTACAAAAAACACCCCAAGTTTTGAAAGCCGTTTTTGTCCCAGCCCCCCTCATTCATATTCATAGCCCGGCTTTGGCCGGCTTGAAGCATGTTCCACACCGTGTGTCACCGCGTGCGCCCCTCGTAAGCTTCGTTGAGGTCCATTGTCATGGTTTCCCCTTTTCCTTGTTTGCCCTTGAGACATTTGATGAAATGTGTGTGAGGTAATGTTACGATGGTGCGACGAGAATAAACTCACTCTGGGCATATTACCCGCTACCCGTTAGCCAAACCCAAAGTACCTGAACCCGCACTACCCGATGTTTGGTTCAGATAGTGAATTGTGTTACCCAAAGTTTTATTGGGTAATTCGGGTAGTTACTCCCGGTATTTCGAACTACCCGTATGAAAGGTCCTAATGGCTAGAGGGGGGTGAATAGCCTATTAAAAATTTTTGCAACAACACTAAACAAACCGATTAGACAGTAAAATGGCGAAGCTAATAAGCGGTGCTATGAACTAGCTAAGCAAGCCACAAGTCAATTCGAATATGTCTCTAATCACACACAAAGGCTAGGTCGCTAGATTACCCCCTAGGTGAGCAAAATATGATAACTAAAACAAACACTAGAGGCTAAAATATGTTAGCTGGTTTCTAATACATTCCATTGATTTATGTTCAAGATCGAGAGAGGACACTTTGCATGCAAAGACTGCGGTGTGCACACTTTTCTCCATCTTCATCATCTTGATCATTTGATTGATGTTATATATATAGACTAAACATTTTATAGACCGGACATTGACTGATAGACACCTACAACTGTAGCAAAACCTTATATTGCAATGCCTAGGTATTGCAATTTCAAACAACATGCAATGCTTCCCATAAAAGCAATGTGCAAAGCTTTGCCCATGCAAGCACGCATTACTTGCAACGCCTCCCCAACGAAAAAAAAAGTGTTGCTATTTCTACTATTGTAACTATTTTGGCCCTTTTGCAACACTTTTTGGGCATTAAGATTGGGTCAAGATTTAGTAGTGATTGGCATTATTGCACCCTTAGTTTTGAGAAGAGCCATCGGATGAGGCACATTGTGGTAAAATCTAATACTATGACTTTTCTTATCTTATGGCTAGGCTTGCTTTTGTGATGCTTCTACATCCAAGCTTTCAACCTTTTGTTGAGGTAGGCGGATGAAGCAAATGTGACCAATACTTGATTGATTAGTGGTGTCATGCTTCCCCGTATGTTAAGAAGGTATCTTCATAACGATCATGGTTAACAATCTAGAGATCTTGATTTAGCAAAAGGATTACTCGCCGAAAAAAGCTTTGTGTCCTACAAATGGTCACATGGAATGGACAATTAGATTAGAGATCATATTGTATTTTCCATCCTATAAACAATGAGATGGAGACTATAACCCACTAATTGACGGTTTGTCAATTCAATTGAAGCAAATACGACAACATCACTCTTTGGGACTGTGTGAGGCTTTTCTTCCATTAATTCTTACCTGCAGAGAGAAGAAGGCTGCAACAAAAGAAGATGCATATGCTCATAGCAAAGAATGGAGAAGCCGGCAAAGAAAAAGAAGTAATGCTAATTACCTATGAGAAATAAAGAAGCAAAGCTAATTAACTGCCCGCATCACTATTTGAGATCGGTGAGCCTCATCAAAGTACAACATACCTACAACCCTACACATAGGTAAATCATCTCTGCTAGCAGCAAATACGTAAAAACAATGTTGTAAGGAAACTTATTCAGTTGAATTGTGTGGGGTAATTAAAATAGTGATGGAAAAAATAAACACCTGAACAATATCTAATTCACATAATGTTGGGAAAATAGTAGATATATTATATGACTAACATGCCACAACCAATTGCCAAAATACTTCCAAAGGTAGAACATTTCCTCACAAGACACAAATTTGTGGAATGAGGCAAATGAAGCCAATGTTTATTCTGCAAAATTTGCCTCAATCAAAAAACAACATACTTTTGTGTGGGCAGAATTAAAGAAAAATTATTATTAGTGTATATAAAAATGTGAGATAATTGAGTGCAGCAGCAGATAAGGGCTTAAGGCTGCAGACCACAAATCGAAGTTGATGCTTGTCACTTAGCACAATCATCATCTCCGTCATGGCAATATATATGTAGAAATACATGTATAGAGCAAAACAAGCTATACAAAACTTTGTAGCTTGTATATGCAACCAAATATCTTAGGGAAGTTCCTATATAAGGTAAATCATATTGAAGAAAAAAAAAATCCGACACATGCACACCTGCTATCCTGAAGTAATTCTTTTAGAAGGGTTTGTCATGTAGTTTCCAGCTTTTCTATTTATTATGCTTCCCTAGATTCATAATTGAAAGAAAATTATGCCAATCAACGATATGTTTGAATTATTTAGTTATTTACATTGACCAAAGATCGAAACAACCTTTGGATCATAGGGAAAACAAGATTCCTTGACTAATTGGAGTCCGAAACGAGAAAATTCACGAGAAACTCCATGAAGATCCACAACATTTGCAAAATTAACCTTGTTTTGAATACTCATTGTTTACATGTATTGTCGGCTAGATTAGGCAAGGTAAGGTTTTATTTTTGGCTGAATGATATTGAGCATAAAAATGTAATTTGAAAGCATAATCGATATTCGGATCTCAGAGAAACTAAGGCTAGAAAAAAGGAACGTAAATGAACCAAACCTTTCCTTGCAGCACTCTTTGCAATGGACCAACAACAATGAAACCTGAGAATGGGATCAGCCATTACTTTGGGATCTTTTGTTGTATATATGGGGCATGAACTAACAGAGATACAAAATGAGGACAAATGTATGCAGAGAATGGTGATGGTTAAAATAGGGGTTTGCTTACCTTTTCTCCAACGATGGTGGCAATCATGGAACAAAGCGCACGCCGGAGGAGCATGCAGATGACCGGAGGCCTTGTCTCCCACCTTCGCCATACGCAGTGGGCCGGCCGTCTCTCTAGCAACCATGGCCGAGGAGCAAGGTCCCCAGGTGTAGGTCGTGGAGCGGCGCCGCGGCCTCGGCCTAACATGCAAGGAGAGGTCGCCGCACAGGCCCACAGACGCGCTGTCGCGGCCCTCTCATGCCGTGGAATGTGAGAGCCGGCGCCGACGTGGATCGGATGCGCGCTGAGGCGGCAACGGCGAGGGCGACCGAAGCGTGGCATTTGCTCGGGCGGTACCACCGGGAGAGGAAGAGGACGATTGAAGAGGCGGAGCGGACCGCTGGTAGTGGACGGGGGGCGGCGTCGGCAAGAATCGGACACACGGAGATGGTGATGGCGAGGGCGCAAGGTGGCTGGGTGTGGAATTCGGGCGCGCGGCGGCTAGGGGAGCTGAAGAGCACCACCGAAGAGGCAAATGAGGCAACAAGGCGCGAGGATGTAGCGGAGTCGGTGAGGCACGACGAGTTTTTTTTCTTTTTTGAAAAGGAGAAGAGGAGGAAGGGAAGCGGATGCGCCGAGGTGGTGAGCTCTTTTTTCCTTGGACGGAGTGAGCTAGGGACACCACAACTTTTTGTTGGAAGTGAAAGCAGCCTTGAGGTAGCGACGATAGGCCAAATTGATGGTAAGACACGCACGTGGCAACTCCAGATTGGTGAACAGTAATCAAAACGCTATCAGCGCGCAAAACCTACACGCTATATGGAGTTGTATATTATAAATTCTTTTAAGGATTTGTAATCATTTAGGAAATTTGCGCCCCCCTGGTTGCTTATGTTCCTAAGACCATCGTAGAAGAGTCAGAATTTAGGTTTGGAAATTCTCTAATCACCCAACCTCAGTGTCCGTTCTTATGTTCTTGAGTTTATGCCTCTATTTTGGTCTAATCTATTTGTTGTGAAGTTTTAGGTGCAAGCCATATTGTGGAAGTGTGAAACATGTCCAATTTACTCCTCCACATGTGTGCTAAAAGTATATCTATGTTTCCTTTGCTAAATTTATAGATCAAGTGGGATCTTTATTTGTATGGTTTTACCAGTAGGACGCCGTCCCCCCTCCCCTCGCATTTTTTTTATTTATATGGTTTTAAAAAATTGGACCTAGTGCTTCTATCACTAGTATTGGTGAAAGGTCCCTTGTGGTTTTTGGTAATTGAGTGTCAACATTAGGTGGACTAATAATGTGTGATTGAGATAATACACAAGAGATTAGTTCACATGTGCTTGATGCAATGAAGGAGCTTTATTGCATATGAGACATGACATGGAGTCATGTGATCAAGGTGGTGAAGATCAAGACAACGCTTGGCTTGATGGACCGGTTGCAAGTGTGAAGGGCAAGTCAAGGCAGTGAAGCGATGGACCGCGAGGCGGTGAAGCTTGGGCAAGACTTGGCGTCGACGGACTGATGCAACGGTGAAGAGCAAGTGAGGTCAAGATCGATGGACCAAGAAGGTCATGTGATGATATGAAGTGGATCATATCATTCTTGATTGTGTTGGTGCATTGGTTGCATCGGCACTTGGAGATGGAGCGGAATGGAAATGCTCAAGGCAAAGGTATAACTTATAGGGCATTTCATTTCGCCGGTCATTGGTGCTTAGAGAAGTTTATGACCGGGTTTAGGATAGATGACCGTACTATCAAGAGGGGCAAACTTGTTTGCATATCAATCATCTAGTGCCACTTGAGCGATCTGACTTTGCGATATGTTAGGATTGAGTGGCGTGGTAAGAGCAAACACGTACTTTGAAATGATTGTGAAATGCTAACACACATGCACATGGTGATGTACACTTGGTGGTGTTGGCACATTTGCAAAGGCGGCGATGGTTTGCAGGGTTCAGCTGGGTTTGGGAACCGCTCATCCTCCCGCCGAGCTTGCGAGATGCAAGTTGAGAAAATGAGATGCTTATTTTCTATTGCGCCAGATGCAAGTTGGTGGTGAAAACATGCTATCCCTCGTGCTCAAGTTGGTATACTTGTTGGGTAGCAGGTCGAAGAAAAGGCGACGGAGTTTCGCAGCTCAGAGGCTGACCGGATGAAGATCTCTTGTTTGGTTTTGGCTAATTAGTGACACCTAAGGACTAATCTCTCAATGCTAAGTGTTTGACATGTATGGAGATTGGTCGTGCCGGAGTTGGTGCAAGGTGATCATAGAGGATGGATCGAGGTGATCCAAAAGTTGATCAAGCATGCAACTCGGTGGAGTTTCGGAGATCAAAGTCCCCAAGGCAAAGGTATAACCATAGGGCTTTTGATTTCACACTCAAGACACCATAGAGGGTGTGAGTGGTTATAGGATCGATAAGTCGTACTATAAAGAGGGGAAAACTTTCGTACATACCGATCCTCACGTGCCTTTAGGTTCAAGTCTCATATGCATGCATTCTAACCTAAAGAGCTAACCTAACCTTCGAAATTTATTGTGAAAATGCTAACACACGAGCACATGGTGATGTACACGTGGTGGTGTTGGCACTTTTGCGAAGGCGGTGATGGTTGCAGGGTTTAGTTGGGTTTGGGAACCGCTCATCCTCCCGCCGAGCTTGCGAGGCAGGATTCGGCGCTTTTGAGAAAATGAAACGTCTATTTTCTATTGCGCCGGATGCATCGTGGAGATGAAAACATGCTAGTCCTCGTGCACAAATTGGTATATTTGTTGGATAGCATGTCGGAGCAAAGGCGGCGAAGGAATGACGATTTTTCGTAGCCCTGTGCTAACCGGACGCGTCGACCGGACGCTGGACCGGAAGCACGCATTTAGACCGACGCTTCCGGTCGGTGCGTCCCCGCGGCGAAGCTCGCATTCGCTCGGGCGTCGACGGGTGACCGGACGCCTGTCGGACGCTTCCGGTCGACCGGAAGCACCGATCGGACCCGCGACCGGACGCTCGGAGGCAGGGGGTCGAGTCACTATTCGGGGTTGTCGGTTGTGACCGGACCCACCGACCGGACTCACTGGTGAGTCCGGTCAGTGCGTCCGGTCAGGCTGCAGAAACCGTGGGTTTCCTCCCAACGGCCACATTTCGTGGTGTGGGGTATTTATACCCCCTTGGCTGCCCCTTGCTCTCTCTCTTGGTCATTTTAAATCATTCCTAACATCTTTGAGCAAGCAAGCAAGCCTCCCTCCTCTCTCATTCTTGATTTGAGCTTCATTCTTGAGAGAAGAGTGATCCAAGTGCATTTGCATTGAGTTCTTGCATCTAGAGGCACTTGGGGATCGTTGTGAGACGGTGGATTTCCCGTTTCTCTTGGAGACACCGCTCCTAGCCGGCTTGGTGGATTGGTGGAGTTGTTGGCAAGAAGAGGTGATTGTTTCTTGGCCACCTCCGGTTGATTTGTGAGAGGATTACGCACTCCTCGTTGGGAAAACAAAGTGCAAGGAATACATTGCTTGTGCTTTGGGTACCTCACTTGTTGAGTGGTGTGTTAAGGCTAGCAAGGGCACCGCCTAGCTCAAACACCATCCTTGTGTTGGTCGGCACAACCGGAGAGTAACTTGTCGGTGTACAAGCGAACTCTGGGTGAACAAATCGACTTGTTCATTGTCTCGGCTTGTGGATCATCATCTTCGAGTGATTGATTGTTCATCTTGTTCCAGGTGATTGGTTGACATCCTCTACGTGTTGGTATATCACTCTCACCCTTGCATTTACCTTCCTAGCTTACTTTGAGTAGAGAGAGCTAGCTTTGCTTTGTGTAGTTGTTCTTGCTAGCATAAGGACCATATTAGGATTGCTCATTAGCTAGAGTAGTGACATAGACCTTTGAGTGGACTAGAGATCATAGAAATATTTAGTCTTGTCACTAGAAGGCTTGCTTGACCATTAGAGCTAGTGCAAACCGCTTTACGCCGTGTTTTATACTAATCGGTTTGTTTAGTTGAGCTTGTAGAAAATTTTTATAGGCTATTCACCCCCCTCTAGCCATCTAGGACCTTACATCGGACCCAGTGATTGGACCCATGATCGGACGCACGGTCTTTTGACCGGACACTCCGGTGGGTGAGTCCGATCGAGGTTCCAGTAAGCATGTTTTTCGGTTTGGTTGCCTTGACCGACCGGACGCATGCACCGGATGCAGTGACCGGACGCGTCACACCTCGACCGGACGCACTCTGCAGTCTGTCAGTTCGGCCTGTCGGTTGTGACCGGACTCATCGACCGGACTCATGGATGGGTCCGGTCGGCGCGTCCGGTCACCCCGCAGAAACCGTGGTTTGAAGCACCAACGACTCTATTTTGGATGGAGCCTATTTATACTTGCTATGGTCGGCCATGGCAGGTTGCTGAGTACACTTGGGCCTTGGTGGATTGTGTTGGGGTGCTAGAGAGCCCTCCCACTCACTTGTGATTGATAGTGTTCATCCTAATCAAAGTGAGGAGTGATTCTAGTGCGTTCGCGTTGAGAGATCGCATTTGTGGCACTAGGTGATCGTGTTGCAAGCCGGTGTGCTTGTTTCTCTTGGAGGTTGCCACCTCCTAGACGGCTTGGTGGCAAGAGACTTCATGAAGCACGCAAGGAAGCTTGTGTGATGCTCCGAAGGAGGATTTGTGAGAGGTTCGTGCTCACCTCGTGGGGATCGTGAAGAGCAACTCTAGTGGAGGTGTCACTGAGTTACCTCACTTGTGAGTGTGGGTTCGATCGCGGTGCCTTGAGAGGCTCACTTGAGAGTGGTGTCTTGCGGTGCCTTGCGGGGCATGCCTTGAGGGGCAAGTGATTGGAGAATCACACCGAAGAACCATCTAGGTGAAACACCGACGGAACCACCCAAGGTGTTGGTCGACACAACGAGGAGTAGGGGGAAGTTGGCAAGCTTCCCGATACCTCGGTAAAAAATCACCGGTGTCAACTTGTCTACTCTTCTCGGTGGTTTGCATTCTCCAAATCACAAGCTTTGTATTTACATTCATATATACCTTGTGCTTGTGCTTGTGCTTGTGCTTGTGCTTGTGGAGTAGCTCTTGCAATTACTAGCTTGTGTAGGTTGTTTAGTTGCCCTGCTTAGTTTGTGTAGCTAAGTAATTTGAGCCTTTGGGTTAGGCAGGTGTTGCCTTGTCCATTGTGCATCTAGTGAGCTTTGGTTGGCTTTGTGCTTTTGCTCATTAGAATTGTGTAGGAGCTCTCCCTTGTTTGAAGTACTAGTGCATAGGTTTGTGTGACCTTGCAATAGAAACGGTTAGGAGCTCAAGCTAGCATTATCACCTTATTTGCTTTGTGTAGGATCTTTTGTGAGCTGATTCAGAGTCATAGCTAGAGGGGTGAAGTCTTGGCTAAATGAATAGTATCAATTCCGCATTATATTTGTTTAGCCGTCGCAATTAGTTTTAGAAAGGACTATTCACCCCCCCTCTAGTCCCATCTCGACCCTACAACTGGGTATAATGGATGACCAAAAATATACTATATTTATTTGAAATTATTCCATTTGATCAGCATACATGCAGTTTACGCTTAGTCCTAAACATTCAATGTGATTAGAACTACTTTTTGTTGAACTTGCAGCAACACACTATGACATCAACCAAATTGTAGCAAAGTTCTGTAATATTGGTGTACCCCAACGAGACACATAGTTGTCGGCACTTGCCAAGAGTACAACCTGGCATCTCATGGCAATCCACTGCAAAATGTAAAGTAACTATCAATGTGCATCCATGTCAAAGCCAAGTAAAAAGTATATGAACCAAATAGATGAATTACTTGTAATTGAGTCTCCACGAACTTGAGCGAAGCAGTGACATGACCAACACCATGAACGCATCGACCATTAAAAAGAGAGGCATTATTGTGTCCTTAGTTTTGAGAAGAACCATCAGATGATGCACTTTGTTGTTTCAAATCTAAATGTAGGACTTCTCTTATGCTATGGCTAGGCTGCTTTGTGATGCTTCTATGTTCAAGCTTTCAACGTTTTTGTAGAGGTAGGTGGATGAAGCATATGTGGCCAATATCATGCTTCCTTCTTTGTTAAGAAGATATATTTATCAACCATTCATTTTATGCCTTACAACACTACTTTATCTATCAGCAACTTATTAAATATTGCTTAATGTTTGTGTGTGTATTGAGCCAACGGTAAATATTTCCTCCATTTCATATTACCTATCATTGTAGTATTTAATTTTTTCTATCAAAATATTTGTCACTCACACATTCTAAAACACTTCACCTATCATCAGTATAGTTCCAAGGTTTCTTATGATTGCTTGATACTTGTGTGTGTATTGAGCCAACAATTAAATATTTCCTCCATTTCATATTACTTATCATTGTAGTATTTATTTTATTTCTATCAAATAGTTGCCACTCTCACATTCTAAAACACTTTACCTATCATTAATGTAGTTCGAAGGTTTCTTATGATTGCTTGATATTTGTGTGTGTATTGAGCCAACGTTTAAATATTTCCTCCATTTTGAAAGGTCCTAATGGCTAGAGGGAGGCGGTGAATAGCCTATTAAAATTTCCTTCAAACACACTTGAGCACCCGATTAGTATTTAAAACGGCGAAGCGTAACAAAGCGGTGCTACAAGTTATATCTATGCAAGCCCCTATGCAATCAACCACTAAATATAGTCTATAATCACAAGTCAATCAATCTAGCTATGTCAATCCTAGGTGAACAAGATATACTAGCAAATGTGTTACTAGGAGCTACACTAGATGATCAAGCCGACACTAAGCAAACTACTCAAGCTAAACAAGCAATCAAAAGTAAATGCTAGAGAAGGTGTGATTGATATACCGACGTAGACGTGTAGAGGTGGAAGCCAATCACCGTGATCAATATGAAATCTCCAACGAGCACAAACAAGATTGACACGATGATTTTTTACCAAGGTTCACGTGTTTGCCGACAAGCTACTCCTCGTTGTGGCGATACACCCACTAGATGTTTCACAAGCTTAATGGGCGGTGCCAAATCCCACGGTGGGAGCTCAATGAAACAATCACTAGAGGGGATCCACAAGCCACGAGCAATCCATCAGCATATCATCAGAAATGCACTGAAGAAAGTGTGCCTTGATCTTCTTGCCCTTGGCGGTTAGCTTCACGCCACTGCCTCTCAGGCTCCACTACTTCCCACTCCTCTCGATCCTCCATGATTGCCTAAAATGAATACACCAAATGGTGTAGTTTGTGCTTATCAAGGTTGGGTACACCTGGTGTTGGGGTTCGCCAAAATGGCCCCCTCAAGAGAGGGGTGATTGCCATCTTACAAGAGGGGCCCATGAAGGAGGTCCAGTCCTCAAGTCACGCAAGCACCCCGGTGACAGGCCACAAGGCAGGAAGACCGGAGCCTCGGGACACACTTCACCTCGCCCAAGCCTGGCGCACAACGGACACCCTCAGGGCCGAGCAAGGGCTCCCGAGCCCCTGGTGCTTTCCTTCGCCTAAAAGGATAAACCTTGGAGACTTAGATGCCGTGCGTGGCTTCGGGAGGAAGGCAGTGGCGTACGCCAAGGTCTGACAGGGCCCAGTGCTCTATCAACCCGCAAAACTCATCGCTGCCCTGACATTGCCCCCTTATCACGTTTCAATGACAACATGCTGCCTGTCAGGACTACGCCCCCGTCTCCTCAGCATCATTACTCCATCTGCCGTCTACTGTAGCAGGCTGGTTAGGCCACGACAGGCCTCGGGAGAACCTTAAGGGCCAACTTAAGGCCAACCAGAAGCACTGGAGCAGGCCTCGGATTGGGGCAAACGACCTCAGCAGCCCACTCCAAGACAAGAAACCATGATAATCTCCCTGGCAAGAACACGTGGGCCAGAGACGAGCGAACAGGCTATGACGCATGACTTAGATAGAAAGTTAACACAATTGTATGACTAGGCCCTTCCCTTCGACTATAAAAGGGAAGCACCTAGTAGAGAGACAGGGGGCTTTTCCCCCAAAAAGAAAGGAGGGAAGGACTCTCTCCCCCTCCGGGGAACCCTCCATGTTCTTCTTCCTCCTCTCATTCACACGAGACTTGGAGCCTAGACTCCTCTCTCACCAGCTTGTATCCCCTACTATGAGCACCCCCCCTCAGGATAACACGAGGCCACCAAAACTGCTTGACGTAGGGCACCCGTGCCTAAACCAGGATAAACCCTTGTGTCTTCCTCTCCTTCTCTTCTTCTTGCGTCCTTCCTACACACCATCTGTCACACTTCCCCACTCCCTCCCTGCCCCCGCACCTGCTACCGCCAGGAACGATCGACATGGCATCGATCGAGTTTGTCTCCATGCTTAATCTTGGCTCTCATACCAGATGTTAGCACCGGGAACAAGATCACATGTTGTATGGTGGATGGATTTAGGAATCATATCAAGAGATACATGAACAAGAATGAAGAAAAGGAACATAGATGTAGCAACCGCCTAGAGAATGCTCGAGAGGCAGTGCCCTTTTCACTTTTGATTGTTCACAATACAATGAGCGTAACCGGATGTACATGCCCACACATCACACCTAGAACTACCATATACTTATACAAATAGCTAATTACAACTCACTCTGATGAGGACATTGCCATGTTGGACACATCGACGCCATGTTCTTTATCAAGTTGCAGTTCATCCCCAACTCAGCTACCACGTCACCCGTGGGATTCAGCAGACATGTCATCATTGTTTCAGTCATAACTTACTCATACGAGATCGAAACAGG
This sequence comes from Hyparrhenia diplandra, assembly GCA_015847255.1. Taxonomy (NCBI): domain Eukaryota; kingdom Viridiplantae; phylum Streptophyta; class Magnoliopsida; order Poales; family Poaceae; genus Hyparrhenia; species Hyparrhenia diplandra. Next base: position 172,031 of record JADLZK010012278.1, on the reverse strand, counting down.
GAGATCTTGGATGCATTGGAAAGGGGACGACAACGGCGTCAATTTGGATCTGGTACCGGCTCCATAGGACCCATAGATCATTCTGTGTGACCACGGCAACATGTTGTGTCACCTATTTTGGGCCAACTTGGCCACGTATCGAGTCGGGCCTTCAGCCCAAGTTGTGGGCGCCGCCATGCTGGTCACCCCCAACTCTAGTGTCATTCCTTGCTTATAAACTCAGTAGCCATCATCATTTAGACTTGGGTTTTATTCACTTCGAGTTTTCAATCGAGAAACTATGATTGATACATTAAGACTATGAAGACAATTCTGTTTACAGTGATCTAGGGCCCCCATTCTTGATCTCCTTCACTGTGTTACTAGTCCTTTGGAATTGAGTTCTTGAACCCTATCATTCAATTCACGTCATTTATGTTTGCAATTATTAGATTGCGTGTGTTTACCTATTCTCGATTGTGTTCTTCGATTCGTTTGTAGGAAAAGCCTTCTTGGTGAGGTCAATCAAGTTGTGCTTGGTTGATAACCATCAGAGCTGTGTTGTAGCAATTGCAGGGTTCAAATCATGTTGCTTTGAAGCTGGATCGTTAATGTCATGATCTCCACCAATCGAATTTACCCCTTACCTCATAGAAGATTAGGCCAGCGTCCCTTCTTGAATTGGAGTCGTCCTCGACTCCATCTTGGTGATGTCCACATCACTCCCTAAACCAATTACTTAAAGCAAAGATACATATCACTAAAAACACATGCACAAATAGAAGACAGGATGTGGGCGCGGTCACCGTGTATCCGTTCCCGCTCTAGACTCTAAGTTCTTCCACCCAACTCCACATCTCTAGTTCTCTGAACCTGTCTTTAGTGATCTGATCGTTAGGATCCAGCAACATCAAACGCCACATTGGCCAATGATTTCCCTGGGTAGAGGTAGCCGATGATGAGCTCTGCCATGATGTTGAGATGCGGTTGCATGTTGGTGGTGGCGCAGATGACACCCATGGGAGCGTGAAGGCGAAGGCAATAATCCAGACAAGACGTCCCAGTAGCTTAGCTACAGCTGCCGGCCGAAGCCCTCACAGGTGAAGAGCTAGAGCACTAGCACCACGTCGAGCATCACGTGAAACCACCACTATGGAACGGCTTGCAGTTGTGCCTCATGATCTGAGTGTCGATGTCCCATGGCACCTCCTGCCGATGTTGATAATTGTGTCTCGTTAGTTAATGTGGACAAGCATAGATAGACAGATGGTTCTAATTCGAGTCAGCGGCGAGTCAAGGAATACCAAAGGACAATTTAAGAAATAGAAAGGTGAAGAACAGATCATCATCATTTTGCAATAAACAAAATCTATTTATAGTGGCCGCTTGCGGATATAACGAGATGAGCGTAAATGAATTATTTGATATTATTCAATTTCATCAGTATACATGCAGTTTAAGCTTAGTCTTCAACATTCTAAGTGATGGGAACTATTCTTTGTTGTTTGTCTCGCAGCAGCATGCTAGGCCATAGATGTCCATATAGCAATGTTCTATAAAACTGGTGCGCTCTAATGAGGCACATAGTTGATGGCACTTGTCAAGAGTACAACCTGGCATATTATGACAATGCACTTTGCAAAATGTAAAATAATGGTCAAAGAACATCCACATCGAAGTCAAATAAAAAGGATATGAGTAAAATTAGTTAAATTACATATAATTACCTCTCGATGAAATGTGAAGTAGATTGGCATGACCAATACCATGATCATAGCGACCATCACAAAGAGAGAAAATTATTGCATCCTTAGTTTTGAGAAGAGCCATCAGATGAGGCACCTTGTGATTTGAAATCTAATCGTGACTTCTCATATCTTATGGCTAGGCTTGCTTTTGTGATGCTTCTATGTCCAAGCTTTCAACCTTTTATAGATGTAGGCAGATGGAGAAAATGTGGCCAATATAGATTGATTAGTGGTGCTTTGCTTCCCCTCTTTGTTAAGAAGGTATCTTTATCAACCATTCATTTGATGCTTTGCAACACTAGTTTGTCTACTGACATCTAATTATTGATTGCTTGATATTTGTATTTGAGCCAATGATTAAATATTTCCTCCATTTCATATTACCTATCATTGTAGTATTTAATTTTTTCTACAAAAATATTTTTGTCACTCTCACATTCTAAACACTTCACCCATCATCGGTGTAGTCACAAGGTTTTCTTACGATTGCTTGATATCTGTGTGTATTGAGCCAACGATTAAATATTTGTTGCATTTCATATTACTTATCATTGTAGCATTTAATTTTTTTCTATCGAAACATTTTTGCTCGCATTCTAAAACACTTCAGCCATCATCATTGTGCTCACAAGGTTACTTTAATTTGAAAACAAAAACACTTCAATGTAATTAATGAGGATATAACAATGTAATTTGCTACATCTCCTTATTTGGTCTAAATTTTTTTGAACAACAAATAAGCTAAAACTGCATAAGGGTTTACAAAAACACCCCAAGTTCTCGAAGCCCATTTTATTCCCAAATTTCTCATTCATATTCACAAATGGCCTTGACGGCTTGAAGCATGTTCCACACCGTGTCACCGCGTGCGCCCTTGTAAGCTCGTTGAGGTCCATTGTCATGGTTTCCCCTTTTCCTTGTTTGTGTTGACATCTCTTATAGCATAAAATATATAGGCTTTTAAAATTGAAATAAGGGCTTAAAATGAATATCAACATAGTATAGGGGCTTTACTGACATACTTCCACGAGTTTTGGTGATTTATATATTTTCAGGGATTAAACAGGAAAACGCCCAAGAGTTTGCATGCCCTACGACATAAAGACGTATCCGTGAAGTAATCCAACTTGGAACCTACGCAAGAACATTCTAGAAGACACCAGAAGGCACGACCCACAGGACGGGGCCCACCTGGCGTGGGGCCCACGCGGCCGAGGTCACTTTCTAGGGCGGCCGCCCTCTGGTCCCACCTATCAGTGACCATCTTGATAGGTCGGTTCACTACCGCCATGAAGATTAGACCTAAGCCGTTGCTCAAGGTCGGTTTGATCCAAGGGTCGTAGAGTGCATCGCCTAGGGCTATATAAGGAGACCCCCCCCCCAGGTGAAACCCTAATTCATTATCATTCATTATCAATAGGCTGAGGCCTTGAGTCTTCTCCTAGGTCTAGACTAGAACTAGAACTAGATGAGCTAGTATTCAAGAGGGATTAGATCTCATTAGATCTAGTCTTTAGAATAAGAGAGATAGAGAGAGGGAAGGAACCTGAGGAGGTGCCGGCCTGTCGGTGCTACCTCTACAACTTGTACCTCGGTGGAAGTTAACCTACACTTGGAGTTACTCTGGTAATCTACTTCTTCTTTTAGTAAGCATCATTGTTTATATTGTTCTTCTGATCTGCGGGTCTCTTTTGAGTACTTTAATCTAAGGCATTAGATTAAGGTAATATTAAATAGTGTAAGCGTGGTGCTTAGGCTCGGGTATCTCGTTAGATTCATCCTATATTCCGGATTGGTGGTAGATCACGACTGTGATAGCCCGCTAGTTGGATGACCTGACCAACTAGTTAGGGTGTCGTTGATCCTTTGTAGTCCCCATCCCGTCTGTAGGACTCGTGGGATTTATCTCTAGACGAATCATCCTTTGTTGGTGTTTCTCCCTATGTGATGTCCCCAGATAGAACAGTAGAAGGCAAGTTTACTACGAGTAAGGATTAGATATCTTAGTAACCATCTCTATACTTTTAACCTTCTTAGGTCTTGTGCTACTCTGGGTTAAGAATAGATCTTAGTCTCCCTCACACGTTTCCCTGTGGATACGATATTTAAAACCCTCCGGGTGAAGGCTACAACGGTATCCGTGCGCTTGCGGATTATTCATCTTCAATATTTCTGTGGGCATAACAAATACCAACAGTTTGCTCTTGAGACATTTGATGAAACGTGTGTGATGTAATGTTGACACCTATTATCTCAATCACACATATTAGTTCACCTAATGTTGACACTCAATTACCAAAAACCACAAGGGACCTTTCAGACGACCCCCCTCTCGCTATTAAGAAGGTATCTTTATCAGTCATTCATCTGATGCTTTGCAACACTATTTTATCTATCGACATCAAATTAACGATTGCTTAATATTTGTGTGTATATTGAGCCAATGATTAAATATTTTCTTCATTTCAGATTACCTATCATTGCAGTATTTAATTTTTCTATCAAAATATTTATCACTCTCACATTCTAAAACCCTTCACCCATCATTAGTGTAGTCACAACGTTTTTTACGATTGCTTTATATTTGTGTGTGTACATATTGAGCTAATGATTAAATATTTCATCAATTTCATATTACTTATCATTGTAGCATTTGATTTTTTTTTCTTTCAAAGTATTTGTCACTCACATTCTAAAACACTTCACCCATCATTTTTTCTTTTTTAAAAAACAACCTAAAACCTTTTGATTTTGGTTGCGGCGGACACTGATGTAGGGCATAGGTGGAGACATGGGGGAGGTGAGTGTATAAGACACCTTGGATAAACTTTCGATGTCAGTCCTTGTATTTGACATAAATGTTTTATTTGGCTTTAATTTTGATAGACGGAGATTTCTGTGTGTGCGGTTTATGTGCATGAAGGTTAAACCACTCGAGTGGGGATGCTTGTTTGGGTAGACCTAAAATAATTTGAGAATCCAATTATAGTAGAAATAGAGATGAAGGGTGATTATAATGTGTAATGTTTTTGGGTGCACGAAGATTGAACCTCTCAATGGGGCAAGTTTCTTTCTATGAACCCCTTTGTGTGTCATTCCTTACGCATCGTTATAACCTTCACTAATTATCGTCTTAATACAAAAGGCAGCATAAATGTATTCAAGAAAAACTAAAGTATCCGTTAAATTCCATACTAGCTATATACATACTCCAACCGTTCCAAATTATAAGTCTCTTTGACTTTTTTGGTTCCTTCATTTGTTATGTATGTAGACATATTATTGTATCCAACATAGCAAAAATTAACGTAAAAAGAAAGTGTCAGAGTAGATTTTTTTGCAAAACTAACGCACCTTATAAAAATGTGATGGAAGAACAGTTCATCGATATTATGCAATAAACAAATTCTATTTATGGTGATCCGCTTATAGATAACAGATGAGTAGAAATATATTATGTGATATTATTCCAGTTTCAACATAATACATGCACTTTAAGCTTAGTCTTCAACATTTCAAGTGATGACAACTACTCTTTGTTGTCTATCTCGCAGCAAAGACGCATGGAAATCGGGCACATCGTAGCAATGCTCTATAAAACTTTTGTGCTCGATGAGGCACATAGTTGCCGACACTTGTCGAGAGTGCAACCCGGCATCTTATGACAATCCACTATAAAATGTAAAGTAATGATCAAAGGACATCCATGTCAAGTAAAAAAACCGATATGAACAAAATTAGTTAAATTACTTAGAATTGCCTCTCCACGAACTTGAGCGAAGTAGAGTGACATGACCAATACCATAATCACAACAACCATCACAAAGAGAGGCATTATTGCACCCTTAGTTTTGAGAAGAGCCATCAGATAAGGCACCTTGTGGTTTGAAATCTAATGGTATGACTTCTCTTGTCTTATGGCTAGGCTAGCTTGCTTTTGTGATGCTTCTATGTTCAAGCTTTGAACCTTTTATAGATGTAGGCGCATGAAGCAAATGTGGCCAATATAAATTGATTAGTGGTGCTTTGCTTCCCCTCTTTGTTAAGAAGGTATCTCGACCATTCATTTGATGCTTTGCAACACTAGTTTGTCTACTGACATCTAATTAATGATTGCTTGATATTTGTATTTGAGCCAATGATTAGATATTTCCTCCATTTCATATTACCTATGATTGTAGTATATAATTTTTTCTATCATAATATTTGTCACTCTCACGTTCTAAACACTTCACCCATGATCAGTGTAGTCACAAGGTTTCTTATGATTGCTTGATATCTGTGTGTGTATTGAGCCAACGATTAAATATTTGCTCAATTTCATATTACTTATCATTGTTGCATTTAATTTTTTCTATCAAAACATTTTTCGCTCACATTCTAAAACACTTCAGCCATCATCAATGTGCTCACAAGGTTACTTTAATTTGAAAACAAAAACACTTTCATGGAATTAATGAGAATATAACAATGTAATTTGCTACATCTCCTTAATTATTTGGTCTAAATTTTCTTGAACAACAAATAATCTAAAATTGCATAAGGGTTTACAAAAACACCCCGGTTCCCGAAGCCTGTTTTTGTCCCAGGCCCTTCATTCCTATTCATAGCCAAGTTTTTTTTTTTTCAAATCTAATAGTATGATTTCTATTATCTTATGGCTAGACTGCTTGCTTTTGTGATGCTTCTATGTCCAAGCTTTCAACCTTTTATAGATGTAGGCGGATGAAGCAAATGTGGCCAATACTGATTGAAATGTGTCACCGCTTGCGCCCTTGTAAGCTCATCGAGGTCCATTGTCGTGGTTTCCCCTTTTTCCTTGTTTGGCCCTTGAGACATTTTTGATTAAATGTGTGTGAGGTAATGTTACGATGACCGACCACGATACACGGAGTCCATGCGTGAGGCAGGTAGGATCCACGCGCGACGCTGCCGGGACCCAACAAAAGGCCAAGGTGATCGAGTCTCTCCCTCGCTACTTCTCCCTCGATCTTTAGAGTACAACAACGACCGACGACTCCCCTGTTGTTTTCTTATGGGACGGAATGTTGTTAACTATGCGACCACCGGACATCCCTTGGTGACGACTCCTGGCGCCGTGGGGCAGTCGGCCAGGTCGCAGCGGTCGTCAGCGACGCCGCCCCACCACTGTGGGCCGTAGACATCGAAGTATCCCAGCGCGACGAAGGTGAGGACGCCCATGAAGGCGACGCCGGCGTCCAGTCCAGCGGCGAGCACGTAGTTGTGTCGCATCCACCAGGCCTTGTAGCGTCGGTACACGACGTGGTTGAAGAGGAAGCCGACGAGCCCCCACATGAGGAAGTTGACGCTGCGCGCGGGGAGCAGCCCGCTGGCGCCGGCGAAGACGAGCGGCAGGTTGACGGCGGCGAGCACGCGGTTGGCCGGGTACGCGCGCTGGAGCACCCACACGGGCAGCGGCGCCAGCAGGCCCACGAGGAACAGGTAGTTCATCTGCCAGTAGTTGCCCAGGCTGCCGAACATCCGGCGCGGGCCGACGACGCCCCAGATGATGGACGCGTTGTAGAAGACGTCGTCGCCGGGGCACGTCCAGGGGCTGCCGGCGGGCAGCCTCTCGACGTCGCAGATGTCCTTGACCGTGGTGAGCAGCCACCACGCGGTGGCGAAGTGCACCGTGGACGCCGTGAGCGTGCCGGCGAGCTGCGCTAGGAACATGGAGCGCGGCGGGATCTTCATGTAGTGGCCGAGCTTGAGGTCGGACAGCAGCGCCAGCGCCTGGCCCATGCTGATGAAGCCGTACGTCTTGAACACCACGTTGGCCAGCGGCTTCCCCGGGTAGAGGTAGCCGATGATGAGCTCCGTGACGATGTTGAGCCCCGGCTGCATGTTGGTGGTGGCGGAGATGACGCCCACGGGGAGCGTGAAGGCGAAGGCGATGGCGCAGGCCAGGAGGAGGCCCCAGTAGGGGAGCTGCAGCTGCCGCCCGAAGCCCTCGCAGGTGAAGAGCGACAGCGCCAGCACCGCGGCGAGCATCAGGTGGAACCACCACGCCGGGACGGGCCGGTAGTTGCGCCGCATGATCCTGGTGTGCACGTCCTCCTCCTCCTGCTCCTGCCGCCGCTGCTGCCTCCGGCAGAGGTCCCAGATCTCGCGGCCGTGGTAGAGCGCGACGTGCGACAGCGTGGACATGAGGCTCGCGAAGCCGATGCCGTAGTTGACGGCGAAGAGCACGCTGACGTTGATGCGGCTGTAGGCGTCGTAGCCGGCGAGGTCGAGCGTGAAGGTGTCCCGGTTGATGACGCGGGCGGTGTCGTAGGGCCTGCCGGCGTCGTCGTAGACGTGCGGCGAGACGAGCGGGAAGCGGCGGGCGCCGTAGGTGTCGGTCCAGTAGAGCAGCGGCAGCACGACGTAGGTGCTGAGCGCGAAGCCGGCCATGACGTTGACGATGGTGAAGGCCGGCGTCGCCAGCGGGTTGCCGAGGAAGCCGGCCACCGTGTTCCAGTCCAGGCCGAAGGAGCCGACGCCGAGGCCGCGCAGCCCGGAGCCGATCTGCTGCGCGGTCACCGAGCCCCGGTACACCCAGCACAGCACCGACACGGTGCTCAGCGACGGGAACAGGTAGCTCGGGACGAGGTAGTAGGCGAAGCTGCAGATCATGACGACGACGAAGAACTGCAGGCGCGTGACGCCGCCGCCGGGGGACGCTTCTCCTCCTCGTGCATGGCCCTGAAGAGCGTCACCTGCACCAGGTTGATGGGCCACCACATGTAGGCGGAGTCGACGAGCAGCCTGCGGAAGACGCCGGCCCAGCCGTAGCCGAGCAGCTGCGTCGTCTGCGCCAGCAGCATGGCGGCGTACGGGTTGATCTGCCGGCGGTAGAACACCTTGACGATGGCGACGATGTTGAGGGGGCGTAGACGCCGGAGCAGCCGGCGCCGGCGAAGATGGTGATGAGGCAGTGCTCCTTGAGGCTGAAGGGGCCCGGGTTGAGGGAGAAGGACGCGCGGAGCACGCGGACGCGGACGGGACGCTCCGGCAGCGTGGACGCCATGAGGCGGCCGATGGGCAGCGACGCGATCTGCACGAGCACGGTGCCGATGCTCAGCTGGGAGGAGCGGTAGTTGAAGAACTCGTTGACGAAGGCGAGGAGGACGCAGGAGGACATCCCCAGCACCCATGTCCGGAACGTCAGGCACGGCTCCGACGGGTCGTCGGTGATGGGCACCGTGTTCCGGACCTCCTCGATCGGGTGCTCCTTCACGGCCTCCTCTTCTTCGGCCATAACAAATTAGGCGGGGCGGCCAGGCGCTCGATCGTCGTCGTCGGCCGGGGCAAGAGGTACCGGGCGGCCGGCTCGCCGCCGATGGAGAATTTTCTCTCCGATCCGCGCCACGTCCGTCCATTTGGCTTCCTTTCCTCCCACAAAAATAAACGGATCGGATGCTCGGTCCTATATTTGAGCAAGATCGAGTAGTCAATCTACCGCTTCTGTTTCTCGATCGCATGCAATGCAATGCAGCAGATCATAGAATGGAAGAAGCAAACACTACACTTGAGCTGCTTTCTCAGGTACTCTTTAAACAGATGGTAGGTGATTGCAAGTTGGCGCTTCTTGGAATAGACTGAGTCACAATGTTTTCATCTACACATCACTCACTATGCTTGACACGAAATGGACGGACGTGCACAGCAATCCATGCCAAAAGGAAACCAAAGAGAGGATCGTCACATCACAGAGCGAGGATCGATCAGCAAACACACGAATGGACGGACGTGCACTCACTGCGGCTGCCAGACATATCCTGCGCAGCACCAGCAAAATGGGGAAAGAAATCCGTACAATGTTTTCATCTACACATCACTCGATCCCTAGCTATATTTTTCGAGAAAAACCCAATCCAAAAATTCCGCATTCTTTAAATTTTGGAGGTCCAAGTCACCGCAAAATTCACGGGAAAGGGAACGGAGTGGGACAGAGCGGGAACGGCGCACAGCCGTTCCCCTCTCCCCGAGCTCCTACCTCACGGGAAAGGGGGGCTTTCCCGTGAGCTGGACCTCACGGGAAAGGTTGTTTCGCGTGCGTTTTTTCTTTCCCGTGAGCGTCCCGTCGTGCTCACGGGAAAGAAGCGCCTTTTCCGTGAGTGGCTTACGGAAAAACTTTCCCCTACAGGAAAGGCGCAGATTGCGGTAGTGGACTCGAGGTGAGGCGGCAATTCCTGCTAGTGTTTCACGTGGCAAGGTCGACGGCATGGACAACGGCTGCGTTCCTAGATCGCACATGACGCCCGCCCCGACGACGAGCGCCGGTGATTGCGTGCTTTTCCTTTTAGGCGTTAGGACGCGCGCGGTGATTTTTGTTGAGGAGTGGCATTAAGCGAAGGGATCCGTAGGGAACAAGGATTAGGGGCAAAATTTGGGAAGTGAATTATATTTGGGAAGGGAATTATTGTTGCCACATGGGATCACAGAGATGAAAGAGATGTGATCGTTGTGTGTGGGGGAGGATGCCCTGCCCTTCTAAATTTGTCGTGAGTGATTATAGGCAAGATTTTACTTTCCAATTTTTGCTCTGCGGGGTTAGAGGGCTGGTTTGCATGGAGAAGGGAAAGTGAGTTGAAAATTTTTTTTGACACCAAACCGTGGTATTACTTTTTTTGTTTCTTTTTATTTAATGTTTATTTATTATTAGAGATTAAAGAAGTTAGACGATTGTGATGATTACTAAAATTTCTAATTTTTTTCCACTTTCCCTCCATCACATCACATTAAAGACACCAAAAGACATATGTTTGGAGTATTAAATATAGGTAAAAAAAAACAACTAATTACACGTTTAGATGTGCATTCGATCAGGCGATTATTTTTCGAGCTGGTTTCTTCATGGTAGGATAATAACAAACGAAAACGCTGTTAGCGTGTTGCATGTATGATGTGACACCCGGTTACAAATTTTAGCAATCTAAACGGCCTAGTCTGGGCTGGGCTGGGCTTCTATCGGATGACAAATGTAATTTTTCTTGGTCGGCCTTATATGTGTGATAACAAGGGGAATAGAGAAAGGGTAACCCTAGCAACTCAATCAGACCAAATCGGATCGTTCCCCTTCACCTTGTGCGATCATGGCGGCGGCGGAGTTGGACGGCGAGGCGGGAGTCGGCTGTCCCGCCTACGCGATGTTGAAGGAGAGGCGCCTCCGCCGAGCTATGGAGGAGGGACGTCTCGACCCCGATACGGAGGAGGAGATGCGTCTCCACCTCGATATGAGATCGAGGCGTCTCCGCCTCGATATGAAGCAGCAGGAGAAGGAGAAGGCGCGCTCGAGGAAGCGCCTCGATAAGGAGAAGTGGCGTCGGCTGATGTCGAAAGTCAACAGGTCCATCGAGGACGACCGCGAGCGAGGCGCTGGGTGCGGGGACGACGGGTGTGCAGAGGGGAGGCCGAAAGCCGACATGGCCGTCGAGTACCACCGCGAGCAAGGCGCTGGGCGCGGCGGGGAAGACGGAAGGCCAGATCTGGAACCTCTCCTCGACGAGGCGGCAGCGGTGGCCTACTACACGAAGCTACGCAGAGAGGTGGCCGAGCGCGAGAGGTCGATGCAGAAAGAACAGCAGAGACAACAGCAGGAGGCCCACTACATAAAGCTACGCAGAGCTCGCGAGGCCGCCTTGGATCGGATCCGCGAGTCTGATCCCGAGACTGGGAAGAGCTACTACTACCGACTGGAAGACGTCGACGACATCGCAACATTCGATCACGACGAGGAGTGTAAGTAGTTATTTTGTTACCCACCTTTTAGATTTGACGATTCTAACTGCATATGTTTTTGTTACCCGCCTTTTAGATTTGACGATTCTAATTCCATGTAATTTTAGTGTACCTCTTTATTTGACTGTTTAACTAATTGTCTCCGTCACTAAGCTATTCGAGTGCATGCTGAATATTTTATTGTAATGTGCCCGCACAACCTTATTGATTGTATCTGCACAACCTCTTTTTTTAGTTTATTTGATTGTAGTCTCCATCTATCTATCCAAGCAAAATTTGCTCTAGCACACTGCCCAAAGGTGGCTTTTGCCACAGGCCACTAAAAAAGACTGGTTTTGCCATAACACACTCTTGGAATGTGTCAACTTGCTCCTGGACACTATAAACATTATTATTATTATACTGTCTCCAACTCAAAGAGGTAAGAAAACGCAAATTTCTGGACAAGAATACCCCTGCCTTTCAAACCAACATTTTAGCAATAAAATGACATGATAATTTCAGCAACATTCCAACAATATTTCAGTCAACATTACAGCAGTGTTTCAGGAACATTTCAGCATAGTACTTGAACCCGTGTTCAGAAACATTCCAAGCACACAAAATAACAGCTTCACCCACATTTGGTTATCTAGTAGTACGAAGCTAGATCCTAATTACATGTCTTCTTGACCTTCAACTTTTTTGCCTTCCCCTTCTCATTGACAGCAACGGGAGATAGAGCGAGACATGCAACAGGCTCTATATTTCCTTCAAGTTCCAGCGACCTCTTATGGCTATAAATAGATACAAATTCAGTCAAATGAATAGAGAGGACAAGCATCAAGACAGTAAAAAATCTAGATAAATTACCTTCTCGTCATAGGGCTTCGTGTACTTGTAGAAATGATAGCTCTAGTTGGTGTAGAACCTTCAAATTCTAGCAGCCTCCTTGACATACTGCATGATCGAAAGACCTCACCTCGAAAGCCGCCACCGCAGGGGCCGCCGCCACGCTTGGGGCCTCGGGGCCGGCGCCGCTGTGGACCGGGCCGGGCCGCTACTCCGCCGTTGCTGTGAGCTATTGGGGACGAGTTCTGTTCCCCGCGAATCGATCCAACCAGCGCGACTTCGGTTGACTAGAGGCAGGGGCAGTCCAGTCATTTCCCGTGGAGTCCAATTAAAATGTAAGTATAATAATACATAAGTGTCCAGCAGCAAATAACCAATATCCAAGAGTGTGTTGAGGCAAAGCCAGTCTTTTTTTAGTGGCCTGTGGCAAAAGCCACCTTTGAGCAGTGTCCTAGAGCAAATTTTGACATCTATCTATCTACTGGGTCTTTATTCATCTCATCCACAAACAATGCATCTATGTTTCAGTGTGTCTACACCTACTAGGTTTCCTCCTAAACTGATATGCATCAATCTAAGTCTAAACCTATTATTTTCTTGCACTGCAGCGCCACTTGGCCCAATGAGAGACACTGAGGCATTGATCTATGCATATGGCCCTCTGGCTTCAGATGATGGTGAGAAGAAGTTCACAGCCAGTGACACTGGAAATCTCCACTACATCAATGTAACGGCTTCAGATGATGGTGAGAAGAAGTTCATTGCCAGTGACACTGCAAATCTCCACTCCATCGACGTAACCTCCTTCTCGGATGCTAATAGCAAGGACAGCAACATGCGGTTTGTTCTAGACTGCTCTGCAAACGTCTTCTCCATAAAGATATTGTCCTCTGATGTTGGCTTTCCGATCGAAGTCTATGGCACCGTAATTGCCAGAGACAACATCGATCTCAAGTGTGTTTATCTCTTCCGCCGAGATAGAGATGATTGCCAACTCATCTTGTCCAAGGTAAATCAGATGCTCGTCTATACATATTGTGTGGGCTAACTCAAGGTTCTATGACCTTGGGTGTCAACTAAGTTTCTGGTTGTTGTTGTGACCAAAGCACATGCTGAGCTGTACTCAAATTTCTATTGATCAGCAATGTATCTGTGTTTATTAGTAAACACCTGCAACCCCTTAGGTGAATATACTTGGTGGTGTGTGCTGTTTTTCTCTTTTTGGATAGAATCGTATGATTTCCAAAATTGAAAACGTTCATATATAATTTATCAATCATTAGAACGTAAAGAAATTGAAGATTATTATATATATGTTGCATAAAGTGGAACTGTAGTTTTATGTTAGTAGCAATAGTGCTAGCTGATGCAACTCCCTTTATGGAGTTAATTATGGTAAATACACATGGAGCCAATTGTTTGATAATTTGAGTGTGTGGTCTTAAAATGGGTATGAAGAGAGTAAAACTGACGTTTGAGACCTATCCTTGGGAGTTCAGTATTCATGGTTGAACCAATACTGATAGATACTTCTTGTAAGTGCTTGCACACAAATAGCATTTAATCTCTAAAGATTTCATGATGGTTGTAGCATGCTGTGTGGTTGGAATTTCTTGTACTTTTATTGCAGCTAAATATATTCAAACTTACCACTGCCTTATCGTTGGAACCATTTCACAGGATGAATCATTGATTCTGACGGGCCCAAAACGAGGACTTGCGCTAAAATATCATTTGTATTTTGAGTTTGATTTGAAGATCAAGTGTGTTGGAAGGCAGAAGTACAAGGAACTAAGTAAAGGTTACCTGGATTTGGATGGAATACCATATAGATCGCGGCAAGAAATGGAGGTTGAAAGGGAAATCCTGGACACTAAACTCAGTAAGGTGATGATTACATATGCAGCAGTCCAAAGAGCAGTCGAGGCAACTTTTGCTATTGAAGTTCTGCAGGGAAGATTTTATGGAGAAATCACTGCTCGCACCACTGATATCGGGATAGCATTGTGCTTCATGATAGCAAAATGGCTGAAGCAATGACGAACAATGGAAAGGGAGTTATCCAACTGTTTCAAAACGTGGTAGCTGTTGATTTGAGGAAGAAGCTGATGTGTACTATTGTTGCCCGGACCTGTGATGGTAAAGCTAAAAGCACCACCATTAGATTTACTCCAGGAGTCATTGGTAGAGAAGAAAAAGAAATAACATGTGGTTCAGTTAAGATGTGTGTGAAGGTTGCATGGTCTATAGTTTCACGTAGGTATTACCTACCCTCATGTTATAGTTTCACGTAGGTATTACCTATCCTCGGTGTGATGGGGCATCTCATGTAACCTCTGCTAGGATTGAATGATCGTTTAAGTATTTTGTTTGGCTTTGTTATGTAACCATGAAGTCTGCCATTTTTTTTTCCCTGATCAGCCTATGCGGAACGTTTCGTTTTCCCCTCAGTTAGTTGGTTTTGTTTTTTTTTTCGTTGTTTGTTCTTTCCGTATTTTTCCTTAGTGTCTTCTTTTTATCAGTTGTGTGTTTGTTGGCATAAATGAAACTATTAGGTGATAACATTTTTTTTTCGAAGCAAGTTGGTCTGAGATACACGAAGCAGCAAAAATTCTTGAGATTGGAGCGTAAGCACGTCTTATTTTATTTGATTGAAATGAGTTTCATTTATGGCATAAGAAACATGACGATGAAGTACTATGATAGAATATGATGGTGCGCAATAATAAATTAGGTTGCACCTATATTGGCACGAATCGTTATGAGCAATTTAACCTTAACCATGAAAAATCGTTTCTTACATAAAGAATACTGTATAATAGTAAAATCTAGTTTTCCTGTATCTCCACCGGCCATTGAGGAAGCGTTAATCTTCATCAAGATCGTCTCAACTTGTAGCATTCAGCATCAAGTTAATTTCCTAACAACAGATAATGATGCATGAGAACAAAAAAAAAACAGTGAGTAATTGTTCATAATTAAAAGCAGATTCATATTTCAATTGTTTATAATTAAAAGCAGATTCATATTTCACTAAAAAATCACAAAGTTAAATAGTAAATTTTTAGACGAGAAAGGAAATCAGTGAGTAATTGGGTATAACAAAATTGAGGCTACAGAAGCAGCATGTTGATCACAACTTTCTAAAATGAGACTCATTCAAGGCAGAGTTAAAGAAATTTATGGGCATCTTGCCAGCCTGGTTCCTCTTCTTTTTTTTTTTGAGATTTCACAAGTACAACGCAGACGCTCAACACGCACGCACACTCACCCCTATGAATACACGTATGCAAATCCTGCCCCTATGAGCACCTTCGAAGGACGAGCGGCAAATCTTGAAGTTCCGAATCACCACCGGGCGCCAAGCTATCAACGGGGACGTCGCCTACCACTTAATGCATAGCACCGAAAAATCCTGAAATAAATCCAGGGATAAAGTGTCGCACCCGGGATTTGAACCCCGGGTGGGAGCGCCCTAGCCAATGGTCTTTACCATTGAGCCATGAGCCAGGTAATGCTGCAGCTCAGCCTTCATACCTGGTCCGCAGCATGGCAATGGCAAAGAGCCTTCCCACAATCCCATTAGCTCCTAGTGTCCTCAGGGTGCACAAATGATATAGAGAAATACAGAATAGATAGCAGAGGAAACACTGTCAGAGTAGATAGCAGAGGAAACACCTTGAATGCATGCAGCCAAGCATTAGGAAGTATTAGATTTGTCCTATGTTTACCTTTCTTGCCCGTAACCAACTGCAAAAATATATTTTGTAAGTCCACGGGCTGCTGTGAGATATGAGAGAATATTATTGAGCTCCAAGACCAGATGAGATTAGCATGTGTACAGAGAAAAGTTCGGAAGCAAATCACTGTTGTGAGTATCTGCAGCTCTTTATTCTGAGGCACAAAAAACAAAAGTATCACTGATATAAATCGTGAATCTTCCATAATAAATTGATAGTAGCATACACTTGCACATCAAATTAATAGTAGACTTTTAAAATAGAAACAACAAAAGGCAAACTGCTCATGAGTGCAAGCCCCAAAACAATCAGTGTCAATAGAAACTAGAGGCGAAATAATTAAGATTGACATGTCACTGCACTAAAAGCAATCATATCAGGCTAGTGACTACATACACCAGATACCCAAAATACATTTGCTCCTATTAGTTTTCAGAGTCCTCTAACAGACAAACATCGGGGTCAATTAATGTTGGAAAAAAGGTATTTCAAGTAATGAAATAGCGAGGCATTCAAAGGTGAGGGCAGCGATACATAAACATTAACATATGCAAGATATCCTAAAACAAGCATTGCCTAGAAAACTACACCAAAAATATTTTGGAATGATTTCACTCGCATAAATATTGAACTACTTAGCCTGGCACCAATTGAGCATTAGCTAGCACACCATTGATATGACCTACATCAGATTTAGAACAAGAATAGCAGCAAGTGTTTACACAACACTTAGTCATGCACTAGTCAAGCATGTGAAAATTAAAATCACTTTATTAAATTGACTATTTGACCAACAGAGATCCTACAACAACTTGGAGTTTGAATCAGAGAGAGCAAAGATCTTGTTCAATATCCAGTTCATTATTGCCAGGCAAAGGAGAACTTCAAATATATTTACATGGATGCAGATGGCAAAACGTTGATCCTTTATACATGTGCAATCGAAAGTGCCATTGATAGTTGTTTAATGCAGGACAACTATATGGTTCAGATACCAAGCATGAGTCTGTCATTTTCGACCAAGAATGCTACATATAAAAAAAGAGTAGTTACCAAATTAGAAAAGTACTCCATTACTTCTGGCCTTATTGAGTCCATATCCCTTTAAAAAACATCCAGCATGCATGTACCCATAGGTGGAAAACTAATCTAATTTGGACATACATGAATTTTGACAAATGACCAAAAAACTTCAAATTTTGGTGGGGACCATCTCTTCCTAGTTCATTTTTTTTTTTTTTTGAACCGGAGGGTATCCATTGGACATCCACGGGCACCCAACTTCCACCTAGACATGTACCTGCAAGAAGATATGAAATATTATTAGATATATTTCCGTGAATCCTTCCAAACTACCTCCAAATCAAACTATCATAAATCACTTCCTAATATAATAAGAAATGACCAACCATGCTCCTTAGCCTGATGGAATATTCACCGCTAACATTATATTGAGCTGATTATTCGTGGTGGCACGCGGCGGCGGCGGCCGGCCCTGCTCCTCCTCGGACGCCTCCTCCTCGTCCTCCACCACGCCCCTGGTGGTTGGCCGGGCCCTAGTGTGCCGACGATGCCATCCTAGGGTTTCCGGCGGCGGTGACACGGCGCCCCCGGGCTCAACAGTGGCGTCCGCGGTCGTCCCCGGCGATGGAGCAAGGCGACCTGGCCCGCTGTTTACCATCGTCAACTTTTAATTTCATCAGGTAGTCTAGATACCATTCACACTAATCATGTATTTGGAAGAATGGTCTTTCTCGGTTTCTCCGATACATTTGGACTTTGATTTGTCCAGTCTGAACGGCTGTCCAAATGCAGCCTCAACTAGATATTGACAGTACACCAAAGTTGATTCACTGACTATTCTGCATCATGCATATCTTCCTGGAAGTCTGTTATGACACCGATCAGCAATGCAGGAGCTGCGCATACCTATGGACCTGAATGCATACACACGCACTCACTGGAGACTGATTTGAATTGGTCCATTAATTCACTGTGCCTTCCCATCTTGACTTCTCACTTTCTCAGTGCCATACTCTTCTGGGCGTTCAGCAGCGAGACGCGTCCCGACTGGGCCGTCAACTTCGATCTGCATGGGGTTCGGTCTCGCCGCCCCCATCGCCGCCGTGCTCTACATGGTCTACGGCCCGCTTGGTAGAAGGATCGTGCAGCTCCACCCGACAACGACGACGACGATGCCGTCGCGGTGAAGGCCATCGAGGAGTCACAGTCCAGAGGTTGCAGAGTAAGATATACCTAAAAAACTGTGAGCAATAAATACATCTACCGAGCTAGCTGCATCAGCTGCGCGGCATGCGCATGCCGAAGCTGACGTAGAGCACAGTGGCCGACGACGGTGACTCGGCTTTCTTGGCGTCCAGCCATGCCATGCACCGTCTAGCGTCGTCATCTTCGGAGCTTGTAGGAGGTGCGCGTGCGCCGCCGCCGCACAGCGAGACGGGGCCGACGGCGACCACGGTCTTGCCCGTAGCGGCCGCGAGGCGCGCGGCCGGCCGAGTCGTGTTCCAGTTCCTCGAAGCTGTTCACGACGATGCCGTCCACGGCGGTCTCGAACTCCCGGAGCTCTCGAAGGCGGATCTCCGGAATGGAGCAAGACGGCAGGAACTGTAGCGGCAGCTGCCTCCTAGCGAACGTGAACTCGAACCGCGGCGGCAGGACCGATGAGCTCGTCCAGCGACTTGCCCTCGTGCGGGCGGTTTACGCGTGTTGCGATACACGCAGCACAGCAGAGCGAACGCGCCGAAGCCGTGGAAGATGAAGCAGAACGCGCCGAGCTCACGCGCCCACGTGTTGCACATACCGGCGACGATGCAGCTCGGCCGCCGCCGCCGGTGCGTCGTTGGCGTCGCCATGAGGAGGAGGAGTCGGCGGCAGTGCTCCTCCGCCACGGCGTTTGCCGAACTGCGCGTTGGCGTCGAAGAAGTTGGGCACGAGGTCAACCGAGTGGACGTGGTCCAGCCTCTCGCAGCCGTCCGGCGGCGGCGCCCGGCAGTGGGAGCGCGGTCACCGTGATGGTGCCCGCGGAGTCGTCGCCTTGCCCGCCGCCCAAATATCTTTTTGCCTCGGGGCGCGGCTCTGCGTGTGATCACTATGCCGCCGGAGCTGGTGGCGAATAGTGCTCCAAGGTGGGGTGGGCAGTGATGGATCATGAGCGTCGATGGCTGTCATCTCCGCTGACGGAGTTTTGGTCGGCCTGATCTTTGGTAGCGCTGGATATTCTTTCGTGAACTGGGAAATTCGCGTGGAAATTGAAGTTTGAAACGAGGCAGACATGCAGTTCGAGGCCGGCCGGGTGGTCCCTCGTCGCCCCCGCCGGCAGCGCGAGCCGCCACATCTGGGCGGCGGCAGCGTCAGGAACTCGCCGCCGAAGTAGGCCAATGCAGCACGCACCCCGCGAGACGGCGGTGCTCCGACGCGACGCCGACGGCACGGGCGGCGTCGTGGTGCGCGACGTTGGCGCCAGCCGAAGAGCACGACGGGCCGGGGAGCTCGGCGAAGCCGCCGTGGAAGTAGACCAGCACCGGGAGCTTCTTCACGGCGATGTGGTGCGAGATGTTTCCGCAGGCCGAGTCGCCGGCGACGAACACACGCGCCGGAAGTCGGCCGACTCGGCGAGCCACGGGTCCGCCCGCGCCGGCCGAATCCGAAGTCCAGGTCGGCAAGCCGGACACGGTCAGTAAGCCCATCGGGAGCACCTCGATCCCTGATGCTGTCCATCCACGCTTCCATGCTCGATGTCGCGTACGGGCCGGGCCGGCTTCATCAATGGACGAGGCGACGGCGGTGAACAGCACGCCTGCCCCAGTCGCGAACGCTGGGCCGACGCATGCATGCAGTTACTTGTCCGGCAGGGGAGGCTTCATCGATCTGCTGGTAGCACGACCACGACCGACCAGACGAAGCCGAAGGTGAGGTGAGGTGAGGTGAGGAGCACCTCGGCGGCCACGTACGGCATCTATCGGCCTTGATGCGCTTGAGGTCAGCACGAACGTGGCCAAGAGCTGGTCGGCGGGCACGGACTCCAACTCTTGTCTACTCGATCGGCGCCCCTCCCCTCCCCCCCCCCTCCCCTTGGACGAAGACGTTGTACAGGCGCCATGACAGGCGGGCGGGCGGCCGCCCAAGCAAGAGTGCAGGAAGTGCGTGCGTGGATCCAGAGCCGTCGCGTCGCACAGGCGGCGTGGTGTACGTACGGTGACGCCGATGGCGAGACCTCGGCGCGAGGGACCTCAACGGCGAGCAGAGCAGCCTGCTGCCGTCCTCCGGCAGCGGCGGCACGAGCGATCTTGGCAACCTCCCGCGGCTCGTCGGACGGACGCATGCACTCCATACATGCGTCAACGCATGTTGACCGACCCAATGTACGTAATTTTTTATTAGGAAATCCAACCATGTAATGTACGTACGTATTTAGAGAGTGGGGGAAAAACAGATTGGGCCCAAAGTGAAGTGACGGACCCATCCTTCCTTCCTTTGCTGGGGAGTGTCTATTGTGATAGTTGCGATGGAGGGTTTTGTGGCGGCGGCGGCGGCGGGCGGCGGGCGGCAAGATCTGACTGGCGGCGCGGCGCAGGAGGTCGTCGAGCAGAGCAGAAGCAGAAGCAGATGGCGCAGATGGCAGCGCACAAGGTGCACGCCAGGGATGGGGACAGCGTGTTCCCTGAAGACCAGGTAATGCGCACGCGCCCGCCGGTTGTCTCTAGTTTATTACTCCTACAGTACTCGCCAATTTTAGAGCGTGCGTGCGCACGCGCCGGCCGGTTTTACTCGCTAATTTTAGAAGGAGTTGAGTTGTCTGGTAGCTTTCCGTGGAATTCGGTGTTTTGTTTTGGAATTCGGATGCGGAATGTCTTTATTGGTTTGGATGGATGTATGCGCTTGACTGTTTGTATTTATGCGCCTGACTTATTAGTTTGTTATTAATTGGAATCGTAATTCCTGTCCCAGTTCCCCATATCAATCTAACCGCCAGCACCAAGCCCCAGCAGATGAAGCACCGATTCTTTCGGATGATACAAAAATCGTGGATGCCATCACCCAGCAGTCTCAAGCTGAGAATCGAGGACGTGCCCTGTCATTGGTCCAGGGAACCTCCACTGCAAGAGTCCTTCCCAAGGCAGGCCGAGTAATCGTTGTCTTCCAGCCTGCAAGACTTTGGGAGGTCGAGAGGCGACGCCCGATCAAGTTCCTGGTGAGATTGCAGGACCTCTACCTCGAGGCATACTATGTCAGCGGCTCCAGATTCTGGAAACACTTCGACGATGTTAAACTCAAAGGAGTGGTCTCTCCTGGCGATATCCATTACTTTTTCCGACCCCTTGGCTACGAGTCGAGCTACGGGAGCAAAGGGATGCGCATTGACTGGGATCATCTTGAGATGGGTGAGAATGCCCTGCTGTCCATGTACAACACCATGACTGTCCAAACCCGCAGTTTCACTCGGGAGCAACACCAAATGGCCCTCGGTACATTTGCTGTTATGTGCTGCGAGGCTACAAGGAGGTTCTCTGTCCGCAACAGATATGCGTGGCTCTTCATCTATCGACAAGTCGAGTCCGTCGATCGTCCGTTGTTGACATCACCTGCTTTCGTAGACATACCAGTCGATGCCACTCCCGATGTAATTAAGAGGCTCCTGCCGTCCACAAAATTTCACACATGGAGTAAAGACGGCGAGGCGATGCACCAAGGTGTCAGCTTTCCTCAAGGCGCGACAGATGAACGACGAGCTCAAATTGAGGAGGAGTTCAATGCCCGGGTGGCCGATCTCGCCGTTGTTTTACCTTGATCCATGTGCTACGTACCCTGTGATGAGATGTTGTCATGTTACAGTCATTTGACCTTGGTGATGTTTATCTGCATGCATATTTGGTTAGAAACATTGTTGTGAGCACTGAACGAACATGACATGGTTGTAGAGTCCAGCAAGTCATTTTTTTTTTATTAAAGTTATCATCTAGTTTCCCCACTGCTACACTATGGATCAATTTGAATGTGTGTTCGTATGTCAGCCAGATGACTTGTTCTTGACAAATTTGTGCTAGGCTTTATTCATATATTCATTGTAATTCTACTAAATTATTAGTGAGTCCGGCCAGCCAGATAGCATGTAGTGAAACCTGAAATCTGATTATAGCAATTCCAATTTACTTCTTCTCTGTAAAGAAGGTGATCGAGCCTCTCCCTCGATCTTTAGAGTAGAACAAGGACCGACCGACGTCTCCCCTGTTGTTTTCTTCTTATGGGACGGACACGGAATGTTGTTAGCTATGCCTATGCGACCACCGGACATCCCTTGGCGGCGACTCCTGGCGCCGTGGGGCAGTCGGCCAGGTCGCAGCGGTCGTCGGCGACGCCGCCCCACCACTGCCACTGCGGGCCGTAGACATCGAAGTATCCCAGGGCGACGAAGGTGAGGACGCCCATGAAGGCGACGCCGGCGTCCAGTCCCGCGGCGAGCACGTAGTTGTGTCGCATCCACCAGGCCTTGTAGCGTCGGTACACGACGTGGTTGAAGAGGAAGCCGACGAGCCCCCACATGAGGAAGTTGACGCTGCGCGCGGGGAGCAGCCCGCTGGCGCCCGCGAAGACGAGCGGCAGGTTGACGGCGGCGAGCACGCGGTTGGCCGGGTACGCGCGCTGGAGCACCCACACGGGCAGCGGCGCCAGCAGGCCCACGAGGAACAGGTAGTTCATCTGCCAGTAGTTGCCCA
The DNA here is from genome assembly GCA_015847255.1 of Hyparrhenia diplandra. NCBI lineage: Eukaryota > Viridiplantae > Streptophyta > Magnoliopsida > Poales > Poaceae > Hyparrhenia > Hyparrhenia diplandra. Next base: position 149,255 of record JADLZK010012278.1, on the reverse strand, counting down.
GGCTGCCGAACATCCGGCGCGGGCCGACGACGCCCCAGATGATGGACGCGTTGTAGAAGACGTCGTCGCCGGGGCACGTCCAGGGGCTGCCGGCGGGCAGCCTCTCGACGTCGCAGATGTCCTTGACCGTGGTGAGCAGCCACCACGCGGTGGCGAAGTGCACCGTGGACGCCGTGAGCGTGCCGGCGAGCTGCGCTAGGAACATGGAGCGCGGCGGGATCTTCATGTAGTGGCCGAGCTTGAGGTCGGACAGCAGCGCCAGCGCCTGGCCCATGCTGATGAAGCCGTACGTCTTGAACACCACGTTGGCCAGCGGCTTCCCGGGTAGAGGTAGCCGATGATGAGCTCCGTGACGATGTTGAGCCCCGGCTGCATGTTGGTGGTGGCGGAGATGACGCCCACGGGGAGCGTGAAGGCGAAGGCGATGGCGCAGGCCAGGAGGAGGCCCCAGTAGGGGAGCTGCAGCTGCCGCCCGAAGCCCTCGCAGGTGAAGAGCGACAGCGCCAGCACCGCGGCGAGCATCAGGTGGAACCACCACGCCGGGACGGGCCGGTAGTTGCGCCGCATGATCCTGGTGTGCACGTCCTCCTCCTCCTGCTCCTGCCGCCGCCGCTGCCTCCGGCAGAGGTCCCAGATCTCGCGGCCGTGGTAGAGCGCGACGTGCGACAGCGTGGACATGAGGCTCGCGAAGCCGATGCCGTAGTTGACGGCGAAGAGCACGCTGACGTTGATGCGGCTGTAGGCGTCGTAGCCGGCGAGGTCGAGCGTGAAGGTGTCCCGGTTGATGACGCGGGCGGTGTCGTAGGGCCTGCCGGCGTCGTCGTAGACGTTGCGGCGAGACGAGCGGGAAGCGGCGGGCGCCGTAGGTGTCGGTCCAGTAGAGCAGCGGCAGCACGACGTAGGTGCTGAGCGCGAAGCCGGCCATGACGTTGACGATGGTGAAGGCCGGCGTCGCCAGCGGGTTGCCGAGGAAGCCGGCCACCGTGTTCCAGTCCAGGCCGAAGGAGCCGACGCCGAGGCCGCGCAGCCCGGAGCCGATCTGCTGCGCGGTCACCGAGCCCCCGGTACACCCAGCACAGCACCGACACGGTGCTCAGCGACGGGAACAGGTAGCTCGGGACGAGGTAGTAGGCGAAGCTGCAGATCATGACGACGACGAAGAACTGCAGGCGCGTGACGCCGCCGCGGGGACGCTTCTCCTCCTCGTGCATGGCCCTGAAGAGCGTCACCTGCACCAGGTTGATGGGCCACCACATGTAGGCGGAGTCGACGAGCAGCCTGCGGAAGACGCCGGCCCAGCCGTAGCCGAGCAGCTGCGTCGTCTGCGCCAGCAGCATGGCGGCGTACGGGTTGATCTGCCGGCGGTAGAACACCTTGACGATGGCGACGATGTTGAGGGCGTAGACGCCGGAGCAGCCGGCGCCGGCGAAGATGGTGATGAGGCAGTGCTCCTTGAGGCTGAAGGGGCCCGGGTTGAGGGAGAAGGACGCGCCGAGCACGCGGACGCGGACGGGACGCTCCGGCAGCGTGGACGCCATGAGGCGGCCGACGGGCAGCGACGCGATCTGCACGAGCACGGTGCCGATGCTCAGCTGGGAGGAGCGGTAGTTGAAGAACTCGTTGACGAAGGCGAGGAGGACGCAGGAGGACATCCCCAGCACCCATGTCCGGAACGTCAGGCACGGCTCCGACGGGTCGTCGGTGATTGGCACCGTGTTCCGGACCTCCTCGATCGGGTGCTCCTTCACCTCCTCTTCCTCCTTTTCCTTGGCCATAGCAAATTAAAGGCGGGGCGGCCAGGCGGTCGATCGTCGTCGTCGGCCGGGGCAAGAGGTACCGGGCGGCCGGCTAGCCGCCGATGGAGAATTTTCTCCGATCCGCGCCACGTCCGTCCATTTGGCTTCCTTTCCTCCCACCAAAATAAACGGATGGGATGCTCCTATATTTGAGCAAGATGGAGTAGTCAATCTACCGCTTCTGTTTCTCGCATGCAGCAGATCCAGGGGAGAATGGAAGAAAAAAAAAAACACTTGATCGAGCTGCTTTCATATGTCAGGTTTTATACAGCTGTACTACAAAACAAATGGAAGGTGACTGCAAGTTGGTGCTTCTTGGAGTCACAATACTGTGAGCGCTACTAACACTATTCAGTACCGTGGTATGTAGAGATGAGACGAGCAGGCCAGGACCCGGCCTCGTGATGGCCACGTCGACAAAATTGTTGAGCCGTTGAATTGTTGATGGGCGGCTCTCGGGGCACCTCCCGAGCCATTCCCAGTCAAATAAATACTAGCTTCAACCCTAACCCTACCTCTCTCTCCGTGGCCTCCTCCCTCTCCATCATTTCTCTCGGCGGGGCGGCTCCTGGGCCAGGCCGCTCCCCATCCCCCCGGCGCCCTAGCTCGCTCCGCATCGCGCCTCCTCCCTCTCCCGGCCTCCCTTCTCTTGCCCCGCGGCCGTTAGGGCAGGCGCCTTGTCTGGCGGCTTCGGTCCCTTTGGTGCGGCGGCCGGCGTCGCTGCTTTCCTCCTCTCGCGTCCACATCCCCGCCTCCCTCTCCCGTCTCCCTCGTGTCTCGCGGGGCGGGCGGCTAGCGGCGCGCGTCGCGGCGCTTCCAGGTGAGGCCGTTCGGCCGCTACCTAGCGTGGTGGTGGTCACAGCAGCGAAAGCACGCCCCGGCGGCTGCAAAGATGGGTGAGCTCGGCCTCCCTCCTCTCTCGGTGCTCCAGACACGGGTGGCCTAGGTGCTTAGGCAGCCAGGCGTGGGCCACAAGCCTCCCCAAATCAGTTATGCATGTGTGGACAGGAGCCTCTTCCTATTGGATCTACAGCTGAAGCTCGCACGATTGGTTGCCAGGTTGGTTCTTATATGCACGATTGGCTGCATTTGTGGATCTTTGCTGGCAAAGAATTTTACCTCTGCACCATCTACATTGGTCGCGTCATTATTCTTTATCACTACCGGATTTCATCGCTATCCCGTGTGTAAACTGTTTCTCGTGAGCTAAGAGGAACAAAACACGGGAAATCAGTACCTATCCCGTGAGCCAAACGAAACCATCACGGGAAAGAAACAGTTCACGGGAAAACGTATTTCCCGTGAGGCATAGCTCACGGGAAACAATCAGTTCACGGGAAAACGTATTTCCCGTGAGGCATAGCTCACGGGAAACAATCAGTTCACGGGAAAACGTATTTCCCGTGAGGCATAGCTCACGGGAAATTCCCATCCAATTTCCCGTGAGAAAGGGGCTCACGGGAAAGCTAACGACCGTGAGCCCCCGCCCCCTCCGTCACCTACGTGTCGATATCCCGTGAGAGCACCGTCGCTCACGGATCCTTTTTTTTTTTTTTTTCCCCGTGGGCCAAATAGTAGGCGCACGGAAATAATATCCTTTTCCCGTGAGCACCGCCAAGCTCACGGGATATCTTCGTTTTTTTTTTTGGAATTTAATCTCCAAACTTTTTGTACACTTCTTCCATACCATATGGCACTCAATATTAAAGTTTGGTTAATTATTGACTTTATTTGATATATTTAGTTAATTATTCTCTTTTATGGGAATTTATGAAATGAGGCCAAATTTGAACTACAAGTGCGGGAAATTTTTGAAACAAATTAGTAGAAAATTTATATTCCTCATACTCAACACAATGTAAGGCCTTGCATTTTAAAAAAAATAATGAAATCAAAACATCTTAGTACGAAATCATCAACTCTAATCCCCTGCTCGAAAGTGGTCTAAAAATTGTACAAAATAAACCGATGTGCAAAAAAATCATGAAATTTGATAATCTGTCATGATATCTTATGCCGAGGCTATGATAAAAAATTTGGAACGTTTTCGCACAAGTTGGCACGCACGATGTTCACGCAGCTCCAACATCTACGTAGAAGGTTCATGTTTGTTGAGAATGATCTCGTATCATTTCATGTCGATGTGGCGGTCAAGTTGTGGTTTGGCTACGAAACTTTTTCTACATGCAAATGCACCTCGGATATCGTGTCATGTCTACTTTTCGGGAACTTTTTGTGTTATTTTGGTAATTATTATAATTTTTTGCTATAGTGAAGTAAATACAATTTTGAAACAAAGGAGATAGAACCACATGAAATAATGGTAATTTTTTTCGCGAAAGGATCAATTCTGTATGGGGAGTGTATATGATAAGGTATTTTTGAAGTAATGTTGATCAAAGTTTGAAAATATATATGTTAGAAACTTTTGAGGGGGAGTAATATATTTAATTTACGAAAAACCCCTTTCCCGTGAGCGGCTCACGGGAAAGGCGTGAGATATCCCGTGGCGCATCACGGGAAAGGGTCGGTGGGACCCGCCTCGCAGATGGCGTCGGTGGGAAATTTTAAAAAAAAACAAAATCCCCTCTTTCCCCGTGATGGATCCGGGGGCTCACGGAAATTGCGAGATATCCCGTGAGCGGATCACGGGGAAAGGGTCGGTGGGACCCGCCTCGCAGTGGCGTCGGTGGGGAAATGTAAAAAAAAAAAAAATCCCCTTTTTCCCGTGATGGATGCGGGAGGATCACGGGAAAGACCCATCCTTTCCCGTGATCCTCCCGCATCCATCACGGGAAAGATATTTTTTTTGTTTAAAAAATAAGACAACGACCGACCACCACCGGCTCCCACCTCACACTCTAACACACACCCCACACACTCGCACTCGCCGCTGCGCCCTTGCCCGGTGCGCGTCGCCCGTCCGCCCGCCGGCCTCCCCGCCGCCCCCGGCGACCCCGCCGCCCGCCGTCGCCGCCGCGAGCCTCCGCCCGCCCGCCAGAACGCCCACCCCGGCGCGGCGCACGCTGGCGGGCTGCGGCCTTGGCGGCCCGCCCGGCGCGCCCTGCCCGGCGCCCGGCCCGAGCCTACCCGGCGGGCGCCTGCCCGGCGGCCGCCGGCGTGGCTCAGCGCCCCCTGCCGGCGCGCCCCTGCCACTGAGCTTTGCCCGGCGCGGCATCACTTGACTTGCCGCCAGCTCGGCCTGCCCGATACTGCCAGGGAAGAAGTAAGAGGGGAGGGGGAGGGGGGGGAGTGGAAGAGAGGAGGAGGGGAAGGAGGGAGAAGGGAGGAGGGGAGGAGGGGGAGGAGGGGAGGGAGTAGGAGGAGGAAGGAAGAGGAGGAGGAGGACGCCCCGCCCACATCGCCCCGGCGTGTCCCGCCACCCTTGCGACCTCGCACCGACCGCCACCAGCCGGTGGAAGAGAGGGAGGAGGACCGCCGACTGTCGTCCATCCAAAGACGCCCGTCGTCTTCAGCTTCGCAGGTTGTTGGCCATTGTGCCCTGAATGTTTTTGTCGGCCATCGTGCCCTTGATGAGAATGTGATTGTCGGCCATCGTGCCGTGTGTTTTTTGTTTGCGGGTATTGGAAACCTCCCCGTGCGAGGGAGGTTACATCAAAATTTTGAACTTATCCCTTGTGGTTCTTTTTATGCGAGAGAAACCCTCCGGCCGAAGTCGCTTTGCCGAACCGCGAGTCCCTTGGCGGCCCCGATCTTCTTCCTCGTCGGGTAGCCTCGACTCCACCGCGACCCTAGGTATATCCCTTCCTTCCGTGCCATGGTCGTAGCTAGATTGCGCGGCTTCGGTTAAGGCGTCTCCCTTCGAAAGAGATACGGTTGGAAGTATGCGCATCCCCGCATACCTATAACCGTGACTGTTTGGTGTCCACGTTTTTGGACAGCCCGAGGGATGCGTAGATGAGGTCCGTTCCATGCTCCACTCCTGTCCGATTCGAGTTGAGGCAGCATCTCCCCGTTGTTCTTCGAATACACGGCTCCTCTCGGGGGAGGACGCATATTCGAGAACAAGCAACGGTGCCGCCGAAAATTCGTCTCGGATAGGAGTGGAGCATGGAACTGACCTCATCTACGCATCCTCGGGTGGGATTAGGACCTATCTTCACCTACTAGATGGTAGGATCGTTGTGTAGATGCACCGCATTCTTATATTCTCGGCGAAATGATAGAGAATGGATGACCGTGCGTGGATATACGATGGCCGGAGGAGTTTTGGGAGATTATGACCCTGAATGGGTTAGGAAGAGCGGTGCTTTCGTTGAGAAGGCATTTTTGAATGCTCGAGGTGCGAGTAAGGTTTGGTGTCCATGCAAGAATTGTGGCAATAAAAAAAAGGCAAAGTAAGGAGGACATGTCTAAACATCTTCCCAAGTTTGGATGGACGGATGGCTATAAGCGGTGGGTCTTCCATGGTGAAACTGAGCGTATGAGAGACGAGGTCGTGAGGCAACGCATCGACGATCTTGCTTCTGATGCCGGGATAGGAGACATGGTAGATGACTTTCATGCCGGAAACTTTGAGCAAGGACTTGGGGATGAGGGGGAGGAGGAGCCAGAAGAAACCGCAAAGGCCTATTATAACATGTTGGAGGCGGCACAAAAACCCCTTCATGACTATTGTGAGGTCTCCAAACTAGATGCCATTTCACGCCTTATGGACTTGAAGGCCCGATGCAATATTAGTCGAGACGGCTTCACCGACATGTTGACGATCTTTGGGGGCTTGCTTCCGCAAGGTCACGTGCTGCCAAAGAACATGTACGAGTCGAGAAAAAAGTCCTCAAGGTACTCAAGTTGCCTTACGAGCAGATACATGCTTGTGAGAACGGGTGCGTCTTATTTAGGAAAGACTACAAAGATGATACACACTGTCCAAAGTGTAAATCCTCCAGGTACATAGAGGTAGACCCTGGTGAAGACGGTGAGAAGAGGCGCAGCTTAAGATCCCGTGAAAAATCCTCACGGTACCTTCCCTTTGCACCTAGGTTACAACGGATGTACATGACCGAGGAGTGCGCGAAACAGATGACATGGCACAAAGATGGACGTCGCTACAATCCGGATAAGATGGTACACCCATCCGATCTTAAAGCATGGACCCATTTCAACAATATTCATCCCGACAAAGCTATGGATGCTCGTAATGTGCGTGTTCTTGTTGCCGGCAAATGGGTTCAATCCTTATGGAATGATGGCTGCCCCATACACTTGTTGGCCTGTATTTGTTATCCCACTGAATCTCCCTCCGGGCGTCTGCTTTCAACAGAAGAACATTCTTTTGTCTTTGATAATTCCCCGCCACCCGAAATAAAATGGGTGTGTTCTTAGAGCCCGTGATTGATGAATTGATCAAAGGTTGGAATGAAGGGTTTTGGACGTACGACCCAGAGCTTTGAAGAGAAATTTCGGGATGTACGTGTGGTACCACTACTCCCCGCATGATTTCTTGGCGTATGGGATATTACTGTGGCTGGTGTGTGTGCACGGCAAGTTCCCTTGCCCAAGTATGCAAGGCGGTATGAAGGTTCACCCGGCAAGTATTCTGCATGTTCGACAAGCATCGACAGGTTCCTCCCTCCCGACCATGCATTCAAAGCTAGACAAGAAGAACTTTTACGAAAGGTCTCAAGTTACGGACCCAAAACCGAGATGATGACATCTGGCCGAGGTAATGCGTGCTCAAGTGGAGACTCTTGTGGTCGATGAAAATGGTGTCTTTGTGGGTTATGGCGAGGATCATGCATGGACTCACAAGTCAGGATTAGAGAGGCTCCCCTATTATGATGACCTTCTTCTTCCACATAACCTTGATTTAATGCATACTGAAAAGAACATTGCCGAGTATTTTCTTGGAACATTCATGGAAACGGCCAAGTCAAAGAACAACGTTAAGGCTAGAATTGATCCGGGCGAGTTGTGTGACGCAATCGAAAGCAAGAAATGAAGCCTCCTAGCAATGGCAAGAGATGGAAAAAACCTAAGGCCGATTACGTGTTGAGCAAGCCCCAAAGAAGGGAAGTACTGCAATGGTTTCAGAAATTAATGTTTCCTGATGGGTATGCAGCAAATCTGAGGAGGGGAGTGAACTTATCTACTATGCGAATCAATGGGCTCAAGAGTCATGACTACCACATATGGATGGAGCGGCTTCTTCCAAAGGATGCTTCGAGGCTATGTCCCCGATCATGTCCGGCATGTGATGGCAGAGTTGAGCAATTTCTTTCGGCGACTTTGTGCTAAAGAGGTATCTCGGACCACACTAGAAGAAATGGAAACATTGGCACCTGTGTTGGTCTGTAAGTTGGAGAAGATATTTCCGCCAGGCTTCTTCGTTCGATGGTGCATTTGATTTTGCACCTTCCATATGAGGCTAGGGTTGGTGGCCCCGCACGGTTCGTTGGTGCTATGCTATTGAGAGAGTTCTGAAGCATGTTCGGGCCGACTGTAAAAATAAGTGTAAGATTGAGGGTTCCATCGCAGAAGCAAAGGTTCGGCAGGAGGTGTCAGACTTCACATCAAAATACTATGGTGATAACCTTCCTAGCTCGCATTATCCACCCCCTCGTTACAATGCTGATGAAAATGAATCAACCCTCAGCCTTTTCCAAGGAGAATTAGGACGTGCAAGTGGTTCAAAAATAAAGATGTTGACAAATTCAGAGTGGATCAGTATAATGAATTATATACTTTTCAACCTGGACGAAGTGCTTCCTTACATACAGTAAGTCACAACTCTAAGCATAGAAACTACTTGTCTTCTAGTACTTAATATCCCGCATCCAACCCTTTTGTCTCTCGTTTGTATAGGAAATTTAAAAGGCAATTCTGGCGTCAACGAACGTCGCCTGAAGCACATGAATTGGACGCCCTGCTTAGACAGGGTGCTGGCAATGGAAAACCCGAGTTCATTAGTTGGTTCAAAACGCCGTCTTGTCCCAATTCGTGTTAAATAACGCCTCGTTTGATATGCTAACGGTGTCTCATTTCATTTATCCTGCTTGAGCTTGCAGGCACAGACCGATCCGGGTATGCACCCCGAGCTCATACAGGTTGCCAATGGCTTTGAGACAAGGGTTAGGTCATTTACCGGTTATGACGTGAATGGATATCGGTACCACACAACTAGCTATGAGCGAATCGACCAAACCGAAAAAAACCACAAATACCGGGAGTTTTCACTAAAGGTGATGATGGAACTAGCACTAAAGGTTATTATGGAAGAATTGAAGAAATATACGAGCTCCATTTCCCCGGCTCTAAACGGCTTGCTCTGTCGTGTTTAAGTGCCATTGGTTTGATCCTGAAATAACAAATTCGGACCTCGAACAACTTGGGATTGTTCGATTCGACAAGATTCACGAGATGGCCGGAGATGATGTCTACATTGTGGCTCAACATGCCACACAAGTTTATTATCTCCCATGGTGTTGCCGGTGACGACGGCGGCTTAAGGGTTGGGATGTTGTGCGAGAAGGTATTGCCACACGGTAGACTACCCGTACCCAAGCGAGGGGACGATTACCATTTTAATGCAAACACATATGAGGGAGAGTTCTTCCAAGAAGATGGGCTACAAGGTAAATTTGTGATAGAAATAACCGGGCCCAACGAAATGGAAGTAGACAATGAAAGTGTTGTTGATGATGATGAGGGGAGGAGGTTCGAGATGCGAAGGACTTACGGTTACTTGAAAAATTACTTAAGGACAAATGCGGTGTTGAGGTCGTTCCTCCTCCCATGGATCCCGCCAATCTTCATATGTTGGAAGGCGTAGACATGGATGATAGTGATCATGAGGATTATGATCCGGCAAGGCTTGAAAATCGTGGACAGGGGATGAAGATTATTTCTAATACATGTAATACTATGCATCTCTTCATAATTATGTTACGATTATTGATTATTCATCTCTTTATAACTATGTTCTGATTATTGATTATTCATCTCTTTATAACTATGTTTTATTTAATTTTGCATTTTTACTAATTATGTACATCTAATTACAGGTCATTAAAAAAGATGCCTCGAACGAATGTCCTCAAGAAAATAAACGGGTTGGGCGAAATTCAGAAGTGTATCCGAGCTAGGGCAAGGGCAAGACGAAGCGGAAGCGTCAGAGCCACCACCACAGCCACAGGGTAGGGGCAGGGGCAGGCGTCGTGCACCCCGACCACCGTCGCCACCACCAGTGGTGCACGAGGAGGAGGAGGAGGAGGCGGAGGACGAGGACCTCTCGGCGTCCGCGGCCGACGCGGACCCCTCGGCGTCGCACCACGCCGACCCACTCGGCGTCGCACCACGAGGAGGGACTAGCCCGGGGTACGGGGGGGGTTCCTCGGGAGGGGTTCCTCTTCCTGCGCCGAGGCGTGTCTACTTGCGAGGCCCCTCCGGACTCCCCGGATCGTCGGCTTCGTGAGGGGAGCGAAACCGACCATAAGACCATCACAACCAAGGTAATTTACTTTACACTTTAGCACTACTTTCTTATTTTTCGGGTTTCACAATCGTAATAGGAACTAATAGTTATTCTTGATCATTTGGGCGGGGGTTTTGTTGTCACCGCGAACTTCGGTTGAAGGGCGCCTTCCCTCCAAAGGCATTCTTGGTGTTACGGTGAGGAAGCACTACCAGCCCTTGTTAAAATCGACGGAGAAGAGTATCATCACGCCGTTCCACCCGAAGACTGCTGGACTTTACGGACAACTATGATGAGGATGGCATGAAATATGCTAACAAGGCCATTCGTGTGGTCAAAGAGTTTTGGGTAAGTTTATGTCGCCTTTGCATAAAATACATCGCTCCAAATTCTAATGTTAGAAATAATGACTTATTACATTGCTTCTATGTGCGAAATACTTCAAGTGCGAGGAGGGATACGGTGGCCGGGCGGAGGAAGTGGCTCTAAACGCCTTTTGTTTCAAGCATGTGGCGGACATGTGGTACGAGGCACGTGGCAATGCCGCGTCGGGCGTGATGCAGCGCTAAAGGAGAAACGAGAAGGCTCAAAAGCACGAATGGAAAAACGCTGAATCGACCAAAGAACAATACATGGAGGTAAATTATATTGAATGCTCATACTAAGTTTAATTATGCTTATTGTGATTTTTATAATCTGTGTTATACTTGGTATCCTGTAGGTCATTCCGGGGTGGTGCTTGAACCATAGGCGTTCTTTGGGAGCTTCGGTGGACAAGTGGGTCGATACGCACTATGAGGAGACCCACAACGAGAGTACCGGAGCGGCGTGCCATGATGCGGGTGTACCACACCATCAAGGCAACCTTAATCTCGCGCGACCTACCAAGTTAGATATGTAAGTGTTATCCAATTCTTATTTTCTCGATGTGCAACTCAATACTTTCTTACCATTGTAGCTACTTTTCTTCTTCTCACACACAGGGGCGAGGAACATGGCACGCAAATCAGCTCGCTCGAGGCCTTTGCTAACTCCCACACGGGCGGGTACAAAGATCCCGCGGCCGTCTTCAACCCCGAGGTCCCGCCGGCCTACACCAACCCGACCGCCTCACGACAAGATCGGTAGGGTACACCGAAGTCGCGAGGGAGGTGTATGGAGAAAGCTTCGATCCCCGCAGCCCCGCGACATTGAGGGGGACATCGCCATGATCGCCGGAGGAGGCAAGAAGCACGAGGGCGGTACTACATAGGTGATAGCGTTATCAACCCGCACAACACAAAGAGGCTATCGAGCTCCGATCACGCTCGGGGAGGCCCGGTGATACGCGGCGGCCAACCACTTACCGGGGCTACAATCTCCGGACTTGAGGTTTATATATTTTTTTATTTAAGGTTCATTTATCGTTGAATACTATTTCTCCGTGTTCTAACTTTGTGTTGAAATAGGCCCGGATAGAGGAAGAGAGGAAGCGGCGGGAGGAGGCCGAGGAGAGGGAGCGGGCAAGGGCTCTCGCGAGCAAGAGAGGGCTCGAGCCGAGCAAGAGAGGGCGGAGCAGCACCGAGAAGAGCATGGAAGCTCTCCTAGCGTACCTCCAGCGTGTTGGTGGCCAGGTTGGTGTGCGGTTGCCACCGGAGATCGCCTTCCCGCCACCGCCCGTCTTCGTCCCACCGCCTGCCTACGGTCGGCCGTCGATCTTCCCTCCACCGCATGGAGCCTCTCTGTGAGTTTGTCTCCGTAACTTCGAAAATATGCATATATGAATGTGAATGGATATGATCTCGGAGTTTTGAATGCACCATGAGATGTGCACATGAACATGTGGTTGTCGGCCATCGAGCCGTTGTTTTCTTGCGAGGTTGGAAAGCCCTCCGTGCGGGGGAGGTGCTTTGCCGAAATTTCTAACTATTTCTCTTCTTTTTTTCAAGTTAATAGATTCTACCTTGAATTTTGTCTCACAAATTTCTAACTATTTATCTTTGCCTACTTGCGGGAAAATTCTCATGCCTCGAACCCAACTCGAACCAATCTCAACCGGACGCTTGGGAACGCTTAAAATCGGGGTTGGACGCCGTGGGTCGTAAATTTGTCATGTTTTTTAGGTTGAAAACTTGTGCACTTGAACTTGTGAACTTCGATTTTATGTGAGTTTGTGAACTTATGGTTGCACTCATGGACATGTGGTTGAACTTGTGACTTTGTTGGATGTTATGTAATATATATGTGGTATTATGGATTTATCGAGGTATATTTGTGATATATGCAATCTTTGCTATATATATATATATATATATATATATATATATATATATATATATATATATATATATATATATATATATATATATATATATATATATATATATATATATATATATATATATATGTCATTTATGTGCTGGAACAAAAAAAAAAAAAAAAGGTAGATTTCCGTGAGTAGCTCACGGGATATCTCGCCAAATCTTTCCCGTGAGGAGGGCGCTCACGGGATATCCGCCAAACATATCCCGTGAGCGTAAAACGGCTCACGGGAAAGAGCCCGGATATCCCGTGATCGAAAAAACGGCTCACGGAAAGAGCCCGATATCCCGTGAGCCGCACCGATTAGGCTCACGGGATATCTCTCGAGAACCCCGTTCCTCGCCACGAGCCCACGTAGGCCACATAACGGGTTTTACTCCTCCCCCCCTGACGGCACCACCACCCCCGTTAAAGGTATCCCGTGAGCTTTGTGGATCACGGAAAGATATCCCGTGAACGTGGTCGGTGTTCACGGGATATCCTTATTTCCCGGCTGCAATCGTTCCGTCAACGATATCCGGGTGTTACACCGGGATATCCTATCCTCGTGAGTAGAAGGGCCTTTCCCGTGAGCTTCGTGCTCACGGGATATCCCCTCGCATCCGGTAGTGTATATTGCCGCTGTCGATGCAAAATAAATCACAAAAAATGCCTAGGGTTACCAGATTCTTTTCCCCGTTTATTGCTCGATCTATAATAATCTACCTGCAGTGCATTTTTTTTTCTGAAGCTGTGCCGTAAAGATCCTTGCCTACTTCAATTTTTCAGGGTTAAGAGACGAAGCATCAGGACTCGCCTTAGTGTTTATTAGGAGGCGACACTGCTCGAGTATGTATTACTTTTCGTCGCAGGCTCACTATGCTAGATCTGTGTACACTTGGGTGATTTAATGAAGATTCAAATGACGTTGCTAGGTAGTTCTTCTGTTTTTACTATATGAAAACGTCCAGAAAAAGCCAGTAGTGAACCACTCCTATTTTCCTTTGGTCCAAGGACACAGATGGGATGGGGGAGTTCAGATTGTTCTCTCCATAAATATTTACAGAACTGCATATTCAATATCTTCAGTTTTTTGTATCTACATAGTTGTTTTGTTATGTCAAGCGTCAGTCATTTTTTAGATCAAACAGATTTTGATATGGTTTTCTTTTGGAAAGATAGAATTATGGCATGAATGTCTATTCTATTTTTTTCCACTGCACATGCATTTACACAGAGCAAATCATATCCAAATAATATTCATTACAGAGGAAACCATATGTCTAATTTTTTGTGCCTCACTATAGCATCTCTAACAAATGGTAACATTGTCGAAAACATATTCATTTCAGGTCTCCATGTTTGAGGGTTCATTGTGCCTTCACGCAGCACATATCCTGCTTGCTGTTGTGAGCTATGGCTTTGTTTTTGTCTTTTGTCTTCTTTAGTTGCAAGGGAGAGGGAATCGGAGGCTCCACACCGTTCCAATGCCAGGCTTACCGTGGTATGTTTCTTCTGGAAATTCATGTTCCTGCAGAATGTTCGGCTTTGTGTATGCTCTCATTTGGTAAACTGGATACAACTGACTTCGTGAGTGTTTCTTTAAACATCTTGAAAATTTGTGAAACAGCAGGCCTTCATTCTATTTGTTGTCATAGTGTTGAATAGTGCTAGGTAAGTTGCAGAGCCATCCCATTAAATTGCCACTTAAGCAATTATGTAGGCTGCTGTGATGAAATTTCTATTGTGCTACATGCTTAAGCTGGTTTAATTATAGGTCTGCAATTGGTTTTATTGCAAAAAGAACAGCAGTTCAGCTCTCATGCTTAAGCATAATTACCAGGCCTCAAATATATTTGTTGTAGTTGATTAGCTACAATACAGATCGGTAGGATGCTACCCTTGGGTATTATTTGAGTTTGTGCCTTTTACCTATCTTTATACTGCTGTAACCTGTAGGTCTGTAACCACTACATGGAACAATTGAATAGCGTTTTGCAGTAAACCTTTGTTCCCTCTGGAGCTATTCTGATAATATCATTTATATTCTGACCGTACCTGGCACCTTGGATGACCAACAGAGCTTCCCATGTGAGCTGGCACCTGTGATGGCCAACAAAGCTTGAGGTTTCTCTGGACTTTGACAGCCATAGCGGTACCAAATGCTATGTGCTATTTTTATATCAGACTAATGCAATTTATTGTGTACGGTGAAACCAAAAAAAAAAAGTCGGCATGGCCCCAAAACCTTTATTGTATTAACCTCGGCTACCTTTATTATCGATCTACTGTTCTTTCTTAGATGCTCTTGGCTCAATGTGATTACATCATGTGCAATGGTTAGCACGACTCTGGTACGCAAAACCTATGCATTCAAGAAATATACCTGTCGTACCGTCTTGCGCGTAGGGGCGCGCCCAGAACACTAAGTTTGAAGCCACCGTGCGCTGTAAAAAAGCCACCGCCCAGAACACTAAGTTTAGCGGCTGCCGTAAAAAGATTAGTTTGCAGTTTTCTATTATTTCTTCACTAAATAATCTAAGATTAGCTTTGTCATGTAGTGAAATAACTGTACATTCTAGCTAGAAACATGTTAACCATTTTGGGTCCTTTTCTTTTTAACATTTCCCCATCCAAATACCTAGCCAGTGTTGTTGTTGCTGTTCCTGGAATACATTCTGCATTACACCATGATCAACTTGCAATTTATCACCATGGCATTGTACCGGATAACGGTTTGAATTAAATTGCCATGTAGATTACAGAGGATCACAAAGGTAACAGAGGTTGGTATTGTTGCAGTTGAACCAGAGGTTTTGAATGCTTGGGCTACATCTGAAGGAGTCTAGGTAAAAGTTTTCAGCCATAACAGGTATTGGAGCTACTGCCTTTTTGCAAGTAGATGCTTCATAGCATGTGTTGGGCTTTTAATTCTGAAATATGCAGCCACATTCTTATTTAAGCAAGCTTTTGTATCCTGCAGTTTGCTTGATGTCATCTATCTCTGCAAGGCAAATGGGCGCACTCTGCAGGTTTGGTGTTGCTTAATTTCTTATATGTGCACCGATTTGGATGGTCATATTTATTTAGCAAATATAGTTGTGCGGTAAAGAGACAAATATTTAGGAATACATGTGTGCTGTTACAAAGCATATTCTAATTTTTCAAAGGAATTGTTTTTACTGTGATCTCTACTCCTAAACCCTAAGATTACCATGCCCTCAATAGAAAAGGTTCCTTTTGCTTGTCGCTTATCAGGATGCTCAATCATTGCTACTCTACAATTTCAGGATAAAACTATGATCTGCCACATGGAACTTTTACGCATTACCTTCTATCAATTCACAGGTGAAAGTGTGTTGGACATTTTTGAATTGTTTTCATCATTTCAATACCGTCAAATGTATTCACACAATTTAACATGTGGCATTTTGTTTATGGGATCTCCTCGACACTTTCAGTTGAATATATATATATATATATATATATATATATATATATATATATATATATATATATATATATATATATATATATATATATATATATATATAGGTAATAATTGTGTCCCCGTGTCGAGAGGATGGAATATGCAGTGGTGTGTCATCTTAGAGATTGTGCCTCCTTGGTGTTTTGTCATAAGACGGTTTTGTGTAAAATTACGTGCTATTTGGATATCTATCGTGCGGTGTGGGATTGTTCATGTAAGGTATATTTATTGTTTGGACAACCTATAACGATTTGTTTAGACAACCTATAACGATTTGTTTAGACAACCGGTCTTATGTAATATGTAAGGTATGAACATATCGCGGATGTTTTAGAAATTCAGCTTGAGATTTGGCATGTGTAGGTGTGTTGTTGGCCTAACTGGTTTGAGTGGTGATAACAAGCACCTCCTCTGATATGTTCAGTTTTTGTATCAACATAATTATATTTCCTAGATGGTGCTTGTCATATTCTATTTGTTTCGGTATTGACAATACTATGGACGCGCACATGGGTGCTGGTCATATCTGTTTTGGTATTTTATATTTGTTTCGATACTATGAGAACTGGAAGCGCCCCTACTCCCTACGTGATATTTCGGTGCACTTCTATATCTTTTAAATGTGTTAGCCGTATAAAATCTATTTCGGCACAGTGCTTGCTGATCTGTTGCTTGAACACCGGTGTGCTAAATCTGTTTTCCAGTGTTATTCCACGACAGCGATACACACCGGCCATGCGTTTTCTTGCCGTCATCAAAAACAGGATTGGCCAATGCCCCGCCAGCGCCCGACGTTAAAATTTGCGGCGGCGGATCTCGCTACCAGCGAAGCGCGCTATGGACTAGTTACTACATTTCTTGCAGCCTCAACTCTCACCCCCCCCCCCCCCACCCCCAATCAACCCCCAACCCTAACACACACGCAATTCTTATAGAATTGTAAGATAGGTTAGTTTTCTGGCTCTATTACCCCCTGAGGAGTTGCATCTCCTAACTGTCACCTTCCTTAACTGTCTTATAAAGAGCAGGTAGAAGGAGGCAACATATATGGGCCTTTGTGGTGACATGGGCACTCATGGCAGTGTGGTGGGATACGATGTTAAAAATCATATAGGGGGTCATTTGAATAATATTAGATGCTTTGATGACTATAATATTAGATTTTATAGTTTAAGGGTTATGCAATCTACTTGATAATGGTGGAGTCTTTGCTATTGTTTGCTGACTTGCCACCATGTCAACACTCACATGGCATGACAATGAAACGTTTTTTTAAAAAAAAGCCTTCAAAACCCTCTCAAGGGAAGGTTTTGATAGTTTAAGATGTTTAGACAGTTTTGATAGATGAGGAGGTAGTAGACAATTGTCAATAGTTAGAGGTGAAGTAATATGAAATAGATGGAATATTTAATCCCTAGCTCAATACACATACAAATATCAAGCAATCGTCAATCAGTTGTCGATAGATAAACTAGTGTTGTGCGGGATCAAGTGAATGGTTGATAAAGATACATTCTTAACAGAGAGGAGAAGCATGGCACCACTAATCAATCAATATTGGCTACGGTTTGCTTCATCCGCCTACCTCTACAAAAGGTTGAAAGCATCACAAATATTTTGATAGAAAAAAATAAAATGCTACAATGATAAATAATATGAAATAGAGGAAATATTTAATTGTTGGCTCAATACACACACAAATATCAAGCAATCGTCGAAAACCTTGTGACTACATTGATGATGGGTGAAGTGTTTATAATGTGTGAGTGACAAATATTTTGATATACAAAATTTAATGCTACAATGATAAGTAATATGAAATGGAGGACATATTTAATTGTTGGCTCAATACACACACAAATATCAAGCAATCATAAGAAACCTTGTGACTACACTCATGATGGGTGAAGTGTTTAGAATGTGAAAGTGGCAAATATTTTGATAGAAAAAAATAAATATTACAATGATAGGTAATATGAAATGGAGGAAATATTTAATTATTAGCTCAACACACACAAATATCAAGCAATCGTTAATTAGATGTCAATAGATAAACTAGTGTTGCAAAGCATCAAATGAATGGTTGATAAAGATACCTTCTTAATAGAGAGGGAATCATAGCACCACTAATCAATCAATAGGCCACATTTGCTTCATTAAGCCTACATCTACAAAAAAGGTTGAAAGCTTGGACATAGAAGCATCATAAAAGCAAGCCTAGCCATAAGATAAGAGTAGTCACGATTAGATTTGAAATCACATGGTGCCTCATCTGATGGCTCTTCTCAAAACTAAGGATGCAATAACTCCTCTCTTTGTGATGGTCGCTATGATCATGGTATTGGTCATGCCAATCTACTTCGCTCCAGTTCGTGGAGAGGCAATTCTATGTAATTTAACTAATTTTGTTCATACCCTTTTTATTTGACTTCGACATGGATGTTTTTTATCATTATTTTACATTTTGCAGTGGATTGTCATAGATACTAGGTTGTACTCTTGACAAGTGTCGGCAACTATGTGTCTCGCGAGAGCACACACTAGTTTTATAGAACATTGCTATCAGGTGGTCGATTCCCTAGCGTGCTGCTGCGAGATAGACAACAAAGAGTAGTTTTCATCACTTGGAATGTTGAAGACTAAGGTTAAACTGCATGTATTTTGTTGAAACTGGAATAATATCAAATAATATATTTCTACTCATATGTTATATCTACAAGCGGGTCACCATAAATAGAATTTATTTATTGCATAATATCGATGAATGGTCCTTCCATCACATTTTTATTTCTTAATTTTGCCTTGGCCATTCTGTGACTCACATGTGACTTGTAATCAGAACTATCCGTATGTGTATGCATGTCCAAATTAACTAATGAGACGTTGAGTCTGCATGTAAATTAAGAATAAAAAGCTATCCTTTGCCTATGTGAAATGTTTGTCTCCGATTTTGTTAGCCGTCGGATTCAAGAATTTTTTATGTGATTTGATCATTTGTTTCTCTCGAATTCTGGTGTAAGGACCGGGATGTTGGCTAAAGGGGGAGGTGAACAAGCGTTTCTACGGTTAACAGGCTTTTCTAGAAATAAACACATTTATAAAAGTGGAAATGATTAGTAATCCTGATTAGAGTAAATGACCCCCAAATATATAGATCCAAATGATATATAAGATATGAGCCTGCACCACAAAGGTTAGAGCACAAAATAATCAAATTGTCACAAAGCTCAAATGCCGGACACGTCTGGTAGTTATATCAGACATGTTCGGTATTCACGGGTTGCACAACCACCACCTTTTGATCTTTGTTTTCAAATCAAACCTACAAGAATCTTTCAGATATACAATGCAACACAAGGAATCACAAATATCAAAGATAGGCCAGCGACCGCGATATTTGTTTTACCAAAGTTTGGTCCTCCGTCGAGAACCTAATCTCTGTTAAGGAGGCTACAGGAAACCGAGTACCGGTCAGCCCTAGTGGACCACGAAGGTCTACCAGCCGAAGTCTTTTACAACTCTTGTCCCTCGTCGTAGTTGATGACTTCTTGCGGCAAAGTCGAGCTGGTACAAACTTTCTGAGGCAACCCACAATCTCTTGGGTGCTCTCCAGTGACGCCTAACATATAGGACCGAAGATTTCAAAAGTGTGAACCATGATTTTTGATAATATGTACAAGTGCTTGCTCTCAATTTTGAATCTCACTCAACCCGCACTTAGGATTTTGCAATTTGGATCACACACTCACTTAGAGAGGGCTAGAGAGAGTTCCCAAAGCTCAGAAATGTATGAGAGTAAATAAGTAGTTGGTAGAAGAAATGCGTGAGAGCAATAAGCGTTAGAGAGTTGACAATATGAGCATTTTCTGTCTTTCTGGGCCTAATTATTTAGTACTAGGAAGTGAGTAGTTGGTATAAGTTAGCCCATGAAAAAAAGAGGCCCAATTAACAACAACCCACAAGCCAACTCTGCCAAAAAAAAAAAAAAAAAAAAAAAAACTCCCCCCCCCCACGTTTCGGGTTCCATTCCCCATATTCCGCCGCATCACAATCTCCCGTGTTCATCGCCGGCGATGGACCGGCAGCCACCTACCACGGCCTTGCTCTCGCCGCACGAGTGGGAGCAGCTCCTCGACGATTTCCTCGCTTCCTCCTCCAGCCCCTCTCGCCGCGACCGATGGCTCCACCTCCCGCTCCTCGACCTCGCTGTCTCCTCGCTGCTCCGCCGCGACCTCCCTTCCCACCTCAAGCCCCTCCTCCTCGCCCTAGTCGACGACCACCTGCTCCCGCCCTCCCCGAGCAGCCTCCCCGCTCTCCTCGCCTCCCTCCTCTCCTTCCCGCCGGACCACCCGCTCCGCGACCACCTCCTCGTCACCGTCGTCTCCGCCTTCGCCTCCGCCCTCGCCGCGCCCGTCTCCAGGGACCGCGAGGCCCCGCACCTCGCAGCTCTCGTCGACGCGCTCCTCGCCGCCGCCAACCGCCCCAACCACGCGCCCGACCGCGCCGCGCGCGCGCTCGCCTGCGACGCCCTGCGCGCCCTCGACGACGCGCTGCCGGGGCTCCTCGCCGAGGCCCTCGGCCACCTCTACGCGCTCGCCGCCGCGGAGCGCTCCCCGGCCGCGCAGTCCTACCTCCTCCTGCTCGCCTCCGCCGCGCGCCACGCCGTGCGCCTCGGGAGGCTCGCCTCCACCGCCTCCATCCTCGCGGTTGCTGGCCCGCCCACCCCCTTCGCCGTGCCCGCTCACCTGCTCTCGCCTCCTCCCGCCGCCGCCGCCCCTGCCGCGCCGCCCTCGGAGGTCAATGTCAGGGATATAAGGAAGGTGCTCGCTCTGCTCATGGACCGCCCGCAGGTGCTCACGCCAGCCGCGGCCATGGAGATGATGGCCATCCTCGCCGAGGTCGCGTCGGCTGTGCTCCAGTGGGCGCCAGCTATTGCAGCGCACATCAAGGTGCAGTTCGGGGGGATGGTGCATTCGTCCAGCCCCATGCTGCTACACTCGCTGCTCACCCTCTTCGTCCAGTTCCCGGAGGCCTTTGGGGCTGAGGATGAGCGCACAATGGCGCACCGCCTGGCTTTGGCTGCCTGTGAGGCGCACCGTCCACTTGCAGTGCGATTGCTAGCTCTGCATTGGCTACTCGGCTCTGGCAGGTTCAGAAATCTGGTGCCTAGTCTCGCCCGGTGGTTCTACCCTGCCGTGTTCGATTCCCTCGCGCTCAAGGCCAAGAAACTGGATTGTCTAGCTTATCTTGCTGCCGGTGTTGATGGGGAGAAGGTTGCAGCAGCAGACATAGCGACAGGGCTACTTGATGATGGCTTGGTTTGCGTCTCCGCCTTCAGATGGCTCCCACCATGGAGCACTGAAACAGGTGTGGCATTCCGAGCGCTGCACAGCGTCTTGGTTGGTGCTGCTCCTCACAGCACTGACGGCACACGCTGCTCCGGGGCTGGTGAGCTCCTGAATTCTACTATCTTCCACCATTTACAGGTAGAAATTTGTTGAGATAGATAACCATAGGCACGTCCATTCAGACATGCAAGACAGCAACTTCAATTATGGTTCAAACCAATTTAGCATGTATTTCTGCTGTCACTATGTATGCAGGCTGTCTTGGTTGATATGGCATCAGAGCATCAGGGTTTAGTCCCAGTGATTGCTGATTTCACCAACCGTCTGCTGGCATGCAAATCACATCGGTGGGCTGGGGAACGATTGCTCCGGACACTTGACAAGTGTCTGCTTCCAAGGCTTGAGCCAGGCTACCAGCTTGCATCGTACTACCCTATTTTTTGAGAAGATTGCACAGAATGAGGCGGTGCCTCAGCACCGCCTAATAGAATTGCTCACCAAGCAGATGGTTTCTCTCACCAAGAAGCATGGACCAGACACAGAGCTCAAGTCATGGTCTCAGGGAAGCAAAGTTGTGGGCATTTGTCGTGTCATGTTGAAGCATCATCACAGCTCTCATATCTTCCTTCCCCTTTCACACCTCCTTGTGCTCGCTATCGAGTCCTTCCCAGATCTGGAGGTCGGGACCATGCCAGGTAGAGTTTAAGTTATCACCTGATCTGTGTTATCTGTTATTGGATTTTCTTCTCATCACTCTAAATGATCCATCCAGGATTTGCTTGCGAATGTTATCTTGTGTTCCTGGGAAGAAACTGAGGCATATCATGGGAGTTGGAGAACAACCTTCAGGTGTCACACCTTCTCATCCTGGTTCCTTGTATGACATCCCATCACCATGTGCTGCTCAAGATCTTAAGAGCATGCCTGATCTCGCGTCTTACATTCATCTCGAAAGAGTTGTGCCTCTACTTGTGAAGCAATCATGGGCCCTCACATTGCCTAATTTCAGTGTCCAGAGCAGACCATCTGGTTCCATTCTAAGCATACAGGACGTCAGCTCTGCTCCCTCAGAGCAAGAAAATCCAACAGGACCTACAATTGAGAGAATTGGCTATAGACAAGAAACCTTACGTGTGATGGACTCTAAAGGCGCTGCAACATTGCAGATTCTCAGAAGGTATTTCGCGTGCATTCCAGACTACCTACACTCATCTGGTTTCAAGATACAAATACAGTGCACTTTTAGATTTGACTCAGAGCCATTTAAGGATGCGTGGGAGTTAGATTTGCCAGTTTCAGGTTCTGATGGGGCTGATGAGCTGCCTGCCCTTTATGCAGTGACGATTACATTTTCATCAAGTGCACGTTTTGGGAAAATTCCATCATGCCATATTCCTTTCATACTAGGTGAACCTCCAGGTTCTGGTATGGACATCGTCCCCATTCATGATCAGAACAGGGAAGAATCCAGTTACTGTGCTTCAGTGATGATAGAATTGGAACCTCAAGAGCCCTCACCTGGCCTTATTGATGTTTCAGTTGAAGCAAACACTGAGAACTGCCAAGTTTTATCAGGGTCCCTTAAACCCATTACAGTTGGCATTGAGGACATGTTTCTAAAGGCCAGCATACCACCTGATACTCCAAGAGAGGGTGTGGCTATGTACTACCAGGATCTGTTTCATGCTTTATGGGAGGCCTGTGATAGCTCTACTAACACAGGTCGAGAAACTTTCCCTTTGAGTGGAGGGAAAGGCTCAACTGCCATTAATGGAACTCGGTCTGTTAAACTTTTGGAGGTAACTCCAAAGGTTTTGATTGGAGCTGTCGAAAGATATCTGGCTTCCTTTGTTGTCAGTGTTTCTGGAGATTCACTTGTAACCATTCTGAGAGGAAACGGAGTCATTAAGAATGTCATGTGGGAAGAAAATGTCCCAGATGCCAGTGTAGGTGCTGATGCACTGGTTCCATACTCACCGGACAACAGTCTCCAGCTTCAGCTCATAGATGACGAGATTGGGGTTGGTTCTGAGAGGTATGGTCATGAAAGCAAGAGAGAGATGGGAATCATGCGGGTCATGATATTCCTACCGCCCAGGTATCACCTCCTGTTTCAGATGGAGGTAGGCCGTGCCTCAACATTGGTCAGGATAAGGACCGATCATTGGCCATGCCTTGCATTTGTCGATGAATACTTGGAAGCATTGATTTCGTAGAGGATTTATATGGCCAGTGGTGTGCAGTTTTGTACCAATGTTGTTCAGTTTTGTACCTTATGTAACACTACAGAATGAACATTGAGAGTTTGGGGGCTTATGCTTTTTGAGGCCTTTTTTCTCCTTACCATTGAGGTTTGGAGCGGCACTTTTTTTTTAATCTTTGGATTTTGTGTCGGGAGCTGTAAGCCTGAGAGAGCAGTTTTGTTCACTCATATCATCAAGAATACATATATACGCAGAAATTAAGTCCCCATTGGATATTTTGACTCCAATTTGTTCCTTTTTTTTTCCCATAGCTGTACTGCTGAGGTGATGTGGGGGGCTTTCAATTGTGCTGTATTTGTATAACAAATTTCTGGAAAAAGCTGAGAGAAACATTCAGTGGCCCGAGTCATGCATGCTTGATTCATTTATTATAAATTCTAAACATACGGAGGCATTGCATTCTCTGGTAACAAATGCACCTTCAAGAGCCGAGCATCATGCACACTATTCTCTGAAAGCACATAGCATCAACATTCAGCCTCCTGGCCTGGAGTCCTTATTTGAGCACTGACTGAAGTAAGATGCTCCTAGGCTCCTAGCTTGTGTAGTTAGCTAGGAGGGACTTCATGGCTGCATTCTTGGTCTGCACATCTTTGTAATTGATTCGATAGCCATGCCCTGTGAACAAGTCAATTCCAGTACACAATTTAATAAAAAAAACAAATGGATAAACAACCTAGGTAAAAGTAATATGAAGTAGAAATGGGTTGCAAATCCAATTGAAATTTGCCAACTTATATCCCATCTCAGGAATATATTGAAGGAGGGCATACCAGGTAAAAGCCACTCGAACTCTACCTCCAATAGTTTCCTGATGCTTTCCAGCTGAAGGCTCACTGCAAGTTTGTTGCACAACAGACAGACATAATAATCAGATTTCCATGCTAATGGTATAAATTCATTGGTATCACTGGTTAGATATGAAAACTATCAGGAAGGAATCAACAATTCTACCTGACTGCTTGCTGTACATCAGAAAGAGATTCAGGTCGTCTGATTCTTCTGACTTTGCAACGTGATCTCCAGTGAACAGCACCTTTAGCAGTTTGTAATACAAGCAGACTGAGCCCTAGAAAAATGTTTGACTCGATTATCAAACTAGATGCAATGGAGGTAATGAACAAGGTGCTAAATCTGTGTCACAAAAAATGGATTGTTACTGATTGAATTTGGATTCAAGTATATTAAGTTGAATTTCTTACTGGGGTATGGCCTGGCGTATGGATAAGTTCAAAATCTGATCCTATGTTCCATGGCCCATTCCCTTCAAGTTTCCACTCAACATCTGCAGTAGCCTCCTCCACCTGCATCAGAATGGTTACTGCGGTAAAGACCATCAGGACACATGTTTGAAAGAGCAGAGTTCACAGGAAGGCAGGAATAAATGGAATCTACATTACCAATGCTTGCTAACTATTTCAATGTTGCAACTTCATTTATTTGAGAAATTTCTTCCACTTGAAGCATTATAGCTTATCTATACCACTAATCAGTTCTTCAATAAGATATATGAATATAGAATGCTTTTATAGTGCCCAAACTGCAATGCTTAGCATGTATTAATTGAAGTAGAAGCAGATGTATTGCAGTAGAAGCATAATACGTAGCCAGTGTGTGCTTTTGTCAGTCTTCATGATGAGGCCTTGCTAATCAATATACGAGAGCAGAGTTCCAAAATGGATACGAATAACGTGCATGGGGTTTGCAATTAAAATTTATCAGGAATTTTGCCATTCTATCATGTCAAATAGAAGGATATAGAGAGTGATGCTATTCTTACATCTCCTGAATGAATTATTCTCTCACATTTTAGCTGCTCAGCCCACTTCCTGTGATCTGCCACATCATCACTGTATAGTGGTAATTAGTGAGATCACTTGAATTTCCAATAGAAGATGACAACTACATGAAGAAATAATTGTTTATGGTTGAGGTCCAAACATACATGTGGGTCAAAAACATGTACCGTGCTCCACCAAGCTTTTCAATATTGTTGGCCAGCTTTGGAGTATACCTTGGGCTAAAAGAAAATAAAAGATAATCACCAAAGGGAATTCTGGTTCTGAAGTACATAATCACCAAAGGGAAATTAAATAAAATCATAAAACTTTGTGCTCAAGGTGAACTCTGCCAGGAACATAGATAGCCACTTTATGAGTCTATACTCAGATCATCAAGCATCGGTCTTGTAGGCAATGACACGGTATACAAGGTGAACCTTTGATTACCAACTTGTACAGAAACGTATTACTTCAAATAGAAAAGGTTCTACTTGATTTGGATTCCTAGCTACTGGCTGGAGACCCGTCTAGTACCTGTCAATGAGTATGTTTCCTTGTGGATGAATTAC
Organism: Hyparrhenia diplandra; assembly: GCA_015847255.1. NCBI lineage: Eukaryota > Viridiplantae > Streptophyta > Magnoliopsida > Poales > Poaceae > Hyparrhenia > Hyparrhenia diplandra. The sequence continues at coordinate 123,293 of JADLZK010012278.1, read as the reverse complement.
CAGGTACGATGTTGCCCCATATGAGTCTTGAGAATTGTACCCACAGAGATAAACGCCCTGAACATTGCATGTTGGTGATGTGATTGCATAGTATCCCAGAATGGAGATACACATAGGAAGGTAGCTGTACTGTAACTACATCTAAGATTCTTATAATACACATAGGCAAAGAGGAACAAGTTTTTTTTTAAGGAACAAGATTGAACCATAGCTATACACACACGCAATGAGAAAAAGGAAACTGTGAAAAAAATGCATACTGGGGAGTAGTTTGTTGTCGATTGGAAGAGGAAACATGTTTTGCACGCGAAGGATGTCTTGTGGAGGCTTCTCCGTGTGAATTGAGGATGTTGGACAGGAGAGCAGCGCCTGGAAATCACACAAAAATTCTAAGCATAATATGCTAGGTGTCACAAAACATCCAGACGCGCACTCACCTGCAGAGCCTTGGTCCTCTCCTCCTGTGAGCTAGGCTGCGCCGCTACAGCGGCCTTGCCATCCACCCTCTTGAACACCTCCTGCATACATGCCGGCACGCCTTGAATGGTGGTTAGCCAAGCGAGCGATTGAAGGACTGGATGAGACAAATTAAGGTGCCTGCTGCGTACCGGCGCCATCCATCGGCAGGTCTGGCAGTCGATGCAGCGCTGGTCTGCATGCGCGCGCGCAGCCGATGAAAAGGTCAGTCTTTCGTTCTTGGAGGAAAACAAACAAGCAGCTGTATCTTTTGCTCACCGACGAAGAAGTCGCCGGCCACGTTCTGCGGCCGTCGCCGGACAGGGAAGGCGGCGGCGCGAAACGGCAGGATACATCTTCGGGGACGCGGCGGCGCGGTGGGCGTGGACAAGTAGGAGCACACGGTGGTGCCACGGCTCATCAGCGCCATGTTTCAAGTGAAGAAGTCGGAGTTCTCTTGCTGTGGTCAGAATTGCAGAGGGAGGCACAGCATAGCTCTGAGGACGGTGGGGCGAAACGGCAGGATACAAACATGACTTCACCAGTGGTGCCATGTGTGTCGTGTCTGTCAAATGACCGAGTTACCTACCTTGCAGAGACGGTGTGCAACCATTGCTGTCCGCCCCCCTCCAAGACTCACTTGGGGAACAAGACATGACCATAAAACACCACACAAAATCAGCTTCCTACAACCACAATGTACTCTGTCGTGTGGAGTTTGTGACTGACTTGGTTGTCAAATTCGAATGCAAATTTGTACAAGATCACTCTTTCATTTCCATCGCACAGGACACAATAACCCCTAATGTGCTACACGAGAAAGACAGTAAGAGAGAAGAACCCACGTATGCACAAGCAACGCTGCTGCAAAAATCATCACCCAGACCGGACCGGCTCCTTCATTGTCTACTCTGCAGGAGTGCTTGCACCTGTAGCTCCTCCACTTTCCTCAGCGACCTGTACTGCAGCCGTACGCTTTCTCCGCTATCAACTGCCTTCACGAGGTACCTGCAGTCCCCGGACGGCTTGTGCCACTAAGCAAAACTTCTAACCCAAGCAACTGAACCATGTGAACCAGCAGCGCGCACGCTTACCAGCCATTCAGGCACTGTGATGTCACCACTGCCTCCTTCCCAACGAATTTATCAGGCGTCCTTTTGTTTCCCTACACGCACAGAAAATCCACCTCTCAGAAAATTGTTACCCCCATTTCTTGATAGTAATTGTCGCCAGAGAACGCATTTCCATGTACCATGATCACGACTCTCTCACCCGCCACGAACGGGTACTGCACCCCCTTGAATGCTCTAGGGCTTTCTGCATCTAACACCAGCTCAATACTGTCCTGTTATATGCTCAAAGAAAAAGAAAAACTCAAAATCATACACCTTGCTACTTGTATACGAGGGAGGCATGCTCCAAGAATTATGCACCTTGCTTCTGTTTCGCCTTTGGGAATCCATATGCTCAGTCACATCTTTCCTGCGCTTTCGAAGGGCCGCATTATGAAAGAGCCTCCTATCGTCTTCCATCTTCACCACTGTAGCTACTGCTCTTAGAGCTGCATAACATTCAATACTGACAACTGTAAGTGAGCAAACGGAATATGTCTGATACCACATCATGTTACAAAATAAGCATGGAGACATACCAAGGTTAGGAAATAAGGACACATCATCAACTTCTCCGTTGCAAATGCTGCACCTTGCCTGATTAGATAAAAATGGTATGCTGTCTCAGTTGCATGTTAGCTCCTACCAAAAATACTTCATGTCTTATTAAATAATTATAAATTTCTTATGACAAATGTGGCTTCTGATCACAATGACTGTCTAAGCTGTACTGTATTACAGAACAGAGAAACTTTGCTTATACGGGATTGAGCTACTAACTACTAAGTCGCAGATACAGCAGACAAATCAAAGATTCAGGGTAATAATTGATTTCGACCATATCTAAAAGAACCTCAAGTACAGCATAGAACTTTATTCTTGATCAATAATCTTTATGTCAGAGATTTACAATCAAACCGAATTTTAAGAAATGGTAAAAAAAAAAAAAACTGAACACAAAATCTCCGAATATACCATTTCAAGAACTTTCTTCAGCATGAGGCCACCAAACGAGTGCCCACATGGGAGAACCATAGCATCTTCAAGAAAAGCCCCACTGAAAAAAAAAATTCCATCACTATTTGTCTATATTCATCATTCGTAAGCTAAGTGATTAACTGATGTGTCATGAAATGAATTTTGCAGCTGTATGCTTTCAGAAAAGTTTCTTTTGATCCAGCGTGACTAAAAGTGGCTCTCTTCTTTACTTGTAACATTTAAGATAAGAAACATAGAACAGCAGGCATAGCCCACTTTGCTTCGGTGCAAGACTATTTTCAGAAAGGAGTGCTCACGTTATACTGCGAGCAAAGCAAAAACGTAAACTTCCCTTTAGTCAATGGCTAGAAGCTTATGTGTAATTTTGTTTATTTTCTTGTCTCTTGAAGTGGTGTTATTAGTCTCCTCTGTAACTTTTGTTTCCTTTTATCTTTTTAATAAATTTTCAGTAGGGGGCAACCCCTCCTATTTCATCAAAAAAGAAGTGTCCATGCAGAAAAGCAGAAACTATATGCACGGCATTGATCTTGGGTTGAAGTGTTACATTCAACAAGAGCTTACGACAAAGGGTCTGAGAGCACACTTCTCAGCGACGGCTCATTAACAAAGTTTCCCTGTGATTCCTGCATCCCAAGTTGGCAAAGTATAAGCAACTTCAGAGTGTTAAGGCTTCTGATGAAATAAGCTCTGAAATACACACCGCCCATCTAGTTTTCAATAAAGTACTTTACTCACTCTCATCATCTCATGCATCACTGTAACTGAATGTACAATAAGATAACATGCATGTGATGAAACTTATGCAACTTTGGATGTAAACTCACTGGTGGTGCTTCCAAGTGATGGTAAGCATTCTCTTCAGAACGCAAATCATCCATAAGCTGGCTTGCAGATATGGGCCGGTGGATCTGTGGTATGCAATGCCCAGCAGCTGAAATTGGAGAGCAGTCCAATATAGCATTGGCACGAGGCATCAGCCTAAACATGAGTGATGCCCTGGAAGATAACAGAGAAAGAAAAATAAATGATATGCCAGTGGAAAACTTTAATCCTTCTAGCAGCCCACAACTCTCACCTGTTTTCATTATTAGTGATCCTGTACTGATAATTTAGCTGTAGACCAGAAGTAACATGACTCAAGGCTCTTCCAGTCAAAAGCAACAGGACATCAGGGCTTAAGCCCACATCTGCTGGGTACCAATGACCATTTGGGTTGCAAACCTGCAAAAGAAGATAAACAGTAGGAATTAAAAGATGAAAACGCACTAGTGACAAGGCATAGTGACAGCACTAGTGAAGGCATAGTGCTGTACTCGATTCGGGATAAAGATTATAAAAGAGTTACATGATAAGCAACTTCACACCTCAATTCCTGGATGGTCCGAAGCAACCAGTGTAACAAAACCTCTATCAACTTCAGCCGCTGATGACCTGAGGCCCACCATAGGTGCCTGGCTGCTTTGGGGATGTCCATGAGAAAATGACACCATCAGTTCTGAAGCTGAAACCTCATCAAGGGGCAATGGGTTGTCATCAAGCAAATGGCTGAAAGCACTGGAAACCAAAGAAGAATGATTAGCTGGAAGAAAAAAAGAAATGTGAAAAAGAAGGCATTACAGAAACAAAATAAACTAAAAAGAAAGGGCAAGTGCATTACTCTGAACGTAAGCGAAGGTTCCGTGCAATTGCACAGAGAGCAGCACGGGCTGCCTTACCCAAACATCTGAAAGCATCAGCCGTGCAAGCAGGTGACAATTCTCCATCATCCAGAGCCCTATTATAGAGTATATTAAAGCAAAGGTACTGCATACAGGATAAATGTAAACCAAAAAATGATGAACATGGCATTGATAAGGGCATATGGTGAATCATAAGTGAACATATTTTGTTTGGGAAAAAATACTATGCTACACATAAAACTGAGATTTTTTTTGAAAGATATAGCTACCCCATAACAAGAGCACAGATGGTACTAGGGTACAACTGGGATGCTTTGTGTAATTATATACAGGAAGCTAGTTGGATATGAAGCACACAAAACATCTTGTCAACGCATTTCAATTAGTGACATTACTGAAATGCTTTACGGATGATTCACCAGCATTTGAGATTGGTACTATGCAGTAAGTAAAGGTATATAGAGTACAGCACACAGTTCCTACAGACATGTAACATCTCTCAGTGTGCTATCGCCTATCAGCATACTAACTCCACTCAAGTTAAAAGGTACGAGAGCATTCCCACATTGCGCAGTGTGGTAATTACTTATCAGAGCATCTAGAAACCTTGCCCACAGTGACCAAGGTGCGGTGCTTCTAGAATTTTATAGTAAAATCGCAAAGCAATAGGTGCAACGGGAAAGCAGCTGCAGCCCTCCATCTAGTGAGGTGAGGTGACAGAAGAAAATGAGCAGAATCGTATTGAGATTGGCTGCGCGTACCTCCCGGCGCGGTAGACATAGAGGCCGGGGCGTGCGCGGAAAAAGGCGCGCGCGGATTCGAGGGCGCAGCGGACGACAGCGGCGTCGGCTGCAGGGAGGTCGACGGCGGCGGCGCCGTGGCGCGCGAGGGAAGCGGAGACGGCGTCGACGGCGCGCGCGCGTAGGCCAGGGTGGAGGCGCCGTCGAACGGGGCCAAGTCGTCGAGGCGCACTCTGGCGAGAGGGCTCCTAGCGGCTGTGGGGGGGTGGAGGAGGGAAGGTCGACATGGGTCATGGTGAGGCGCCAGCGCCAGTGAAGGTGGGAGCGAGGCAGGGCAGCAGCGCTAGCTAGCTAGGAGGAGGAGCCGTAGGGGTCGGAGGGGAGGGGGCTCGCCGGAAAGGCGCCACCGCCGCCGCCGCCGCTGACGCCCTGGACTGGAGGACAGCACAAACTAACGTCACTGTCGCTGGACGGGACTGGACTGGACTGGGCTGTGATGCTCATAATGCCCAACCACCATTTTGGGCCGTGCCGTGCCGTGCTAGCTATGAACTGTTTCTATAAAGCTTTTGTACAAATCTTGCGTTTAGAAGTGGTCCTGTGGCATGGAAACTGATTGATCGAATACAGATTAGATAGTCTATTTCACATCAATGTTCATATTTTATAGTGGATACGAATATGGATTGAACATTCTCTTAAATGTACTCCAGCAGCTATTCAGCATCATACACGCCAGTTGAACTGGAGTAGTTTACAATGACAGCCAAATGCTTCGGCACTTACGAGCTCCCAAGGGAAAGCTCTGATCCTCTAGCACAGCTTCATCATCACCATCCTTCATGTAACTGTGTATTATGAATTGTCAATGCCGACTTTCAGGATCATAGCATGGTGGTTCATTCAACAAAAGATTTTTACTGAATATATCACGAAATAGTCCTCGAAAGCAATATTTTGCAGCAAAAATGTTTGCAATTCACAGTTAACACAAGCACTAACCGCTAATAGGCTGCAGCCACTTCATTCAGTTCATCAATCAAGGCAACATAATACAGCATCACAGCCAAGTGATGTGAACCAGGTTACATCAAATTACATAACAGCACTTGAAAACACGAAATGGATGCCAGCAGATCCATGTTGTGAAATGTAACCACACCACAGCATCCAGTCACACATACAACAGGAAAGGTTAACCAAAAGAATTAGCTTCTTCTTTCTTTGCAAAAAGTCAAGGAAATAGTTGCTCGTTGCCCTCTTCATCTTGATAACATAACTACCAAAAATAAATAGCGTGCATTCTGAGTTCATGGAACTTAGAATATAAAAAGGGAATTGAAAAAGAAAATGAGTAACCAGCATGCCCCGATGAGAAGCATTTTTTTTTTGTCATAACTAAGCATACATTACTGAATCTGAATGGTAAACCATCCCATAATTAACTTAAAATGCAATCTCATCTAAAACAAACCACTCTGAGCAATAACAGATGTCTGCTGTAAAATGGGGATCTGTTGGGCAGGGCCATCTATTGCCGATCCTGGCGGTTAGGCTTTCTTGTCCGCGAGCAGCATGGGGAACTGAGCCTCAACCTTGGTCCACTCCTGTTTGGCATCACCCTTGACAGCCTTTCTCATGGCCATGAGGACCTGCCTTGCGCGCTTGGTCTTCCTGCTCTCGAGCAAACCCTGAAGCAAACCTTTGACAGCTTGGAACGGCGGCGCCCACTTGTTGTGCAGGCACTCCTTGCAGACCTCCAGGGCAGGATCAAACAACTTCTTGTTGACAAGGGCCTCGAGCAGCATAATGTAGGTCTCAAAGTTAGGGGAGAACCCTTTGCCGTTCTGCCTGGGCACCTCCGGCATCCTCTTGAAGAGAGCCATGGCAGCACCCACCTCCCCCTCATTGCAGAGCCCCTTGATGACCGTGTTGAAGCTCGCGCGGTTGGGTGGGACGCCGTTTGCCCCATGGCATCCAGCAGCTCCTCAGCCTCAAAGCTCCTCCCTTTGGAGCACAGCAGGGTCATCCGGAGGTTGTAGGTCCCGACATTGGGCTTGAGCAGCCTGTTGGGACCAGTGATCTCCTTAACTAGCTGATCGAGGGCGGCATCGTCGCCGGCGTTGAGGTAGCCCTTGAGGATCTCGTTGCAGGAGATGATGTCCGGCTGGACGCCAGCCGTGTCAGGCATTCCGTCGAACACGTTGCGGGCGGCGGTGACGTCCCCGCTGGCGACGAGAGCCTTGAGGAGGACGTTGTGGGAGACGAGTCCCGGCTTGATGCCGAGCTCGGCGGGGAGGGTGTTGAAGGCCTGGACGGCGCGGTCGTAGAGGCGGTTGTCGTGGTATGCGGAGAGGAGCGCGGAGAGGGCGCGGTCGGAGGGCGGGTTGACGAGGCGGAAGACGGTGAGGGCGTGGTCGGGCATGCCTGCGGCGGAGTAGAGGGAGATGAGGCGGAGGAGGAAGCCCTCGGAGGGGTGCGGTGTGGGGCGGGCGGTGAGGGAGGCGGAGAGGACGGAGGCGACGAGGTCGCGGCGGCCCGCGGAGGCGAGGCGGTGCACGGAGAGCGCGAAGAGCGGGCGGTCGGCGAGGAAGGCCGGGTGCGGGAGGGCCGAGATGAAGAGGGTGGCGAGCGCGTCCGGGGTGGTGGCGGCGTCGCGGATGGTGGACTTGAGGCGGGAGAGGTCGGCCGGGGTGGTGGGCGTCGGTGGGGTAACGGGCTGGGGCTGGGTCTGCGTGGAGAGGAGGCGGACGAGGAGGTGGCGGCGGCTCAGGCTCAGCAGGGGAGGGGCTCCGGCAGAGGGCGGCGGCGGCGGAGGCCATGGTGGGACTCGACTTGGGAGGGTGAAGGGAACGAACGGAACAGGGGGAAGAAGAAGAGGAAGAAGGGTTTAGGAATAGGACGAGCGGCCCACTGGACTTCTCCGTTCCCTCGTGAGGACGGACGGCCCGGCCCACAAGTTCCAAAGTTGAGAAGAAAGCAACGAAATGCAAATGCCCCTTCCTTGGTTCAAAATTCAAATGTCACCTGACGAAATGAAACCCCTCATCCTGCCTGCCTTTTCATTAATGGAATTAATTAATGAATTTCCAATCTGCTTATACATATACATGCCTGTATGACTTAATTTGTTGGAGATCAAATTGGTATGCATGGTACCAGCATTCTTCATTCTACATCTGATGAATTGCTCTCTTCATCTCCTCCCTCCCCCTCAGCTGTCGACGATGGAGCAAAAGATCTTTTGTATTTAAGATTGACAAAGTTGTGGAATTGATGAATTAATAATTCTTCGATCGTCTAGTTCCAGTACTACTTGTAGATCCACTCGTTGGAGCGTCCCCGGTCTGGTCCATGTCGATGAAGATGCTGACGGCCTTGCCGATGCGCGGCCTCTCCTTGAGCTTCTCCAGCGTGTTGCGCACGTGCGCCACGGCTCCCCAGCACTTGAGCGTGTTGGCCACGTCGTCCAGACGCAGCAGGTACTCCTCCTCGCTCAACGGGAACGATCTCTGATGTACATACAGTTCATGATCAAATCCATGGACGTACTGAAATTGCATCAAACAAACAAACAGCAAATAAGGCTACTCACTTGCTCCCTGTACTTCCACATCACATTCATGGCCAGCAGATTCCTTCCCATGAACTCCTGCAGGCAAAGGCAGGCATATAAATGCATGTGAATAATGCCAGCAGCTCATCGATGAATCATGCGTGCATCACGTACGTTCACGTACACACCTTCCTTATCAATGTGACATCGTACGATCTGCCGTACTTCTTCCTGATGAGGTTTGCAAGGTCCAACCCATTGAACTTAGCGTCGTCATCCGTCCCGACCAGGCGCTCCAGATCGTCCCGGGACAAGCCTCCGCCGCCGGACGACGACGATGACCTGCCACCGCCGCCCTCCTGCTCCTTGTTCTCCCCTGCCTCTGCCTGCTGGTCATCGTCTTCTTCCCCGCCACCGCTTGACGACGACGACTCACCATCGTCATTGCTGGCCGCTCTGACTGCGACGAGGCAGCCACGAGGACGCCTCCTAATGGGATGGGCAACCTGCAGGCCTCTAGCAATAGCAGCTGGTGAAGCTGTAGCTGCAGGTTGCATTACCATCATCTTGTTGGTGGGCTTGCTCATGAATGATCTCCCTCTCAGGCTCAGATCTTGAATGGGCAGCTGCAGCTGCAGCTGCAGGTTCTGGGAGTTCATCATCGATCACAAGCAACAAAAATATGCTAGTGGCGGCGCTGCCTGCAGATCCTATCTCCTCCGAATGCAGTGAGCTGTGAGCAGCAGCAAGCGGCATTTGTCAGATGCATGCCTTATTGTTTCTTCCATATATAATTCCAATGAAACTGCAGCAACAAAAGGGCATTTGGTCTAGTGGTATGATTCTCGCTTAGGGTGCGAGAGGTCCCGAGTTCAATTCTCGGAATGCCCCTGATTTTTGTTTCTCTTTTAATATTGTTTTCATCCTTCGGATTAGCATATACACAACTCTTGAATGCACCGACCGACCCAAATCCCCTCTCTCTCTCTCTTTTTTAAAAAATATTAGCATATATTAAGCCATACATCAAGAATTCATTCAGATAGGAAAGAAGCACTGTAGAATAGAATCAAGTGAATAAAGGGTATGCATAAACTAAAAGTACTCCGTCCGTCCCTTTTTGTTTGTCTCAGATAAACGTGTTTGTGAAAACACTTGCCTTCTAAGCATTCGTAGAGAAGGTAGAGAAGATGGAGATGACAACTTACGAAACAAGGACAAGGACGAATCAAATCCGAGCAGTAAGCTATGCTTTGCTAGATCATCCCTCGATCTCTCATGGACATGGAAGAGGAGGAGCTCCTGCAGGGCCCTGTCCGCGTCCACGTCCCGGCTGTGTGGCCACGGGTAGGAGAAGAGAAGACAGGAGCGAGGCAGCAACAGCAGAGCAGGAGATTCAGAGAAACCGGACAGAGGGACAGTCACCAGTTGTGTTTGTGTGGTAGCAAGGGGATACAGCACCAGGGCCACATCTTTATATGCTTCTCTTCCACACCGGAACTCCATTTTATCTTTTCGATTCTGCACTCACTACTTGACAAGTATGTTTGCTTTACACCTCACATATCACAACAATATACCGCTCGAAATATGTTTGATTCAAAGGACTAATCAACCTGAATCACTTACGTATTTGCTAATCAATCCACATACAAGAAATCAAACCAAGTCAGTCCGCTGAAATTCATTAGATGATCACATCCCATATCACATACCAGAATTCGTTGCCAACCGGAGCCAACAAGCGTCACGAAGCAGGGCTCTAAAAGATCGGCCACAAACACATCACAACATATCCAGCAAACACTCTTATCAATTACCTCCACGGAAATTCAAACGTGCAACTTGCCGTCTACTTGTGTAACATTCCAATTGTACAAACAATGATACTAGCGGTAGTGGTGCTTTACATGCCACTCCAACATCCGGAAAGATGATACACAGTCGCACACGTTCACGCAACATTCACACCTACATACATACACTGCGAACGCCCGTCCTTGGACTTTTCTAGTTGAAGACAGAAGGGTTGGTCGTCGCACTGCTCACTTGGACTTCAAGCACCTCCAGCTTCCGCTCTAGGATGTCAAGCTTCTCATTCAAAGTTGCCAGCTTGCTCTTGGTCGTAGCTTCTGCATGCACACAGATTCTGGAAATATCAGTAACTCGTTCATCATCATTTTCCTTTTGTCCTCACCTCACCAAACTAGATGTGAGTTAAACAGCAAACAAACATGCACGGCACTAGGCAATCAGAGAAAAAGACCCAGACAAACCACTCCACACCCTAGTCCATACACCACTCGAATTCATACTTAACACGGAATTCTATACCACCAACAATATGATATAGATTCGATTGTGTTGCCATAACAATGATTCAGCTGAAGAAGGAGAAACTTCAAACATGAAGCCATCTTGGACTACTTACTAGTTCAAACCAGAAACCTTATTTTGAGCAGGTATCTATTGTTCATAAGCGTTTCCCAAAGGTCTTGCTGCATCCCACATATGTGACTATGTCATGGATCAAGAGCTAGAGCTCGGCTCAGTCAAAGCTTGTAGCTCGAGTAGGCTCAAACTTGACTCAAGTGCTACTCCCTCGGTGAAATTCATGCCATAAGACTAAACTAAAAGATCGAGTCAGCTCCAGCTTGACTCGGCAAACTGAGAAACTACCATTCAATACAATAGCATGTATAAAAGCTCTAGCAGAAAATCTCAAGAGAAAAACATGTGGGTATATTAGAGAGGCTCAAAAACGAGCCCCAACCACACTGCTGAATATTAGAACGTTGAAGCTGCATGGAACCTCAAATCAGGAATATATCTATCTGAGCTCAAGCAACCTGTGAGCCTTGCAGTGTTTTATTTTCATATGCCTAATCATCAGGTAGTTAATAAGCTTATTGCGAGCTTTTATTTTGAAACATTAACATTCCAACTTAACCACTCATGGTATAATTAAGTGCGTCGTTGTAAAGCCTAGCCTCAACAAGTGGTTTTGAAATCTGAATTCCATGTTGGTGATGGAAAGGAAAAGCAGTCTGCTGATGAATTCCATGTTTTGAGATCTGAATTCCATGTTGATGATGCTGTAACAAGTGTTACATCGCATTCAATTATTTCCTAATTGCTGATGGCAAGGAAAAGAATAATGCTGCGAAACTCAGTAACAGGCAGATTAGTTAGCACAAGTTAAAGCAATTTCATGGAAAACCTGAATCTAATTGACAACTAGCATGAGGCTGGTAAGTAGCAACAAATAGGGCTAGTGAAAGGTAACAGTTAGATTTCCAGTTCCGACTCCAATGAGTCCACAAGGGTTTTGCAACAAATAGGCAGGCAATGTAGTACAGATCAGACGGTTGTTAGGTTGTGTTCCCGCAAGGACAGGTTAAAGCATCCAATCACAGGAATTGTTTGAGCAATTATCTGACACCAAATGTCGCGAGAACTGTAAAGCTCGGGCAGAGCAGGGCAAGGCAATCCCTCCTTTCCCCGGCGTGGCGTGCAATCTGTGGCCGGCAAAGCTCCGGGTGGAAAAGATCCGAGGTAACCCAAGTGGGAGATGCAGATCTAGCCCGTGTGGAAATGGGAGAGGAGCTGACCGAATTTGAGGAGAAAGTCGAAGAGAGGCGTCGGACGTTGAGGGAGATGTTGGAGATGAACTCGCGGTTCTCCCAATCCGCCTGCACCGCGATGCCCACGTTGACTGGGTTCCCCATCCCGCCGCCGCGACCCATCCCCGGCGCCTGCTGCTGCTGCTGCGTCTTCTTCCTCCTCCCGACGGGACGAGCACCACCACCACCACCAAACTATCCTTCCAAGGCAAGGCTGCTGGGCTAGATCTAGATGGTTGGTGTGAGTGGGCCAGGTTGGACCGGCCCTTCTCATCACAACCTCAGACCATACAAAGCCCAACTAAGCGGGATATCCAGTGGGCCTGGAGATGGGCAGCCACTGCCGTAATTTCGGCCGGCTGCAACCGCGATGCAATGGCCGACGGCGGCGCTGCAGCTGCTGTGCCGGCCGTCGCTGAGCGCCGCTCAGCTCCGGCAGGTGGACGAGCACCTGCTCAGCTCTCTCCCGCACCTCCTCGCCGACCGATTCATTCCCAACCAGCTCCTCCGCTCGCTGCTCCCGGCGCACCCGCTCGGTGCCCTCCGCCTGTTCCCGCGCCTCCGCCGCATCCTCCCCGGCTTCCGGCCCAACAACTACACCTTCTCCTTCCTCCTTAAAGCCGCCGCAGACTCGTCAGCCCCTTTCGCCATCGTGCCCTCTCTCCACGCCCTCGCCGTCGTCCTCGGCTGGGACGCCCACGCCTACGTCGCCAACGGCCTCATCCACGCCTACGCCACCCACGGCGTCCTGCCCTCCGCCCGCCGCCTCTTCGGCGCTGCCGTCTCCTCCGGCGTGGCCGACGTGTGCTCCTGGACGTCGCTCCTCACGGCCTGCGCCAAGGCCGGGCAGGTGGACGAGGCGCGCGCCCTGTTCGACGGAATGCCGCGCAGGAACGACGTCGCCTGGAGCGCCATGCTGAGCGCCTACGTGGCCGCGGGCAGCTTCGCCGACGCCGTGCGTCTGTTCGAGGACATGCTCAGGTCGGGCGTCCGCCCCAACAGGGCGGCGGTGGTCGGGGTGCTGGCCGCATGCGGGGCGCTCGGGGCACTGGACCAGGGCAGGTGGGTGCATGCCTCGCTGCTTGGTGATGGTCCGGCTCCGGCGGCCATGGACGGCGTGGTGGCGACGGCGCTGGTGGACATGTACGCCAAGTGCGGGAGCCTGGACACGGCGAGGCAGGTGTTCGCGGCGGCCCGCGGGGCAGCGGGACGTGTTCGCCTACACGGCTATGATCTCGGGGCTCTCGGACCACGGCCGCTGCGAGGAGGCGATCGAGCTGTTTGGGCAGATGCAGGCGGAAGGGGTGCGCCCCAACGAGGTGACCTTCATCTGCGTGCTCACCGCGTGCGGCCGCGCGGGCCTCGTCAGCCGCGCCAAGGAGGTGTTCCGCAGCATGGCGGCGGTGCACGGCATGGAGCCCGGTGTGGAGCACTACGGGTGCCTGGTGGACGTCCTCGGCCGCGCCGGGCTGCTGGCGGAGGCTATGGAGGCCGTGCGGTCGATGCCGATGAGGCCTGACTCGTACGTGCTGGGCGCGCTGCTGAACGCGTGCACAGCGCACGGCGACGTGGAGGCCGGGGAGCAGGTGGTGCGGTGGCTGGCGGAGCGAGGGCTGGACCACAGCGGGGTGCACGTGCAGCTGTCCAACATGTACGCCAGGTGGAGCAAGTGGGAGGAGGTGCTCAAGGTCCGCAAGACCATGGAGGACAGGAAGGTGGCCAAGGTGCCTGGGTGCAGCATGCTAGAGGTGGACGGCGTGGCCTGCGAGTTTGTGGCTGGCGACCGATCACATCCTAGGATGCGGGAGATCATGTCAGCCATTAGAGACCTCCACGGGCAGCTCCGGCAGTCAGAGGACGACTCTTGTTACCTCACCAATGTCACCATGGAAATGGAGCTCCAGCTTAGCTGACTACTGGCGGCTAGTGAACCGAGGCACTTTGTTTGCAAAAGCTTGGATTGGATTGGATGCCGATTCAGTCGCGAGTTGTGGCATTTGGATCGCCAAGCTACACCTACAGGTCGCCATCACCGTGATTGAGGAGCCATCGCTGCAATGGTGCCTGCGCAGCAGGAAGAGGGTTCCCAAACCGGTTCGCTGTGGTTTCGACTCGCTGTTCTTCCTCATTGGGTGGATGCTCTGGAAAGAGCAGAACGGTAGAACGTTCAATGGAGTGGCGTTAACCGCAGTTCAGCTCGCAAGTGTCATTCAGGAGGAGGCACAGAGCTGGTGCATGGCCGGCATAAGCATCTGGGGGCGCTAATGGCATTGCTGTGAGCCTGAGAGTCTGGGAGAGTTCTGGTAACCAGAGTGTTACCAGGCCTGCTGTGATGTAATAAAACTAGTTCTGGTAACCAGAGTGTTACCAGGCCTGCTGTGATGTAATAAAACTCTTTCTGATTTCTCGAAAGCATGCCCAGTTGGCTTGATTTCACGCTTCTTTTCACAGGCGAAAGCATGACCACTTTGATTTCAGACTTGAGACCAAGGTCATGTATGTATAGCTCTTCCATTTTACGGCACCTCATGTATGTATAGCTCTTTTTTTCCTGTTTGATAACTAGTTTAAATGTTTGAAAATTATATGATTACATATGAGTACTTTTTTGCCACACGTTACATGTTATAAGTTCATCGTTAGAACTGTGTTACGGAAACCTATATCGATTTTGAGATTTGCATACGTAGCTGCACTAAGGTACAAGTTTACAAACCTATAGATGACGATCCATAGGTAGCTTTTCAAACTTTAATATTCGTTTATTAGATAACGTTAATGTTACCACCGAAATGTCTATCTTCATCAAAGCAAAGTAGTGTGCCAATTTTTACAGAAAATACTGCAATTGCCGGCCTTGTTTGTGGATGTGCTACTAGTCAATATATGATCAGCTGCCATGAAAGATTACAAACAGTCACTGTCTAATCATATATAACAGCCTAATTGGCACGACAATCTTTGAATGCTTGGTGAGCACTACGCAGCGACAGGAAGCAAGCCGTTGTGCCTAAGGAGTGGTTCAGGTGACGGCTCCCGTCCTCGAAATGAAACAAACACCTGCAGCCAGTGGCGAGCATTAGTTTGGCTCCCAGCAACTCAAAGGACCCAAAACAAAATTGGATTCTCCAAATCATATGGCGACCACACTCACATTTAACAACTGTATACGAATGCCTCAAAGTGAAACAAAGGTACTAAAGCAGCCCAAGAGATTACAAGAAATCATTACCTCAAGCGGAGACTTTCCACCTCCAAGCGCAAGAACAGTGTCTCTGAACCGTCTGCCAGTTTCCTCAATTGCCTACAAAACAGGAATTCGAAATATTATAGTTCACATTGATGCAATTGGCAAATGGGACAAAGGAATATTGACCCTGCTTCTTCAAACATAGAAACAATCTAATATATTTTTTTTTTTGGTGAAAAGCATACCTTCTCATTATCCAAACCAGCGTCTTCAAAAGCTGAGAATGCATCAGCTGACAGTACTTCAGCCCACTAAAATCAAGGACATGACATAATATTAGTGTTACCATACCCTCAAGGGATATAAAGTCAGGAGACTCAGGACAGAAGGGCATTCAAAGCAACAACAGCCTACCTTGTAACTGTAGTATCCAGCAGCATAGCCACCTGCAATTGCCATAAACGAAATGAGAGGTCATTCTGTCATGAACTTGACAGAATTTATATGATATATACAGAGTGGTGCAAACCTGCAAAAATATGGCTAAAGCTGCACAGGAATTTGTCCTCCGGCAGAGGAGCAAGAACTTGTGTCCGTTCTGCAACTCTTCGGTCAACGTCATAGATGGACAGTGAGCCATTGGGATCATAAGTTGTATGAAGTTCCATATCTACACTGGCAAATCGTATCTGCAGAAATAAAAGAAATATAAGTTGGGATGGCATGGATTACTATATATATAAGTGTATAAGCAGAAAAGGCAGCATTCGAAGGTCACAACAGGCACGGCATATACCAAGAATCAATCATGCAATCACTCCAAAAGGAGAAAACCAATTAATAACAATACAGATATTACGACATTATTTTTGTAACGTAACCATACCAGTAAAAGTTACTAGAGTAACAAGTTGAATATGATGAAACAAGCTTACAAACCTGGCGCAGGCTGAAGGTGCCAGCACGGAAATTCTTTGCAGCTACAAGCTTTGCATAAATTTCCTCTGGAAGAGTTTCACCAGTTTCATAATGCTTTGCAATGCTCAAAAGAGTATTCCTGTTACAGACATGCAAGAGATCAATTAACAAAATAGAGACTGAAGTTAAAAATAACCTTATATGGACCAATCATACTTGTGATAGCACCAGTTCTCCATGAACTGGGAGGGTAACTCTACAGCATCCCATTCAACTCCACGAATACCAGCAACAAAGCCTTCATCTTGTTTAGTAAGCATGTGCTGAAGGGCATGACCAAATTCATGGAACACAGTTTCAACCTACAGGCAACATGCAACACAATTTACACAACTTCTTTATAGTAACATAATAATGAGAGACCTACTGCTTTCTCCAGATACCCTTATTAACATGTCACAGATTTATTACTTACCTCACGGAAGGTCATAAGACTGGGCTTCTCACCAACTGGTGGAGTCTGATTGCACACCATATGGGCAACAGGAAGCCTAGCAGCCAAACCATTGCGAAGCTAGCACGCGACTTCGAGAAAAGACCACATTCATCCAAGCCCCTCCACGCTTTTCAGCTGGTCTTGAATAAGGATCGAAAAGTAAAAATAAGCAACAGGGCTATTGGAAGAGTCTTTGACACAATAAAATTTGACATCACTGTGCCAGACCTGAAAAGGTAGACACTTGTCAAAAAATGCAGAATGTGTATTATGTGAAGAAAAGTCAACCAGTACTTACAGGAGCCAGCCCATCTGCAGGTTCAACAGTAACTCCAAAAAGCTTATGTGCCAGAGTGAACAGGCCATCCATAACCTTGGGTAGTGCAAAATAAGGGCGCAGTTCTTCCTGCAATGGCAGTGTTCAAATAGTTCAATGGTCAGTCGTTACATGAGTTTCTTTCAACGCGAGAACATTTAGTGGCACTTCAGCGTGGTATCAAAGTAATTGAAATACATATGCCCTAAAGACCCAAGACAAAATGGAATACAGTGGAACATCAATAAAGAAAAGGGACTGACTAGTGCGAACAGTAAAAGAAACTTCGCAGCATGCGGCTAAAACTATTGAGATTAAGTAAATGAAAAATAAAAAACAAACCTCATTGATATCATATTTGGACTCTCTCAGTCGTTCACTCCAGAAGGTAAGGTCCCAGTGAGTCAAATCATTAGCTTCAGGAGAACCAGAATCTTTTGCAAAGGTGTTAAGATCTTCCATATCTGAATACACCAATCAGCAGTTAATATATGTGTGAGTTCAGCCTACTTTCCCTACACGAGAAAATGCTTGCTGATAAGAAATAATCATGTTAGTACATGTCAGAGGTTGAAGAAAACCTAAAATTTGCTGATAGAATAATAGGCATATCTCTGGAATCCTGAATACAAACTTGATACATTTAATCTGTTGAAAATAGCATCAAGGGGAACACTGATACAAATTACATAATGCAAGTGATGCATAAGAAGAAATGCAAACAAAAAGCAAACTTGTGAGTGTGCAGAAGGAAGAAAAAAAAATCTATAGGAAGAAGAATTAGTAACCTTTGACAGCATGATCCCAGGAAGCAGCACGCAGCTTCTCGAGAAGCTCTTCTACTCGCTCAACAGTTGCCATTTTCTGAGCCATGCTTACCTTCACAAGTATCATCAATTAGTTAGAACACAACAATTGCGCACTTGTTTTAATGTCAAGGAAAACGTAAGAGCAGAAACACCTCAGCATAGTTCTTGTAGCCAAGAAGTTTAGCCTTCTCTAGCCTTAACTTCAGAATTTGGGAGATGATATTGGTGTTATCAAGTTCACCGCTAGAGGCACGGGTGAGATAAGCACGATAAACTTCTTCCCGGAGCTCTCTGTTCTTAGCATGTTGCATAACAGGGATATAGCTTGGTGCATCCAACGTGATAACCCAAGGTCCATTTTCAGCTGTAGCATTTTCATGGCCCTAACAATATTGCTTGTGATCAGCATATAGAAGAAGTAATAGAGGAAGCAGCTACTGAGATTTTGTAGCGGTGCAATACCTTTGACACAGCAGTTTGTGCTGCTAAACCAAGGGCTGTAGCAGGTAAACCCTCAATTTCTTTCTTATCAGTAATTAATTTCTCAAATTTCTTGGTGGCATCCAGCACATTTTAAGCTAAACTTTTGCGTCAGTTTTTCAAGCTCCTGAAATACAATTAGCAGTCACGTAGTGACATACACCAGTAAAGATTAGAAGAACCAAGCAAACCGGAAGCGGTTGGTTGATGATCATTGAAGTGGCATGACAGTGACAGAATCTGGGCTTACTTGTTCGATTTGGTTGAATTTCTCCCTCTGTTCATCCTCAAGTGCAACTCCACTGAGAACAGCTTCCTTTATTTGAGCTGCATATGGAAAGAAGAAAAACTATTACCTCTCTATTAGTAATAAAGGAGAACCGCACTCAGTTCTCTCCCCATGGGGTCAGTGGTAGTGGACATATTTTATCATGGCTACTAGACTGGAGGTTTCAGTGTGACATGCAGAGGTGGTGACCTTCCACTATACGCTTGCGAGCATCACTGAGAGTGTCCCAATCGGAAGAGTTCCTGATGGCCTTGAAAGCTTCATAGATAGGCTTGCTCTGCCCCAGCCTTAGTTGGAACTTGACTTTGTCGGGCTGTGAGACGAAGCAGAAATTGGATCAGGCGGTGATCCATGTGAGCTGCTGCTTTGCTAACAGGCTACTAGGACCGAGAAGAAACGAAGAGCAAAAGGATTGGACCTGCACTTCCTCTACGGCGGCGCGGAGATCGGCGGAGTCCTTGACGGCCTTGAGGTGATCGACCATGCCCCAGATGACCTCGAGCCTGTCGCTGATGCGCTCGAGCGGCTCGACAAGCTTTCCCCACGTGGGCTGGACGCCCTTCTCGAGCTCCTCGAGCTCGCCCTCCTGCGATCAAGCAGCCCCCGTCAGAAGCTCCATCGAATCTGGAGATGAGAGGGAGAGAAATGCATGGCTGGAAGTCGGAAGGCATGGCTTACGAGTCGCGTGAGCAGTTCGCGGATGCCGGGGCGGACGTGGCTGGGCTCGACGCGGTCGAAGGGCGGGAAGTCGAAATCGGCGACGAGGAGGGGGGTTGTCGGCGGCGGCCATGGCGGAGGAGGAGGAGAAGGCGGCGCAGGTGGCGGGCGAGGGCCGCGCCCTGGGGCAGAAGGCGCGGAGTGGGGAGGAGGAAGGGAGGCCGGCGAAGAAGGGAGGAGGCGGGTGGTAGGGTTTGGGAGGCGGGCGGAGACGGCGAGTGGGAGGCGTGCGGTGGTGAACAAGGCGGAGGAAAGGAGAAGCATGGCGGCGGCGACGAGGACTCGGATGTGCTGACGTGGGCACGGCCGCGCCCGCGCCCGCGCGTGGGCCATCTTGCTTGGGCTTCCCAGTCCCAACCGATGGGCCGCCACGCGAAGCAAAGTATCCTCCGTCCATAATCTTGTAATCGATCCTAAAAATCTTTCACTAATAGCCTATCGCTATACACTACCTGTCATCTTTCAGCCATATCATATCACTAACTTTTAACCTTTTTAATACAAATTATCTACGTTTTTTTTTTTTCGAAAGCATACGTTGCATGTGTTTAGAAATAAAGTTATGATGTCCGATTGGTGTAACTTTATTCCATTGGACACTGACAATAATCAGCGGTTAGATCGATCGGTGGAGCACAGGGGATTGTATTAAGAAATGAAACTAATGCGTGACTAAGACGACTCGCACGACCATTCAAGGCCTCAAACAACATCCACATCGGATGGAGAAACTACCAACATGAAAGTTGTACATCTCGAAAAGTTATGAAACTTTGTAGTTGATAATTGTTTCATTTCAAATTTGTGTTGTGGGCCATATCGGCCAAATGGAGCTTTTACAAACCTAGTGGGCGACATGTCCTAGATGACTTTGAATGGAGAAACGGCCTAAATGAAAATTGTAGATCTTGAAGACTTATGAAGCTTTGTAGTTGACAATTTTTCGTTTTGAGTTCATTTAGGGTCTCAAATAAACAATTTACACACGCTTGAGGCCCTCAAACGGACAATTACACTCGGTTTTCTATAATATATGTGGACAACTTCGAGGGAATTTACACACAAGTGATAGTGCCCAAAGGATGCTAGTTCGGTTGGTCTAGCGCTTCCGGCGCACCCTCCATGTCCATGTTCGACTCCCATCGGGAGCCCAAACGGAGGTAAAAAAATCCCTTTTGACCCCTTGGGCCAAAAAATCCCCTACAGCCCGCCCCCGGCCTGTGCTTAAGCACAATACCACCCCCTGCCGAGTTTTTTCACACAAGTGATAGTGTGGTGCGGTAGTGTGGTGTGGTGGAGAAGGTACCCACGAGGGAGAGCTCATGGGGTTGGTGTCCCGCTAACCACTAATTTTACGTAAAAAATGTCGACTTGCGACTTTCTCATTTATAGTTGTCTTGTCATAGAAAAATATGTTTAGTTTTTCGATTTTGAAATTAAAATTTTCGTTACAACCTCTGATGGAGAAACTACAAAAATGAAAGTGACTCCACTTTGTTGGTGTGCGCCGGAAAATGAAACTATTTATTGGTGAACACTTTTATTGTTACCAAATCTTTTGAAGAACACGAAGCGCATTAAAACATTCATTTCTGGCTCCGAGTGAAATGTCCAACACACATATACGGTTTTCTGTTGAGGCTTATTTTATATATGTATTTTCTTATTGAGCCCATATTGTGATCCAAACGAAAAAAAAAAAAAAAAATGACCAAAATTAAAGAGATGACAAGGGCCTCGATCGATCTGGTAAAATACTGCTACTGCACTGTCGTTAATCTATAGCACAGTTAGAATTATTTTAAATCTACCTAGCGAAGCGTCCCCGCTGAAGGGTTTAACCTTAGTGCACTCATAAAATTGCACACAAAAACTTTTATCATCAAAATTAAAGGCTCACCAAACAACGGGATCAATACCGAGGGCTGAGATCGAAAGTTTGTGGAGAAGTTCGTCTCAGCCGCGCCCGCGCTTCTCACCCTCGGCAGTTCGCACCCGTTCGACGACCAGCGTTCGAAACAGAAAAAGAAGACCGAACAAAAACGAAAGGAAAGAAACCATCACCGTAAAAACAAGAAACTGCCACGAGCGAGCGCTGCGCTAGGGGCCGCCGCCGCCACGGGCGCTGCGCTAGGGGCCGCCGCCGCCACGAGCCATAGGTCGATGGAGGCGAGGGCGCGGTGGCGGAGACGCGCGCCACTGTGCACCCCGGTGGCATTGGCGGCGGTTGCGGTGGGGACTGGGGAACCCGCGAGGTCGGCGCTGCCTAGGTTCAAGTGACCACGTCTGGTCAGGCACAGGCTCCGGAGGAAGGGAAGGGAGGCGGCTCAAGGGAAGTAGGAGGTCGTTGTGGACAAGGACGATGACCTCCCCCCGTGGCGGCAGCGTCGACCTCAGGTGCGTGTTGTGTCACTTGTGTGACCTTAGGGTGTCAGAAGGTGCGATTGTTAATTGTCTAGCGAAAAACAACTGAGCCCGCGTTGTTGTTTGAACTTTGAAGAACATACAATGTTTTGATGAGGATTCTGCTGTAAAATCCACATAACAAAAAAAAAAGAAGTGTGCTTGTTCTTGTCTGAATTTATCAGCAGATTTTCTTGCTCTGCTATGCATGTAATTATTTTTCATCCCATAGTCTAGATGAACACGAGTGTAATCAACCAAACCTCTGTCTGGCAGTCTGGCCTCTGCTCTGTGATTCCAGGATGCCAACCATCAGCGGCAAGCGATAAGAGGCAATCCGATGTGGTTCTTTTTAGTTCTTTCCCCATCCACTATTTTATTATTGGTTTATTGTAGAAGATGATGATGGAAGATGAGAACCAATTGCTGGCCTTTGAACTTGTAAGTGTCCTTGCAGGATTTCAATATTGCAATCTTGATGTGTTGTTGTAGCATGATCATGACATGCCTTGGTTACTACAGTTCTTGTCAATTGCTTGCCTATCTATTGCTGTCAAGATGAAGAGGATTGTGGTCCCTCTTCTCTGTAGACCTTCTCGTGGGAAAAAAAATAAAAGCATGATCACAAATAGTTGTTTCCTACAGATATTTTGTTTTCACACCAATTTTTTTAGATATTTTCCAAGTTTTATTTTTGGTTCATATTTGTTAGGTACATGTCTAAGTTTAATGCCTGATATTTTTTTTTGGAATATTTATGCGTGATATTTTGTTTGAAGTTTTTGGTATTTATATTCTTGTTTGTTTGTGCAAAAGATAAAAAGGAAAGGGATTGTTATGCCTGTGACGGTTTTTTAGTGAGCTGAATGAAGCAGCTCGGAATTTATTGCCTAAAGCAGATATGTGATAGTGCTTTTAAGAGCATGCTAAGTAGACATCAAATACACACGGAATGCAACGAGTCAACGACCCTTCATGAGTAGCGTTTAAGTTGTCTAAATCTTTTCTTGCTACTTTGAGTACAATAAACTGGTGGACCAGTACAGGGATGGATTATGAATGTGGTGTAAAATAAAATACATCTTAATTGAATCTTTCTGTAAGGTTGGTACCTGGTATCTGTAGGATGCTATTACAGTATCTTGGCATCAGCTAATATATATTTGTTTATTTAAATGTTCTTGCAGCTATATTAGATGGGATCAGTCCTCCTTGAATCCGAGTTTCTAAAAGGGCCTAGATTTGTAGAGTTTCGTGATGTGAATGGAAAAGTACTCACATATTCAGCGCAGGATGGGTATGCATTCTGATGGTTCATTGGACTAAATGGTGTTTTTTCGCAATATTTTTTTTAATGGTCATCAAATTATCTGCAGCATATATATAAAGGAAGTATTTGACTTCAATAACTGCTCCTTCCCATGCAAGTAAGTATTGTTGGGTGGAACAGAACTGCGAGGTGAGAGACTTTGTTGTTGGCTGTTGGGTCATATGCAAAAGATTGACAAATCTGAATGAGGGAAATAGGAGAGATCAAGAGTTCGCTTCAGAAGTAATTCCGTTTTTTTTTTTTTTTCTGGACTGAAAAGAAGTTACCACAATCTACAAGTACAATGTAACAATTTTCCTTTGGATACTGTGAATCTGTCGGCATCTGCAACTTTCTTTTGTTTTTAACTGGAAGCACCGGTTTGATTCTTCAGAAATGAGAAAAGAGCTACTGACTGTATAGATCAATGGTCTTAGTTAATGGTTTGGTGTAAAACAATTGCTTCCTAATCCTAGCTGAACTGAAATAAACTTTGGGCTTAATGTGGCTATAGCGTTAGGCAATATATAAAAATGCATGATCTCTGGATAATATACATGGTCCTATAGAATTGTGTGTAAAACTTAATATGGAAATAATATCATTATTATTTAGTTGTTTTCATGTGTGTCTTTTGAAATGAACCCCGTATAGCGTTAGCGAGGGCGTTATCTTGGTGTACACAAGTGCATTGTTCCTCCTGCATCCAATTTAATCTGGAGTGTCAAACTCAAATTGAGCAGTAGTCTATCTCAAATCTCATCACCAAACAACACTTGGTACCGGCCCTGTATATAATGTACTGCTTTTGCTAACTGATTAACAACTAACCCTGAATGAATCCTGATGATCTGCATGCATCATACTCTATCTGTTGGTTGTTGCATTGCATGGGGAAGATAAAGCTGCATGGCTATTTCAGCTCAGTTTGGAGCCATCAGTAGGGTCCATTCAAAGATGGAAGGCCAACTGATCGAGGAACGAAGCTACTCTCGATCGCTGCTAGCGCAAGGAGGTGGTGATGAGGCGGCTGCAGGGGCACGACAATTCCGACGCCCTCACCGGCTTGATGAGGAAGTCCTCGGCGCCCTCCTCCAGGCACCGCCGGATCCTCGTCGGCGAGTTCTCCGATGACATGAGCACCACCGGGATCTCCCGCAGCTGGGCCGACTCCTTGACCCGCTTCAGGGCTCGTACCCGCTCATCTCCGGCATGCAGTAATCCGTGATGATCATGTGCACTTGGTTGTCACCATCCTGCTGCTTTAACATTTTATTTATATATTTATAAGTATACAATACATACATAGATATGCAAACAGGGATGCATGATGAGCTTGCATACATACCAGGCTGAGAACCTCCAAGGCTCTCTTGCCGCTGTCCACCGTTGTAACTGCAGCAGCAAGCAAACCCAACACAAGATTTTGTTATTTTTCAGAGAGCACCAATGCAAGGCTTTTCACACGTACTTCAAGATAGAGCACCCACCCACCTCGGTATCTGGAGCTGCGCAGGAGCCTGGAGATGACGGCACGGTCGACGATGCTATCGTCCACGGCCAGGACATGCGGCGGCTCCGGCGGCGTCACCGTCGTCGTCGATGACATGCTGCCAGCTGCTACGGTCCTCTCTGGTGCCTGACTGCTACATTTCCCGGCCTCTACATGTAGTGTACACAAGTGCATTGTTCCTCTCTGGGAGCAGCCGGCGCCTCGAGCGGGCGGCTGACGCGAGCGGCCATGATGTGTTCGACGGAATCGCTCTACCGTCGCGCCGCCGAAGAGGGGAGACGAAGAGAGGGGCCGGGTTTTCTTCCCCCTCTTCCGTTTGTTCTTGCGGCGGTGGGAGGGCCTACCGCTGACTTCTTGTAGCTGAGAGTTAGGTTCCGAGTCGGGTGAGTAATCCTAGCTTTACTCTTTTTTTTTGAGCAAATAATCCGTTACTAGGGTACAAGAAAACAGACAACAGGACACCAGGTAAATCCGCTGTTCTTGTATTTTTTTTTTTCAGGCCTTGTTTAGTTGGTGAAAAGGTGAAATTTTTTAAGCGGTAGCACTTTCGTTTGTATTTGACAATATTGTCGATTATAGATTAACCAGGCTCAAAAAGATTCATGCAAGTGATGTCTAAACTAAAGCGTGTAATTTGTTATTTTTTTTTACCTACGTTTATTGCTTTCCATGCATAGGTCCAAAGATTGATGTGATGGAGAAAATAAAAATTTCACCTTTTTCACGTTAAGAGGATTCTTTATATCTCTTTCACAAGAAAGCGGCCAACATTTCTTACAACGAACCGCACCCTTGGATCATCATCCAAGGGTGGGATCTATGAACAACACAAACGTTAGCCAGTTTAGCTAGCAGTAACAGTAACGGGCCCAAATAACAGTAAAGGTTGAAGATCTGAAACCCGTTAACAGCAAGGCTGTGCTCATTTGAGCACGATGCAGCCATCACAACAATCAGTTAACACATAAATTACAGCTCTGCCACTGCACCCTCCACATGCTCCAAACTGTTAAACCAAGCTAACAAACTATCTCCATCAAGTACACAACTTCCTTACATAATCACTAACAATTCACATATATCAGTCAAATATCTCAACCAAAATACAACAACTTACTGACCATATTGCCAGCAAGCAATACATTTTAGTTACTGGTTACTACTACATTTGCTGGAAGGAACTGAAATTGGCGCGGTGGCACTCTTGCTGGTTTTGTTGGCGCAGGGTCAGGGCAGGGCAGTGCCTCTGGTTAGTTTGGAGTCGTCGACAGCAGTGGCATATGCATATGCGTGCACACTCTCTCTGGCTCTCCCCTCGTCCACAGGTTTGACTGCTCACCTCTCATCCATCCAAGTGCGATCAAGATGCCTGTACCAACAAAACACATCCACGCATATGCATCAGGCAACACGATGGCGTGTTTCGACATTCATAATGTACACACATGCATCCACTAGAGTCTCAAGGTAGCCATGTTCATTACCAAGCGTGAAAGGCACAATGTACAGAAGGGCAAGTTGGCCATGCCCATCCATCAGGTTCAATGCAACATATGTGATTAAAAGTCCTGATTATGTGGGCACAGAAGAAATAGTCAGTTAATGTCCACAAGGGAAAAGAGAACATGGTTCAATCTCCTGCCTGTTGAGCAGACTAAAGCCCATCCACTCAAACTTACCAAAGCCATAGGCCACCATTGCCCATAAAAAGTAACCAGACCGAAAGCCCTTCTTTGCGGCAAAATCGTATCTGAACAGCAAACAATTCAACAGAAATGTATCACTCTAATTCACATGAAAAAGCCAGGTCACAGACTAGGTTTACCTTAGCCTTAAAAGCAACTAAAAAGACCAGGAAGAAGGATATCACCAAAGCCAATGATGGTGTATCCACCTCATGGATCAAATATTTGTGGGATTTTTAGCAGCATGGGCAGATAATCCTCGTCAGTCTTGTAAGCCACATGCAACCTATCAGAAGAAACCAACATGTTATAACCAGCAAATTCAGGATACCATCGACCCACCAAGTATCAAAAATCCCGTTTCACACGCTTACCACAATCATCACACTCTCATGAAACCACCTCTTGGAGATAAACACCCAGAAGATGTCATATAGGAAGGCACAACTGAGAAGAACTGAACCCACCTGATCATGGCAACAAGGTAAACA
Source organism: Hyparrhenia diplandra (assembly GCA_015847255.1). Lineage (NCBI taxonomy): Eukaryota > Viridiplantae > Streptophyta > Magnoliopsida > Poales > Poaceae > Hyparrhenia > Hyparrhenia diplandra. The sequence continues at coordinate 96,512 of JADLZK010012278.1, read as the reverse complement.
AAACTCGTTACCTCAACTATTATCAAGAAAGGTTGTAGCAAGAGAAAGCAGAAAGACAAAAATCAAGAGCAGTTTGAGTACCTTGAGGTTAGGTACTCTGACAATTTGGATGACTGTAACTATCAATGCAATACCCTGAAAGTGCGGAGCCTGGAATCAGTTCATCTCACAACTAAGCTGGGAGGCATCAAATACTACAGATGGTGACACTCACCAGAATGTCTTGCCCAATCCAAGCAAAGGGAAGCTGGCGAAAAACAACCCACAGAAGATTTTTAACAAATTTAACAAATAAAACGAGGGACTATACAAGTACAAAAACACAAACAAGAGACAAGATAAAGACAAGGACAAAGGACAATACAAGGCACAATACAATACAAGGCACAATAGAAGCGACAATACAATAAAAGGCACATTACAAGGGACAAGACAAGGGAGTATTCAGCACAATGAACAATACAATACAATAAAATAATAAGTACAAGACAAGGGACAATCCAAACACAATTCGCAAGTCCGGTGATGACTTGGCTCCTCGGCCTCGAGGGCCCTAACGGCCCTTTCGGCCTCAGAGCGAAAAGACTTACTTTTATGCTAATGCGCCTTCGGGCGCTAGATTCATATAGGGAAATCAAGCGATGTCATTTTGTACTTTGTGGTCTTGTATCGCAGGGGTCCCTGCTTGTTTTTAAATTTTTTTTATTACAAGGGACAATACAAGGACAAAACAGCTGTCACAAAGTAGCTTTTCATAGGTCTGCAATCTCATGAGATATATTTTCAAAAAGGAGCATCACTATAGCAACAGTCAATCCATGCTAAGCTAATTTATATGGCTTTTTTTCTTATGCATGCTACATCCATAACGGATTGGAATTGAATCCTGTGAGCTTCTACATATTTCAAACAGATCAAGCGGTCGAAGCAAAAATTACTTTAAATTAAATTATGCCTAGATCTAAAATTGCAAATGTTGAGAACTAAAATTGCAGATCCTAAAATGTGCAATTTATATTATCGGTGACTGCAATTTGTGTATCGAATGTTTTACTTATCAGCAATGCAAAGTCATCAAAGGCATATGCAAGCTCAGCCTCAAAGGCCCTGAAAAACATTAGGAGAACATTACAGTTTCCACCAAAGGAGCCCAATAACTTTTTTTTTGGAAAACACAGGAGACCTGCGTTTCAGTGTATTATAACAATTAAAAAGATTTGAACAATATTACCACAGCGGACAAGAGACAATTAACAAAAGAGGGTGGTGTCCTAGCACAAAGCACAAAAGACAAGAACAAAAGAGGGTGGCACAAGATTAGTTCCCTGCATCTCATCAACTAACTGCACAAAAGATTCATAGTAAGGTGGCACCTGAAATTAGCAATAAAAAGTGTATCGACAAATATAGAAAAAGATAGATCTGGTGTACCAAACATATCAGATGTTGGCACTTCCCGCGTCTCTACTCATGAATTAACAACAACATATTGCACATGCTGCAACAGGAATTGCAGAGCTCGACACTTACAGTTTACATTATAGCAGACTGCAATTATGAAAACCTATTTAAACTTTTAGTTTAGTGTTTCCCCTACAACACAATTCAAGATCAGAATTAAAATGGGCCACTGTAAGAGGATGAACAAAGTTTTTATGGTCCCAAATGATAGATCTTTGTCGAGGCTAATGTCAAAACCTAAAAATATGGTACAATAGCTGTACACCTCAACAGCTACCATTTTCGATCTAGACAGACAAAAGTTGCATAATTACGGGACAAAAGTTGCATACTTACAGGACAATGACGTTTAAGACAGGCGTGCTTACATAATAGATATAGCCTGGGTGCAGAAGTGGTCATATCTTAAAGGCAGTCAGCAAACAGGAATAAAGAGAGCTAGAGCTTATAGGTCCTCAGATTGCTTAAGCTTAGAGATGGAGACGGGGATGTCATGTGGGGTTGACAGCACCTGCACTAGCCAAAGGCTCGAGATGCTACAAGGGGCGCGCATGGTCAGTAGCAGCAACCTGAGGAGGCTTAAGAGTTAATTGCCGTCATTAGGCAAGCCCGAGGAGGCCTAGAGGTCAATGAGCGACATTAGGTGGCTGAGACTGTCTGCGCCGGTGACGGTAAAGGCATCCTGTGAAGGCCAAGCGAGCGCCACGACATCCATATAGCGTAAAAAAATCTCTGCAGCGGTGTTCTGGATAATCTCCGGTAGGAGCGTTTCCCAGTAAATATGGCGTGGTACCGTGACTTCTGTAAAGGCTCTCAGCGGTCCCACATTGCATGCGGGAGAGAGCCAGAGAGGTGAGAGAATGCATGCAGCGGCCCCACTATTTCAATCAACTAAAAAAATGTTATATCTCACAAATTAAAAGAAAAATTAAATTCTGATTACAACATTAAATTCATATCAATAAATCCTTCAAAACTAGATGTCACATGAATATATTTAGATAATGTTACAAGTGGACCCAACTGATGGTAGTTGGTATAGAGTAGATATAAAAGAGGGGAAAGTCTTTGTAAAAGAAGAATTTTGATGACTACTTAGGATGTATAGAGAAGATAAATAGAGGAATATGAGTCTTGGATAGTGCTGAGAGTGTTAGCTATTAATAGCAGTCAAGAGGGATTTGAGGAGCCAAGAGGCTGGGCGACAAAATGACAAGGAAAATGGTCCAATACGAACATATTGCATATACTCTAAACTAAATTTACGCTTGGATTCTTGCAATTTACATTGTAGCTTACTGCAATTATATGTAACTGAATCTTTTTTTTTGATTAATTTTCACGAAAGGTTAATAAAACACACCAATACAACTACTATATAGAAGAAGACAACCAGATCTAGAAGAAACACATGAGATAATCCCAAACAAAAAAGAGCCCAAATAAAGAAAAACATAATTTTTATTAGAGAACTAAATGAATAAGCACCTAAACATACTCTGTTGTTTAACAATAAAATTACAAACCCGAGAATATTTAAAAAGCCCAAGAACAAATTAAGTTACTTGAAGTACATCTCGATAGAGCAATATCTCCAAACAAGTTGAGATGACAAAATCAATAACTCAGATGGGGCATACCTTATTTACCGACTAGGAGGCAATGTGGTTTGGGCTTTGTGCATCAAATAGTAGAACTACTCCATCTTGTTGTGTTGATGCTTCTCCATCATGTCAGCTCTGAACAGCAAGAACTGCAAATTCACTTCCATCTGACGAACAACTATAAAATGAGAATGAGATCAAATGTGCTTGGTTGCTTGCTCAATTTCCATAAATTAGTTTCAGATCCCCACCTATGTTGCTATATCTCTTTCACATCAATAATCAAAACACTTGGTGGGAAGCCTATATTACATGAGAATAAACTAGTAGACCACAGGAGAATTGAAAAAAAGTTACTATATTCTATTATTAGGTACTAGGTTCTGTATCTTGAACTACTCTCGCCTACTCTTTTAAAGCCGCACACACAGAGTAAAAACAGGAAGTATCAGTTATTGTAGTAAGTAGTTCTCACAATGCAAGAAACTACTGAACAGAATGGAAATGTCTTCTAGCGCTCGTTTAGCAGACGCTGCTAACGAACAAACAAGAACTGAACACTGCTGCTCCAAAAATTCAGAGAACTTGGACGAGCTTAGCCTGGGCTGGGAAATGGTCACTTCCTGCACAAGACCTGAACCCGATGGTGGTGACCTGAATGTATTCAGGTAGCTAGCTTCGACAGAAGCCTGATGCACCACAGAGGTCGAACAGGAGAGATATTGTAAACTGAACAACTAAAACTGATAACTGAATATTGTTAGATTATGGTTCTATTATTTTTTGAATGAATACTGAATATTGGTCCAATGAAAATTTCACTGACAATACATTTCCATAAATTAGTTTCAGATCCCCACCTATGTTGCTATATCTCTTTCACATCAATAATCAAAACACTTGGTGTGGAAGCCTATATTACATGAGAATAAACTAGTAGACCACAGGAGGAATTGAAAAAAAGTTACTATATTCTATTATTAGGTACTAGGTTCTGTATCTTGAACTACTCTCTTCTACTCTTTTAAAGCGCACACACACAGTAAAACAGGAAGTATCAGTTATTGTAGTAAGTAGTTCTCACAATGCAAGAAACTACTGAACAGAATGGAAATGTCTTCTAAGCGCTCGTTTAGCAGGCGCTGCTAACGAACAAACAAGAACCGAACACTGCTGCTCCAAAAATTCAGAGAACTTGGGCCGAGCTTAGCCTGGGCTGGGAAATGGTCACTTCCTGCACAAGACCTGAACCCGATGGTGGTGACCTGAATGTATTCAGGTAGCTAGCTTCGACGGAAGCCTGATGCACCACAGAGGTCGAACAGGAGATATTGTAAACTGAACAACTAAAAACTGATAACTGAATATTGTTAGATTATGGTTCTATTATTTTTTGAATGAATACTGAATATTGGTCCAATGAAAATTTCACTGACAATAACTGAATCTTTCAAAAGAAATGTCAATATTGACAGGGTGCACACACCTATCAAATGTCAATGAAAAGGATTAGTGACCTCATTCTACAACAGTCCATCAAACAAAATCCTAAAATAACAAGGACTAGCATTCTGTCTCACGTTCAGGGCAACAAAAAAAATGAAAAACAAACTAATGCTATCAGACACCTACCCCGATCATTTGTTCTCTAGATCCAATTAGCATAAACTGACTGGTTTTTCCATCATTTGATCTCTGATTTATCATCCTACATCAGTTGCCACGCATCGCAAACAAATCACTACCAGCACCCTATCTAGGTGAAGGTGACAAAACTCACAACAAATTCCTATCTCCAAAGAATAAGCAAACCAATAACCAATTAAGTGCTTGCAATCCGAAACAATCATCATCATACAGGACGAGGAACAAAGACGCTACTGAACATGCAGTCAGGAATGTCCTGAACCACTACCTGCTACCTACAGCTCATCTCAAATGGCGACGGAAAAGTACAGCGAGGCGTGTGGTGTTGTATTGTATACACGCCTACTACGTGTTGGGATTGGTTGGAGTTGTGTACAAGCAAAAGGCCATCAGGCGAGGAGGAGATGAAGAACTCAGACTGCAGACGCACGGGAAGAGACAACACAGAAAGGAAACTAGTTTTTCCATCAAACACGACAAATCCCCATCACAGAAATCGTCGCTGGCCGGCGCCGCGCCGCGCGGGGCTGGACACTACTCGTCCCCTTGGTCGTCGAGTGCCAGGCTCGACGTCTCCACCGCTTCGCTCAAGGACAACGAGTGCGATTCCACTAGCTCCATGCTGACCGACGCCACCGTCTACATCCTGCTCCCATGACCGAATCTAACAAGTACCAAATGGGATCTGCTTCCTCCATGCATGGATTCGAGCCGGATCTAGAAGAACCTCCAAACAAATGAGTTAAAAATCGAGGAAAAGGAAGTTGAGACCGAACGAACCTGACAACGTCAACGGCCTCCGGCCGGCCTACAAATGGACAACGAAGGACGTCCGGCCGGACTGAAAGGAGAGAAGAATGAAGAGCGCCGGAAGAATCGCCCCTCCGCCGCGAGGAAGAGCGCCGGAGGAATCGCCCCCCTCCGCCCCCTCCTGGGCGCGTCAACTCCACGAAGCGATAGCGGGTGCAGGTGCACGGTCTGCACCCGACAAGGAAACAGACGAACAAGAAAAACTGGACCCGATGGAAGGACCACGTGTCACCTCAGGACGTTGCAAGATCGAGTGTGTTGATTTCTTTCAACATACAGATAGGAAAAGTGTGGAACTAAACATGGCCTCAATATCCTTACCTAGACACCCGTATGGCCGTATCTAACTTAGTTTGCCAAGTCAAACACCTCACAACCATGTCGGATTTCAATACTCCCAGACGTAATTGACATGTCAATAGAAAAATGAGTCTACCGCAATACAAACATCCACGTCCATACAAGTTATAACACATGTTCTCACACTATATATTGTAGGTTTCTTTTTGGAACAAAATAATGTAGTTTGTTGTTGAATTGTTGTATGTTGAGCTATGGTGGTTTAAATTTCTCGTTGTATGGTTGTAAATTTAGTTTTTTTTTGACAACTTCATATATATTATATATTAAATATTAAAAACCATATTACATATAGGTCCTCTCTAAGGAAGACCCAGATTACACAAAAGATCCTATGACCTAAAAGAAAAAAGATAGACAGTAGCGTCAACTAAAGGCGCCTAGGAGGCTTTGAAAATCCGACAATGAGTATTCGCAGAGGCGTCAAAGACACGTGCGCACCCGGATGGACCGACCAAGCGCACATCGATGGTTAAAAGAGGGCCGGTGGAGCCGCCGAGGATAAAACAAGCCGACAACCGAAGGATGATGATTTGTTGTCGTTGCGGAAGTTGAAGAAGCTCGAACCTGTGACCCCGGATGGATACAGAGTGGACGATCTAGCGCCCAGTAGTAGCTATCTAGTTAATATATTATTATATGATCCTTGTAGTGAACACGACTTTGTTCTCTGGTACTCAAATTATCATATTTATTTTATTATTTTTATCTTGATAAAATTATGTATAAATTTTTAGGTACAAATTAGACATTTTATGAGAGGATTGCAATAAGAGCCATTTTCTACCCAACTTAAAAGAAATAATATATAATATGTCCACTAAACCCATGCGGTATTGATATTGATAGATGGAAAAAAAAATCCTTTTTGGCCCTTTAATTTTCACGATTGTCCTTGGTGACGATGCCTCTGGTAGTACTGATGCAGCCATTCTACGCAACAGACGTTGTCTTCCTCGAGCGTGAGATGTGGACAGATTGGAGACGGAGTTGAAGGCGTTGAGGCAGCCCCCGTCGTGGAAGTACACACACGCATGAGGAATCAAGGATTCGAAGCTTCTTCCTACTTTGGCTTCCACCGCTTTCTTTGGTCTGTGTGACATACTCCCTCCATACCAAAACTACAACTCACTCCAAGAATCTTGAAGAATGAACAGTATTTCAAGTGTAACCGAAGATTGTAAAGAAAATTATAATTTTTTTAATATCAAATAGGTATATTATGAAAATATAATTGGTGAAGAATCTAATGACACTTAGTTGACATAATAAATGTTATTATCTTAACATATAAATTTGGTCAAAGTTGAGATAATTTGACTCTCCAAGATTCTTGAAATCACTTATAATTTGGGATGGAGGAAGTATATATAGGGACTAGTGTTTTTGCGCGCGCCCATGCGCGCGGGCGGATGGCCGCTGCTTAGCAAGCACTGTTTATTCAGCAATTGAATTGGTGCGATGTGGCGGCTGTGTCCGTTACCTGTGGGCGCTATATCATTAAAAACCGTAAGGGCCAAATCCTACCGCCCTAGGGAGCCTATCCACGTCGCTCCGAAAATTTTGATTGGCCGTCAGATTTTTTCGGATTTAACCTTTTAAGAGGACGCAATTCTATCCGGGTCCAGCCAGGGGCTCTTTTTACTGTTCCTGTGTTTGCGGTTCTTTTGCACGTAGGTCCCTGAATTACAAAGATCCCTCGCTCGAAGAAGGCGAAATTTGGATTCGTAGGTGATTTTCTGTTTACACGCCCGCTTTGGCTGTTTTGTGAAAAACCCCTCGTCTCCACTCCTGAATATATACCGGCTCTCCCTCTCTTTCATCAGAAAAAAAAAAAAAAAAAAAAAAACAAAAAAAAAATCCGTCGTCTCCTCTCTCCCCGACCTTTTCTTTCTCCCGTCGCTCTCTCCCGACTCCCCATCCCGACGCAGCGGCGGCCGGCGCAGGCAGGCGTGCCGCCGGCGGCCTCCCTCCTCCTCCTCGCTCTCCTCCTCCTCCTCCTCGCTCTCGCCATCACGGTGTGCCGACTGATGGCTTGGCTGCTCCCTGTGCTGCTACGGTGCTACAGGAAACCCTAACCGCCTGTGCTAGAGGTCGCCGGCGGCGGATGTGGTTCCAAGGATGGTGCCAGGCGAGCCCACATCCCGTCAGCAGCGCCAGCAGCTCACCTCGGCAGCCGAATGTGGTGGCCCGTGGCCGGCGCACCGGCGGCTCCCTCCCCTCCGTTCCTCCAGCAGGTGAGTTCCCGTAGTCTCTTCCCCATCCCTGTGCGCGCGGGCGAGGCGGCGCTGCTGCGGTTGCCCTCCTGTTCCCCGTCCACCCCAACGGTGCCAGCGGCCTCGCTGCCTGCCCTGCTCTGCCTACTCGCTTGTTCTCTTGTGCTACAGGAAACCCTAGATGGCAGTGGTAGAGGTTCTCTTTAATTTCTCCTCACAACCCTACTCCAGCCTTTGCCTGCTCTGTGTTCATCTCTAGGAGGACGCCACTGATTTTGTTATGCTGGACCATTATCTCGTGCCATTTTGTATTTTTATGCAGTCTTTTTGAGAGATTTTCCTTCACTTATTTGCTTGTTTCGTTGCACATGTACAGCTCACTGTGCTCTACATGATGGAGAAGCTAGAGTAGTGTAGCTGGTCTGGTTTATATTTTGCTAATTTCCTTTCCATGTCTATGTTGGTTAACTGAGCTCTAATGATTGCACCTTTGTTTCATACAAAGGAGTCCAGGTCGGCTATTACTATGCAGCCCAAGGTTTGGGTCAGTAGTGATTAAAGTCAAGGATCTAGAGGTTCACGTAAATAAGGCATGTCTTACGTCTATAGCTTTGTATTATTCATTTATTGATGTATGATATTATTTCAACTAATTGCAAGCCCAATGGTAGAAAAGAAACGGTAAAACTGCTTGAAAAAAATTCTATTGTTTACCTTGCCTATCTTATGTTCCACTCATGCCTCCTTTAAAAGGTTCTATTTACTCCAACAGTACATACCAATTTTAACCTATAGTTTGAGTGAATATTTATTTTAAAAAAAAACATTCTAAAGTCTTTCTTTTTTGGGGATATATAAACTACAGAATTACAAATTTGGATATATACCAGTATGGCATACTTTCAAAGTGAGTGTTTCTGTAGTTTGTATCCCTTTTTTCGAGTAAGTGTGAATGCATTATGTTGCCTTGACTGCTTAGTTAATATAGTTTCTTGAGTGCCTATTTACTCAGTTTATTTGCCATTACTTGCAGCGAAAACTCAGTTCATTTATTGGTGTTATTGAAAATTGGCTACGTCAAATGACAATGTCCTTGAGTTTGGCACCATACCACTTTCAGAAGCTCTGAATACCAAAGGTTAGTTTAAGAAAAAATATTCGATTTGGAATATGTAATGCCTTGGTTCTATACAGGTTGCTATACTCCATATGTGATCTGGGATGTTGCCAACAAACTAAAATTCTATTACTGCTCCTTGTGTACCGAGATCTATAGAATATGTAATGCCTTCAGTTCATAAAGCTGTTTCTTAGGCATCCTATTAGTTATGCCCGTATCTTCAAGGAAATCAAAGAGATAGAGAATGTCTATATTAATAATTAATAACAGAGGTCATAGAAACATGATTCTAAAACTACAGTCCTGAAAGTTTACATGGCAAGCCGTATTATTCTAAAAGCTTTGTATCATTCTTATTTTTACTCTTGTGTGTCCTGTTTCAGCTTAGATGACTTCTTCTCCAGGTTCAGAGAGCACAAAGTTTCCTCAAAAAGTGAGGATGCTTTCTATTTGTGCCTCCGAATGCTGACCACATTTTCTAAAAGATAGCATTTCTATTTGACACATATATTTTGCTCACTGTCCACTCAAAAAATAAAATGTATACTATGACATATTCTGAAAGATAGAATTACAACATGATGAAATTGTGTGCTCATGTGCTACCTATATCTGCCATGCAATGGCCTTTACTGCTTGACAACTTGTGGTTATATGTTTTTGGGTTCCAGGAGGTCTGCTGTCACTTTCAAGCAGCTAATTATTGCATCGAATCCATGTCTGCCCCAGCAACCATGCATGGTATTTTTAGCCTCTGTCGAAGCTGATGCCCATTCTATTGTTGTATGTGATCAATACCTGCAGCTATATTTTTTTAGGTATCATAGTTACCAAAATATATCAGACGACACTACTTCTCACAGATTATTTGTTCTTCACTCACCATTACACAAGGAAGCTGCTTGCATAAAATAGTTAGGCATCAAAGTTATCCTTCAAATCATTTTTTTTATATTAGTGCTTGCTATACATGGGTTGCAACTTGCAAATCTAAAACATTTCAATATATTGCTAACTGCAGGACAGGACAGGCTCCTAATACCGTGGCTAATGATGAAATGTCTTCGCTGGTCACACTTCACCTAGATCAGCTATCTATTCTAAAAAAACAAACTTGAGTTTTTTAATGCTTCAAGGTTTGTGGCTGATCTTTGCGATGTCAACCATTTTGAATACTTTTCAACAGAAAGAGCACTGCTTTTATGCCATGGAGCAGAAGTATAACCTGAAATGTTTAAAATCTAAAGAATTTGCCTTTTTTTTTTTGGCTTACTCCACACTGAATTTAATTACAAAGAGAAGATAGAATGCTGGTTGAACAAACTCAATCAAGGGAACTCAGATCACATTTATATTTGTCCTATTTCCTTTATTAATTGAAGATATAAACAAAATGTTTAGTCATGGTACCAACCAACAGGCAGAAGGAGTTCTGAGTTCAAATTTAGCAATAAACAACAGCATGCAAAGAAAGGTAAATAACTGTAACTCTTGTTTTCCAAGATATTTTCTTCCTGATGTGTATTTCAGCAATTAAGGTCAGTGCTTCAGTATTCCTCATGAAACTTTTTTTTCCCCAACATGAAAGTAGAGAAGAGTTCTCGTATGTTCTTGAAATAAATTCAGGTAGTCACTGCCTGCACATAATTCTATTGCGAAATTATAATTTGGTTGTTCGCGCCATGTGTCTTACCACATTAATCACTGAGTTTGTATTTGCCACCCGCCATTCTTGACTTTTTTTTCAGTTGTTACCACACTGACAGTATATGGCAAACATGAGTATCCTTCGAATGCTATTCCCATAAATAACACTCACTTGCTGTAGATTTCCATTCAACAAGGAAGCTGCTTGCACAACATAGTGAATGTTGTAATAATTTCTAGATGATCTTATTTGTGGCAACCCAGAACTGATAAAAAAAATGGAGACAGTTTTAGCTGTCTGGTGGTCTTATCAAATAACTGTATAGCTGAAGCAAACCCTCAGGATTATCACATTTAGTGCTTACTTATGGTATATTCAATTGTCATAAATTTTCTATTGATAGATAAATGTTTAATGTGATCAGGTAGTTCTTGATGTAACTCCATTGCCAGATTTGAATGATGTTACTGCTAAGGAACTTCCAGAGATTATAGCTGAACCCTCAAAGGTACATACCTTCTTAAATTATGCCTTTAAATGGATTTTACTAATTTGTGGCCACTGTACGCTCCCCCTTTAATGCCCTTGTGCATTACATGAATACTGTATTGAAAGACACGTATTTTGCTGCCCTTGACATGGATTAACATATTGGTTGTTTGTTTGGAAGCTTGAGATAAAGCGAATTGGTGTGCTGCCTCAGATAGTGTTGGCCTGCTTAGTTTCACTAGAAATTTATGCTTGGCCTTTGCTTTACTATGAACGGTACAGTCCATGGTTTACCTGAATCAGTATGGTGCCATCACAGTAGATGATGCCTCTCTTTCTCTAAGAAAATGAGAGATGCTTTTTTCTTATTTTTAGTAAGTTGTACAAAATATTTTTTAGTGGAACAATCTTATTTTGAGCAGTAGGAAAGATTCTCATGATCCTATGTTTGTTCTAAAAAAAAAAAATTCAAGAACTATTCCCAGTCCAAGGAGAACAGCTCCGTGGCGTCTAATCAAGCAAATGCTAATTGGATGGTGTTTGTCTTCAGTGTATTTAATTTTGGCAATACCACTAGATTTTTTGTGCCTTGTCCATTGATAAGAATAGGCTGTTTATGCAACAAAAGAAAAAAGATGAGGATAGACTGTGATGAGGCTTCAGAATAGAATGTGAAGATTACCAAAAGGCTCTCGATGTAATGGTGTGCCCTGTTAATTTACCCACTGCAGGTTGTGCTTACCAGATTATTTGTGAATCAAACTAAATGCAATTGCTTCTCAAGACCATCAATTTTAACTGGTGAATATCATTTACACTTCTGCCGCTTGCCGGCTCTGAATATAAGCATGCTTTTTCTGAGCAAAAAGACAAATAGCTTATGATTTTAGTTTATTGGACGAAGTATTTAGAATTAAACTATTTTGCTTCCACTGGCCTCCTTGTGTACTAATTGGTTGTTTTGTCCTCGCCCTTGACTGATTCTAGGAAGCAAGAACTCTTTTTAGCTTTGCACTATGGTTCAGTGAGCCTCAAAAGGTGCATGCACTGAATTTTGGTGTTTGTTGGTTTTCAGAGGAAAGAAATTGCTGGTTTTTAATCTAGCGACTGCATTGGTCGGATATAGCATCTCAATCCTAACTGATACCTTTCTTCCTTGGTTATTATGCCAGCCATTTCCTGAGAGGGAAAAAAAGTTTGTCTCGCTGTTCAAAAGGTGGACATAAAAAAAACATTTGAGAGCACGTACTGTCCCTTCTATTAATGTACATTCAAATATATTTGTATGTAGAATATTCTCTGTTTGATAAGTTGATGTCAACTTTTCAAGATCATAGGATCGGGGACGTAATTGAAATTGGACATTGCCATAATGAACTGATCTAAACAATTCGACATTGCCACCAAATATACCATCATATTAATTTGACTCTGATGTCAACTTTTCAAAAAATGCACTGCCATCTATCTGCTCTAAATTACCTTCCATCTACTGCAGCTTGCGTTAGGACTGATGCTAAGATATTTAAGATGATATCTTTTAGTTACAAGTGCTTCAGATATTTATTTACCTATTAGTGATCATATTACTGATTTTAAAAAAAACATATCAGTTTACTATAATTGAAAAATGAGTTGTCTTACTCATTTTTCGATATGCAATCTTCTCTTGCTAATCAGTGGCAACTTGCTATGTATAAAACTGTACATCAGAGGGGCCATCACATGTTGTTTCAGATTGGTTTTTTCAAGATGTCAGCCATAATATAGAAATGTTTAATTATCCATGACCTTTGCAGGTAGTGTCCTATTTGCATACAATATTCTTTCCTCAACTGATTTTCTCATTGTATCTGTTATACTCTGTCCTACTAACATACAGAATTCTAATATCAAATTCTCTATTTTATTTTCATAAGTGATTTTGCCTATTACTGCTTTTTGTTTCATTATTGCAGTCCAGACCGGCATATGCATGCTCAGGTACACGTTTATCTAACAAAAACATATACACCGTTTTCTTTATCACACACATCCATTTAACTTTCGGCCCACTGTTAATACACCCCTAGATTACCAGCCATACACGCTCTGACTGGTTCTTGCATTAAGACATCATCCATGTCAAATCATATATGAGCAGATTTGGACAATGAAGAGAAAAAGGAAGGTATGTTATTGCTATGCCCTCCAACACCTTTTGACTGGCTTCTTTTTTTTTGACACCATTCATCCAGAGTTTATACAGAACTCTCTTTCGAGTTGATTCTGCCATGACATACTGCGAATTTAAAATCTATGTGTGGCTATATTTGATCTACTTATGTTATAGAATTGTTAATAGCCATCCCTTGTACAAGTTCTAGAAGAAAAATGATGAAGCAGACTTTTATAGTCATCTCTTCGTACCTATTCTGTTTCAATTGTGCTTTGCATGAATAACTGTTTGGAGGCTATGTCTTGCTTTTTAGTGTAGCTTCATGATCATTAATTTGAACTTTGCATCTGGCTATTTAATTATTTCACTGTGTCTATGCAAGCATGCTTAATATATTCCACTAACCTTTGGTCCTTTCAGAAGCTTGGCAGCTTTACAGAGTTGGCATTTGGTGGACGACAATATGTTATTCTTTTGATGGTAATTTGCACATCAATGCCATGACCAAAGCTGCAGGTGTGCCTACTCTTAAATGTGTTTAGATTGTAATAAGACAATTGTTCTTTGAATTTTCTAAAATGCTAGAGAAATCATAATATCAGTTAAAAACTCTCATGTAAGCTCAATCGTATGTGATGTTTGCCCTCCTCTATTAACTTATGGCAGCAGTAGGTCAATGAAGCGATTTTTGCATGTAACTCACTAGATCACTGAATATTTCTCTGCCAAGGTTTAACACCTAACTTTTTTGCTTCAGTAATGCACCGTGGCCCCTATCCTTTTGTGGTGAAACCCAAGCTGGCGTGGAAGTTGCTCTAAGACCCTTTTTAAATTCATTAAAGATGAAGATGTCTATACTAATGGTTGATGCCCAAATGAACCCGGAGATTGTATTAAATTATTGTGAACCACAATTTCATGTGAATGCCCTTGTCATAAAGTGTTTTATATTCCTTTGTACCTTCTCGGCTCATACAACCAAAATAGAGAGAAATTGCAGTGCTTTTAGCTGTGCACATTCTTCAGGTATCAATTCATACCACATATCATTTCCCTGAATATCCTTTTTGGTTACTTAGCGCTCCAGATTTTTATCAAGTGGTAGAAATGTCATAGAAATGCCACATGGATGCTCAATGTATGTACATATTGTCCGCTTATTCCATCATTAGACACTATATAGACTACTCAATTTCGGCTACAGCCGTGTACCCGGTGTGATGTAAACATTTGTGTCTAAATCCATAACTATGTGTAAGACTATACTTCCTAGATCTATTCTACCAAAACGGTAGGGGACTAAGATCCACCTACACCGTACTACATATATATATATGCATCCTATAAATATCTATGGGACATTCAATCTTCAATATACATCATCCAGAACCGCCTTTCAATTCGTAGTTATGGTCATATGCTACTCTAATTATCTGCAAACGAAAAATTAACCTTGTGTGCTATACTCATGTACGCACCCAGTTTTGCACCACTCCTCATATTCACTACCCGTGCGCGCGCAGAGGCGCGCCACTTCTACTAGTAAATATACATGTGCAGGCAGCATAGAGAGAAACGCATTTAGGAGAACCGTGCTGAACAGGCCTGGCAAGGCAAACAAGGTGTTCGAGTTTTTGTACATAGCGTTACATCAACAGTTCGAAGATAGCATAGTGGGAGTACATAGGATGGATAATCCAACGGTGGCTGAAGAGGTAAGCTAATAGCATAGGTACGACGCGTGGTGACGCCGAATTCTTGCTCAATATTGCGCGTGTTACCACCAGGGGGGGGCTTGTGTCGGAGTCAGTAGGGGGCGACCAAGATCGTCGTCGCAGAGGCCTGCCCTCTGAATTGTAGTCGCTGTCTGAGCTGGGCGTTTCCCTGCGGACACCGTCAAGCTCCTTGTTCCCTGCATAGAGAGGAAACAAAATAAAAAATGGTAGACATCGTCTGAGGAAATATATAGTTGACTAATGATGAGTAGAGTACGTTGTATCTGGTCTTCGTTGGCCTCGTCAATAACATCTCTGTCCACACCAAATTCCTCGGCTTGTGTAGGAGAAGAAATATAAATTAGATGATCATTCACAAGGAGTGTAGGAAATGCAATGCAAAGTTTTAGGTGGTACCTGTATCCATGGAAACCGGATCGTCGCTGACATAGAATGGAGGCTCGTCTTGGGGAGGCTCCTCTTCAAGCAGTGGTGCTTCTGAGTAGAGATATGTCTTCATTGTTACGGGAATGCGACGTTGCACACGCCCGTTGTCTTTCTGATACTGCAAGGCTATGGTTCCAAATACTGGAATGGATCTTTTGTTGAGGGCATAGGCATTAACACGACATATTCCTTTGGAGTAGACAAATCTGCAGGTCTGCACGCTGCAGTATGGGCTAAGCAAGGGCTCAATGGGGGATTTGTTGAAGGCATGCGCTGAGAAGCCAGCAATGTCTATGGTCACCAAAGTATTCCAATGTATGGCTGTGCCACGATACTGGTTGTTCCATGTCACCAGAATTGCATCGAGCTGGTGAGTCCACAGCTCGCTGGCAGAGGCGACCATGTCCCTTTCTTCAGGGGAACCAAACTCTACGACAAAATCTGAATGGAACCTTGTTATGGTCAGAGGGACTGCTTCATAAGCGAATTGGCTTTCGATGGCTCGTCGAATGTGGCCGGCAGTGATGCTGCCATCGTTAGGTCTAACGTCCGTCCGCGATGATCGCATTTGCAAAGTGCTGCTCAATCATTTCCATTTGATCAGTGGTTTCAATCACTGACAGGGCTCCCATCTGATGCAAAAAGCATGTGGTAGGCGAGGTTACTAATGAACGTACAGCGCTGGTCTGTGACAATTTAATGTAGAGACGATGTGGTGACACAAGACAAGGATTTAGGCAAGGGCGTACCATTTCGTGTCGAGGATGGTTGAGCTAGTTGGACGTCGAGGCGGGGCTGGGGGCGCCGTCGGCCATAGGGAATCGATCGGCGCAGCGCTTTTCTGAAAATACGAAATGTGGCTCAGGATCTATGCTGACCCAATTGGACACTATCCATTACACAGATTTCTGGCTGTAAAATCGTGGGCCCTTGACTGTCACTTCCTCTAGTTAGCAATCAACTTGGAAGGTAGCAACTTAAAAGTCAGCAAGTCAGGTACCTGATCCAAAAAAAAAAAAAAAAAAGGTACCTGAACCAAAAGAAAAAGATTAAAAAAACATGTAAAATCTACCTGCTTAAAAATTAAGGATTGCAGAAAGCCGTAGAAGGCAGTATGTGCACATTCTGCTCCTCTTTGGGGGTTCAATGGTTGCACAGAGCCCAGTAATGCATCCTTTACTTCTCAGGCAATTCAAGTACACATAAATAATGACTAGAAACCACGACATAGTCTCACTAGGATCTAATCAAAACATGACCAGCTAAACAGCATGGTGCCAATTCTACAAACACATCAAGCGGCGTTGGTCACTCATTGAAAACACAGCAAAGGAGGATGTCAATAATGGAAACCGGAAACAAAAGGGGAATTGTACGAGGGAATTTATCGTCACAAACAACAAAAGCTGATGCAGAAGTCGAATATAGGAGTACATCTTACAAACAAACATAAGCATGAACATGCATACAAAACATGCAGCTCACTAGAGTAGACATATGCATATGGTTCCGAATCATGCATAAATACGTCACACACATATACAATCCCACATATACAATCCCGAACTTAATAACTTAATACAGGTTCGAACGGTAATTTATTCATGGGTCTTTTGGATCCTAAGAACGATCATGCCTTATTAAACTGCAGATCTACGTTGCACGGATACAGATACGTGTATCAGTATCCGATACGTATCCGATACGTGATACGCCAATTTCTCCAAAAACCCGATACGCGGATACGTTTAATATTTAAAAAAATAAAAAAAAAATAATACATGTCTCAAACAACAGGTCTCAAACATAGTAGTCTCAAACAACAGGTTTCAAACAAACATAGTAGTCTCAAATTTAGGAAAGTGGAAACTAATAGAGTAATAGAAGGCACTCAGGCTTGCAATTCATGCAGCAACAAGTTCCTATTCCTCCTCATTGGTCAAGTTGTCAATTTGTCATCCACAACATCTTCAGGCTGCTCAGCATCGACACCAAAAGTCACAGCTTCCAATTCAGGTTCATCAAGGGACAGGTCAGCCACTTCAACCAAACAAGAACAAGAACTCACTAAGAATGGGGAGACCAGGAGAGGAAGACGGGCTGGGGAGCAAAGAAATCGAGCAGCAACCAGCTACGAACTGAAGAAGAAGAGGAGATCGAGAATGGGGAAGGGGATTTACTCACCGGACGAGCAGGATCCACGACGCAGGGGAGCGGAAACTCCACAGGCGAGCAGGGACGGGAGCTCCGCGCTGGCGAGCAGGGGCGGGTGCTCGTCGCCAGCGAGCAGGGGTGGGTGCTCGTTGCCGGCGAGTGGGTGCTCGTCGCCGGCGGCCGGCGGCCGGATGTCGCGCGGGCAGGATGCGGCTCGATGCGCCATGCGGGAATGCGGGGGAGATCGAGAGAGCCAGCATCGTGGCTAGGGGCAACGGGAGGATATGTGATGTCTTGTTGGGCTGGGCCGTATCGAGTAACGCTGATACGCCGTGTCCACAAATGGATACGTATCAGCCCACGTATCTGGCTTTTTTATTTATTAATATTCGGATACTTCCCTGATACGTATCCGCCGCGTATCGGACACGTATCCGTGTTCAGCCAAGTATCCGTGCAACGTAGCTGCAGATGGTTTCGAGGTTTCAGTTGCGGCGGCCTGGCCTGGCCTGGCCCCTTGTTAGCTGCAAGGCCCCTGTTGAACGAGAAACCTACTTCACTCCCAAAGATAGGTGATTTAGCAGAACGAGCCCTTCTAACATGCTTCATGGTTTTACTTTTGCCGTAGAGTTCACATAGCTTCCCATCGGCAAACTTGTTAATCCCAAGACGGTAAGGCAGATCAGATTTCTTGTTTTCCTCCACTCTCAGCACAGTATCCTTGAAGTAGCTGAACCGGCGAGCCATCTCCTCATGGTCACGTTCCTGGTTAAAAAACTTGCACCAGCGCTCATACAGGTCCCACATGGCATTATCTGACTCAAGATCCTTCTCATTTGCCTCGAATTTCGCCCGATCTATAGAGACATAATTGTGCAGATCAGATAACTGTATAAATAAATGAATAAATGATACATATAACAACAAAAAAAGAGTAAATATCGCCAAATGATACATACTACATTTAGGCTAGGCCTGTTCCTTGGTTGAGTGAGCTAAACCGTAACCCAGTCCACAACCAACCAGGATGGAACCATAATCATGGTGCGCGAGGAGGGAAACACTATAAACACAGAACAAAGAACAATATATTTGACAGCCTTGCGGGTTTCGACCCGAGAAACCAGTAAGACTGGGCTTAGCCTCGCATCGCGGAAACAGGTAGAAAGAAAAAAGAACAATACATTTGGCGGTTGTCTCTCTCACACACTTGAGCTCAGTTTGAGCCTCACCCAGCTATTGACATAGGAGGCAAAAAGGTATACAACTCAATTCAAGACCGGATATATCAAAAGAATTCATTCAGGCTCCTGCCACAGTGAAGCACAACCCCAAACAGTTTTGGTGCCGCTGGCGGAATAAGCTAACACCAGGGAAACATAGCGGGCAGTATCAAATCAAGCTACAGTAGCGGACGCTGGCGCAAGACCTGGGAATCCAAGTGCCCGAGCTACCGTGGCCACTGCGCAGCCAGCTCAGCTCCAATGATCGGAGGAACCTGCTGGCCATGACACATGCAGAGACCCCACCGGCCACCAGATGCAAAGTCGACATTATGGTTCGGCAGCTGAGTTTTTTCCAGCCGATGCAGCTGCTCTGCCTCCCACAAAATCAATTCGGTGCAAGCAGCCAGCATAAATTGCTTTTACAACGACATCTTCAGAATGGCCACCGCCGCGCTGGCAGCAACCCTTGGATCGACCCACACAAGCGTATTTAACCAGCAGTAATCCATTGAAAACCAATAGACTCGTATTTATCCCAGTCCGAATGCACTAGAGTGGATTGGAATTGAAAATTATCTAATTTCTACCAAAATCCACTCCAACTGAACCTAGAATGATGTGAATACGAGTGCATCCAAACTTAAGCACTAAACCAGCACCGAACAAATCGGGACCATGGATGTGTTCGGCAAATAGAACATACGTATATAACATGGATTCAGATCCGAAAAATTAGACGGATCAGTATAAGGCTGTGGATTCGCGTGCACTAAATTAGCGTCCTACCAACGTCTGACCTTAGATATAGGGAGGTATTATTGGGGGGGGGGGGGTACGGATACCTGGTTGGACGAAGGGTGCCCCGTCCATGACTGCTTGTAATTTGGCGATGGTGTCGTGAGAGAGGCTGCTCCGAGGGGCCCCTGCCGCGACGAGGGATTAACGCTGCCAGATGACGCGGGACTCCGGGCGGTCCCCGCTGCAGCAACGGAGGAAGAGTGCTTGAGCGGATCTGAGGCCGCCGCACCGCCTGAACCAGAGCGGGCCGCCGCCGCCGCCGCCGCAAAGCGATTTGCAGCCGACGCAGCTGAGCTGGAGACGCGAGCAGCCGCCCAGAGGATCAGGGACACCATCGACGGCATGACGGGAGATGAGAGGATGGATGGGGTGCGGATCGCGTCGGCGGTGGATGGGGAAAGACGGATTCCGGTTAGGGTTTCCTCCCTCCGCCCTAAATAGTATAAGTATATATACTCTGTTCGCAAAGAAAAAAAAAGAAGGATTGTTTGGGACGGCCCATCAGGCATACTACTGTACAGCCCACAACCACCGAGCCCGGTTGGACGCTTCACTTCCACCGTGTCAAACGCTTGACGCCGGGGCACTTGCTCTCCACGGCGGCCTTGGCGAGCTCCACCGTGTCGAACGCCTCCTGCGGCAGGTTCCTGTTCTCCTCCACGTCGCGCTCCACCCTGGGCGATCAAAATGGGCGCGTCACAGCCCTGCTTCCGTGCGTACGTGTGCATTCGCATCATCAAGAATCGACAGGGCACCAACCAACATATTCAATGCGAGAATTTGCAAACCATGGTAATAGTACGTACTTCGACGAAGCAGTCGTGGTGGAAGAGGCGGAGCACGGCGGGCCCGGCGGCGGGGAAGTCCCGGTACCGGGCGGCAGCGGTGACGTTGCCGACGATCTGGTCGACTGCGGGGCACGTCCGGCGCCCGCCTGCTGCCGGCGAGGACCGTGGCCGCCGCCGTCGCCGGCAGCGGCTGCGCCTCCCTGGCACGCGACGTGGCGACCAGCGACGAAGACGCGACGAGCACCAGCACACAGTAGTCTCTGTCTCGGCCAAAATTTAACTGTACTGTTGGAGGTGAAGTATACATGATCTTGGATGCAGGCATATGAATGAATCTGAAGTAAAATAAAGCCAGAGATGGCCCCTCAACAACCGGCTCGTAGGTGTCCGCGCGCCAACGGCTCGGCCCCCAGCCGGCCGCACGTGTGCCCGTGCACCTGCGACTCCAGCAGCACAATACATCGGCGCCGGGTGAACGTCCTCCCCTTACAACTACGCCCATCGATGAGGATGGATTCACGCTGGTTCAGAGCCGCCGGCACAGGCACCGTCGTCCCCTGCCTCAACCACGTCGCCAGCGGCCGATGCCCCCCCCACTCGTCGGAACTGTTTGGCGAGAGACCACATAGCCTCCAAGTGCACTTTCCCGTCCCGTTGCCTCTTCTGCCTCAGCACGAGGCATCCGGCGAGGAACTGCAGTCATGGTCGCCGGCCCCAGCGCCTCCCCCTCAGACCGGGTGCGAGGATCTACAAGGCGTCATCGAGCTGGCTCGCAACCGCGCCACCTCCGTCCTGATAGCCATGGTGTTGACAATGAAGGCGACTTCCTGGTCGCCCCTAGTGTTGTTGATGATGGCGTCGGTGACCGCCAAGGTGCTGTTGACGTGCAGCACCAAGCGCCACCCATCATCGTTGGACAGATTCTTTGCCCGGCTCCTTCGTTGTGTGCAGCCGGTTGCCCACTTCCCTCCCCGTTCACTCCACAGGACGGTGCTTCGCATGGGACTGTGAGGGGCGTCATTCGCGCCGGTCGGCGCCGGCGCCGACGCCGGAAGGAAGAGCGACGTCGTCGTCAACTACGCCGTCAACGCTGCCACCTCTATTGACCCGCCCGAGCTTGTTTTGGGTGAGAGCACGGAGCCTCGCATATGGGTGGATCGATCCGATGCTCGATGAGCTCGATGCCTCCCTCGTCGCGAGTGGGTCAATGGAGGCCTTTGTGTTGTGCTCGCCTCCTCCGACACCTGCCTCTTTTTGAGGCCCAGACAGCGTCACCGCCAGGTATGGTCCACCTCAGCTTTGCAGATGAAGATGCTGAGGACGTTCCGGCTACTCCACCGTTGACCACACAAGCTGCTGAGCCGCCGATCGCTCCCTCTGCTGGCGTGTCGACCGGCCCGGCAGTGATCGTCCACGACGATGCTCGCGCGCAGGACCACTCTGTGCACGAGGACGCGGCCTGAGATGACAACGTCGTAGCCTGCGTCGAGGGCGCGCGTCGGAAAGACGCGGTCGTCAACACCGAGGCGACCGACGTGAACACCCGTGACGCCTCCCCGCCGTCCCCAACCGCCATGGAGGCCCCGGTACCCGTGGCCATTGACGCCCCTGTGGTCCCTGCGGAGGGCACCGCAGTGGCGCACGCCAATGCGGATGGGAAGGCCTCTGAACAACGTCGAATCCGTCGACGACTTCATCAACTCCTTCATGAAGCCGCTGCCGCCGTCGCTGCTCCCCACCGACCTTGCGGATCACTAAGGCGGGTCCCAGCGAAGACACGCTGGAATGGCTGCCCAAGCGCAGTGCCCGGCTGGCCGTCAAGAACAAGCCGGACGCGCAGGCAAGATTGGTCCTCATGAGGAAGCTCGGGTACGAGGTCGAGACGCGACGCCCCAATGAAGCAACGTTTGAGGAGTTTCACGAGTCGGCGTTCCAGGTGGCCCTATCGGGGCAAGCAGGCCTTCTTCCACGGGACCTTGAAGTCAAGTCAATGGGACCTTGCAAGATCAGATGGGTCTTCCGCTTTTGGATTTTTATAGAAGGGCTTGAAGTCAAGTTAATGGGACCGACCTTGCAAGATGCAATTGCGCAGAAACCTGATGCGATCGACTCGATGCAATGCCACTCCGTTCCATCAAAACGTGTGCGCGTGCAAACAGCGAAACCTGCCGCGTTGCAGACACCCTGACGCGTAGACGCGGTTGCCACCAACACCTCAGCTCCCAAGTCCCAACTTGCGTAATACTACTGGCGTAACAACTGGGCGCGCTGCTCGCCCCAGCACCCAGCTACCAACTTACCGTTTGCAAGACTTACGGTGCAAAGTTAAAAAAATGAAGACAAATAATGAATTATATCCTAAAATAAAGACAGTCTTGCAATTAGCCCTAAAAATAGTACTACCAACTTACCGTTACTAGTATAGTGCCCGTGACGTTGCCACGGTTTCATTTAAGGTATACACTTAAAAAACAATACTTTTTTTACCTTCCAAAAATATCCCTAAAATCTTAGGTACATCCCTGAATTCCTATTGACATTATTATATAATGACCGTGCTAACGCCCGCGGTTTATCTTGGGGATGCACATGAAAACATCAATGTTTTTTTACATAGTTCAACTTTTACACAATTATATTTATGTATATAATCTGGGAAACACTTTAGCGTACGACGGCATGAATATTGGGGACCTTGGTACAAGAAAATTCACTTGAAGCTATAAAGTGAAAAGAAAAAAATCTATGCATGCGGCTCATCTCCAAATCAGCAAAATATGAATCAACTCTTGGCATCCTCGCCCCCACTATGTGAATGATATATTTATGCTCAGTACATCAACATTGTCCTCCCAGTATGACGACATCTGGAAAATCATATCCAAAGTTAATTCTATCAAATTTGAAGTACTTCATTGAGATTCAATCAAAAACATATTTCTGCGGGTAAAAAAAAAAAACTGAAGCGATGCAAAGCATAAATGTACTTCAATCACAAAAGTTTGAATTCAATCTCTTTTTATAAGAATTCGCATAAAATTACAAATATCAAATTTATTGTTGTCATATTTTTTTTGTGGGAATCCCAACTATTGAAACAAAAGACACCTATGGGACATTTTTTTGAGCAATCTAATACAGTGTTTTTATGAGTTCTCATGTTTTACACTGTATCTCTCCCACCTACTTGTACCAAAGACATTGTCCATGTACACTATGTACTATCAAAATTTGAAGCACTATGTAGTTATAGCTATCGGCACACAAGTCTCAATAAAAACTCGCAAGACACTGATCTATCAAGCCATCCTTTTTTTTTTTTTTGCGACTATCTATCAAACCATCCATGCATGCTTCTTTTCAACATGAACATGATTGACAAACAGAGTCAATGGGAGCACATAAGTAACATTGCATAACTCTTGGTCTGAAGCATCCCTTTACCAGTATGTAGAATAAACACAAGTGCAAAATGAGAATTCAGCTATAAATACCTGAAAGTATGACAGAACCAACAAGTACTGCAAGCCAAAAATGGTGAATTCTAGCACAAACCAATGTTACTTGCTATGAGAATCTGGAGGTGCTTGAGAGCAAGTTATTTGCAATAGATAGTTCACGTAGAGGAGTCAGTGAGCCCAAAGTTGATGGCAGTGTGATACTTTACATGCATACCTGTTTGAGGTCTGCAATCTTCATCCTGCGCTCCAACTTCTTATTGGACAGACCTCCATCCTCAAGAAGCAATGGGAAAGAATGTACCTGACAATATGTTGTGTTGTTCATCTGCCTCGCAATATGTTTGATGTGCTGGTACAGGAGGGCGACCCTACGCTTTACATCCATTGTTGACTCAAAATCATTTTAGCCCTCTCTGAAGCTGAACCATCTAATATTACAGAAACAAATAACATACCTCCATAAGTACATATTTACAGCATTTAAAAGACGAAAATTGAATGCTATGTCAGAGTAAGATGATATGTTGCTGAAACCTGGTTCAAACAATGAAGGTGTCTTTTGTACTTTATCTTCAGAAACAATAACTCGAAGTTTTATCAAAGCATTATTGTTAGTTTCTAATTGGAATGTTGAAATGGCTGATTCAACAAATCCATCAGTCACACAAATGAAGGAATCAAATTGTGCTTCCATTAGAGAAGACAAACCTTTGCTGAATCATTGGCGTTTCTGGATTGCGCAGGCTGTTGCTTCTACTGTTGCTGCTACCTTCTCCAAATCCGAAAGATTTTCAGAACTGCTAGATTAGTAAAAACCATATTCACAAGATGCTTCTTACAAGGCAAAAAAATACATTATTACATTCAGAACAGAAAAGAAAACTTAATTTCAATACCTACAACTACAACAAATCAATCCTTAAGTGCGGCTATATCTGAACTTTTTGGATCCCATTTTACTAATCAGAGAGTGAGAGTGAGCTGTTGACGGAATGCATAAGTGCCTAGCAAGAATGAAACTAGTATACTAATATTCTTGTATCTATTGTGCTACCCAACCCCCAAAGTGCTGTCCTCTTAGCTAAACATAACTTTACCGCCTATAAATAATTAAGAACCAATCCAGGTCTGGCCTTTGTCTTTTGTCAGTGTTCTTTTGCATTTTGACTATTTGAGGGCTATTTTCATGGACAATAGTATGCTCTCTGTACTGAATTCTCCATAAGATGCAGTCCCTTGAATATTTAACTAGATAAATACTGTTTAATTGTTTTTTGCAGGGGGTCCTCAATGGTCCGAATTACTCAATTCGTGGAATGGTGAAGCTTGAAATTCTCCATTCAGTCGCTATTGTGGGGTATGGGGAGCTAGATGGTCGGCTCTTTTGGCTGATAAAAACTCCTGGAATGACGATTGGGGTGTCTTGGGCTTTGCTTTCATAGCTCGGAACATCAAGCGGCAGGGTGGTGCCTTTGGCATCGCCCGGGAGATCTCATTTCCAGTGAAGTGGAGCCCAAACAACCCTCTTGTCCTGGCGGCTAAGGAGATGCCTTCTGAGGAGGAGATGTCATCTGAGGAGGATGTGATGTCTTCTGAGGAGGATGTGATGTCTTCTGAGGAGGATGCGTGATTAGTCCAGGGATGTAATATATTGTCAAGCACTATTTTCTGGTTAGTATTATGTTTGGTCAGGCTTTTTTAGGTGGTTTTGTTTGCTGAGCTAAATCTTAATATTCTCTGGTGCCTGAACTCTTTGTTATTTTGTTCTGTTATTGGTTCAGGAGTTGTTATCATGGAGGGAGTATCAGCAGGGGCCTCAGCTTATGATATTTTTCTGAACTTGTTATAGCAAGTGTGCCTATGTTTTGTAATAATTGAATTTGTGAACTCATGTCCTAAATTATGGGATTGTTTTGTGGATGTCATTATGGATATGAAAGTTCTACTTTTTGTATCTATCTTGTTATTTTCCTAGATATTGTTCTTGTCAATATTGTAATTGTATTGGAGTTTACATCATCATATTTTTCTTACATCCTCCTTATGTTGTTTTTACATTGTTAGTGGTACTGTAAATTCCACTTTTCGTTGGTGTAAAATTTGTTTGTTTTGAAATTTTCATTTGTTAATCTATTTGTATTTATGTATTTTCCCAATT
The DNA here is from genome assembly GCA_015847255.1 of Hyparrhenia diplandra. Classification (NCBI taxonomy): domain Eukaryota; kingdom Viridiplantae; phylum Streptophyta; class Magnoliopsida; order Poales; family Poaceae; genus Hyparrhenia; species Hyparrhenia diplandra. The sequence goes on along the minus strand of JADLZK010012278.1, from coordinate 70,252 downwards.
TGATTATCTTCCTATTTTGTGTTAATAGAAAAACTTTGTTAAATCTGTTTATATGGGTTTATTTTTTACCCTTTTAGTTATTTTCAAATTTTCCTTATAAAGAAAAAAGATCTTACTTATATTTAGTTCTTTTTTTTTTTTAATTCTGACAAATTTGTTTTGTAAGGCTGTTCTCTGAATTCTCAATAAGGCTGTTTTTTTCTGAACTCTCGGTTGTCAGGTCTTTAAGATTCGAGTGTTAAATCTTAAAAGTTTCACTCGGTATTTTTGGTTTGGAATAATCGGGTTGAGATGCAAATTCACATCTGAAAATTTATGAAAAAGACGGAATCAAGGAATTTTGATTTTGATATCCTAGACTGTACAGGAAAACTTATTCCATGGGACATGAATCCTAAATGAAATTATTATTCAAGAGCATTCGATGTACCTTAGGTTTCTCTCATGTCAGCACAGGGTATTGGTAGGGTTCTAGCGCCTTCCTGATTCTCAATTTAGATGTTGTTTGGTTCAATTTTCGAATCGGCAATGGGAGTATAATCAATTGTGCCTGCTGGCTGGCTGTGGCGAGGTCCGTCGTGTTGGTCGCCGGGCACGGCACTCCTTCCGCGGGCGGCGAGGCACTGTGACTCGCGAGGAAGTAAGCGGAGTCTGGATAACGCCGGGTTAGAAGCGTGATGGAGTTTGTGCAAGCCCGTAATCGACCGTTGACAGCGTGATCGATTACAGATTCGTTCAACCAAACATATGAAGCAACGAGTGCAGAGAGCTAGCTGCACGAGCACGACTCGGGGCTGCAGACCTGTTGCGAGCCGACGCCGAAACCTCCACGTACGTCTCATTCTCTCAGAACAGGAGTACTAATCCGTATATATGGGATCAAAAGAGTACTGTACGTAGTACCACCGGACACACAGACACTCTTTTGATCCCATATATATATACGTGATTAGTACTCTTGTGAAAAATATAAATTCCTTTGTCTCGCGTACTTCCTCCGTCTCAAAAATAATTACACATCTCTTTTCTCGAAAAGTCAAACTCTTTTAATTTTGACCAAGTATATAGATATTAATATTGATACTTAGATCTCCAAATAAATTTATTACGAAAGTATGTTCGATATCAATCTAATAATACTTATTCATATTCTAAACATGATTAGTTTTTATATACATATGGTCAAAGTTTTCCTGTTGGGTATGTTTGTGTCATGTTCGTCAGAAAGTTCAGAGTTATTTTCATATTGAGCAGTCGACCGTACCAAGGCAACGAAGCGCTGCTCCTATCTATAATTTCTAATTTGTTGGAGCTGTGGCAGCTGATCGTATCGTATCATCATCTCGACCAGATCAGATCAGAGCAAATGAAAACCGTGATCAGTCATCGCGCATCTCGGCCTCTTCCTCTCGTTGGCTGGCTCCTTTCCAGTCCAACTCACTCACAGATACTCCGATCTCCGTGCGGTCGTCCGTCCCGCTGGATCGATCGGGCTCGGCTCGGATCGATCTGTATTCTGTGTCGTCGGCTAGTACCACTACCAGCGGCAATATTGGCCGGCTGGTCTCCTTGTCCTTGGCCAGCCAACAGATCCAGATCCACCCACCCCCGCCATGGATCTGTGATCCTACCTTTGTTGTCCTCCATGATGGGGAGGGAGGAGAAAAAAGTAGGGAGAAAGCTCGGGAACGCAAAGGGAGGCCTCACCAAACGGGGCTGGCAGAGGGACGTGAGCTGGGGGTCTCGGGAGCCGCCTGAGCCACCCGATGTAGAAAATGACTTATCCATTACACAACATTTACGAGTCGACTCGCTATATCTATCATTTTCCACTGATAGCCATATAATATCACTAACCTTTAACTTGTTATCCACGTCATCTCACACTACCTATTTATGCCATTTTTCACTGATAGACAACTTTAATGGAACCTATCCATATTATATTCCCTTAATTTTGTTAAAAAAATTCTTCACAATCCTCGCAGCAATGTGTGGCGCGTCTTCGAGTTTCTTTGAACGTGAGTGGCGAGTGCAACTACAAGTCAAGTCACACTTGCTCCAAAAACGACTCTGACTTCATTTTCGAGAAACAAACAAATTCGAAAAACCTTCGAGTTTTTAAAAAAAAAAAAAAACGGACTTCGTTTTTTGTTGCAAATACTGTCCTCGCCACTACTAAATCTGTTGCAAAAATTAAAACAATCCACCATGCCTGCATCACACGGTCTGTCATTCCTGCTTACTTATGTTGATTTAATTTAGGCAAAATTTACTCCGGAGTTTGGTGTGCGCCGAAAATGAAACGATTTATCCTGGACACTAAAAGTGACTTCACTTTGTTGGTGTACGCCGAAAATGAAACGATTTATTGGTAAACACTCTTGTTGTTACCAAATATGTCTTCCTCCGTTTCAAATTGTAGTTCACTTTGTTAACTTTCTGAATACATTGATTTTGTTATGCACCTAGTTATTATACACTATGTCTAGATACATAGCAAAAGAAATGAATCTAGAAATGCCAAAGTGAACTACAATTTAGAACGGAGGGAGTAGAAGAAAACCAAACGCATTAAAAATTCATTTCTGGCTCCAAGTGAAATGTCCAACACATATACGGTATGCTGTTGAGGCTTATTTTATGTACTTTCTTTTTGGCCCAAATTGTAATAGAAACGAAAAAAAAAGGTTGACCAAAATTAAAGAGATGACAAGTGCCTCGATCGATCTGGTAAAATACTGCCACTGCACTGTCGTTAGTTACAGGAAATGTACAGTGCATTGTTCCTCCTGCATCCAATTTAATTTGGAGTGTGAAACACAAATTGAGCAGTAGTCTATCTCAAATCTCATCACCAAACAACAGTTGGTACGGGCCCTGTATATAATGTACTGCTTTTGTTAACTGATTAACAACTAACCCTGAATGAATCCTGATGATCTGCATGCATATGCATCTGTTGGTTGCATTGCATGGGAAAGATTAGTAGCAAGCTGCATGGCTAATTCAGCTCAGTTTGGAGCCATCAGCAGTTCCATTCCATCCGGCGAGGGCGGCTGAGCTGAATTCAAACAAGAGGCCAATTGAGGAACGAAGCTACTCGATCGCTGCTAGCGCAAGGAGGTGGTCATGAGGCGGCTGCAGAGGCGCGACAATTCCGACGCCCTCACCGGCTTGATGAGGAAGTCCTCGGCGCCCTCCTCCAAGCACCGCCGGATCCTCGTCGGCGAGTTCTCCGATGACATGAGCACCACCGGGATCTCCCGCAGCTGGGCCGACTCCTTGACCCGCTTCAGGAGCTCGTACCCGCTCATCTCCGGCATGCAGTAATCCGTGATGATCATGTGCACTTGGTTGTCACCATCCTGCTGCTTTAATTTATTAACATTTACTCGTATATATATGCAAACAGGGATGCATGATGAGCTTACATACATACCAGGCTGAGAACCTCCAAGGCTCTCTTGCCGCTGTCCACCGTTGTAACTGCAGCAGCAAGCAACCCAGCACAAGATTTTTGTTATTTTTTCAGAGAGCACCAATTGCAATGCAAGGGCAGCTAGGCTTTTTACACGTACTTCAAGATAAAGCACCCACCCACCTCGGTATTTGGAGCTGCGCAGGAGCCTGGAGATGACGGCACGGTCGACGATGCTATCGTCCACGGCCAGGACATGCGGCGGCTCCGGCGGCGTCACCGTCATCGTCGATGACATGCTGCCAGCGGCTCGCGGGCCTCTACATGTTATACAGGCACTAGCATTTTATACAGGCCAACGGCGAGGGCAGGCAGAGCTGATTGTTAGAGCTGCTGGCTGCTGCCCACCCAAATTAAAATAAAAATAAAATGCCCAGACCGTACCGACCCAGCATCATTTTTCTATATAGGAGGAGTATTCAGCTTCCCGGGTCCCCATGCATGGATTGGATTCTAATTCAATTCTATACTACCATGTTTCACATGGCGTATAGTTACAACAAGATGCATGATGATAAGGCCCGGGCCGGCCATCACTATTCATTCACCTTAATTGCATGCTAGCTCATCGATCTACAAACAACATCAAAAGCGCGCAAGGTCAAACATGATCACATGAAACATAATTACATAACACATAGGGCTGGCTGGGAGGATGGGATTAAACAACAGGCTCGATCTCATCCATTTCCCTCTGGAACAAGCATTCGAGCTACTCACGCTTCATTAGGTTTTGACATAGCTAGTCACGCAACCTTTCCTTCTTTTTTTCTTTTTGTAATAAACGGCAAAAATATATTGATTTTCTAGCCTATCTCAAGCCTTGGCTTATGCCTACATAACTATATATATCCATGCTTCTTTTACTTTGATAACCATCCATCCCATTTGGTGTTTTTCTTACATGCTGTTATTATCAACAAAAATAGGTGTGGCTGGGCAGGGAGGGGAGTTCAGAAACAAAGAAGGGTAGGCATCCCATATATATATGATGACCTTATAATTAACGAGCCCTCTAGGTACAATGTCTCAGCACAGACATATATATCCACGGCTTAGGGAGGGAGCTCACCAAACAGCAGGTGCACTAAGCCAGCCAAGTTGCAAGAGTAACAAATTCTTAAGCGCCACAGAAAAAATAAAGGATAATTAATTGTTTGTGCACGAACAATCCACACTCAGCATATCCGGGATGGAATCTTTTGGATATTTTTCTTTGTGCGCAGCAACTACCACTCCTGTTCTACTACTCAACTGGCAAAAGCATGCAATGATTCACAACCTAATGAAAAATTAATAGCTTGAAGATTCTGAAATGTGATGTCTGACCTGATGCCGGAGAAGTGAGGAGCTAGCCTTCTCTCTAAAATAACTCCTCAAGTCAGTTTCTCTGTACCTGGACTTCCATACAGATAGAAAGGCCACAATGCAACCAGGACATGGCCTGTGGCAGCAACGTGATTGGTCTCAGAAGAGGGATCAATCACTGCCACTGATCCATCTTGTGATCTGCACCCTTTTTTTCTTTTTGGAACATTATAGTATTGCAGTACCATACTTTAGAAGTAGCCAAGTGTTATTAGGTGTTCAAAAAGGAGCCCCTGCATGCACAAGTGAAGAGCGAGCATCAGAAGCAAAAGGTCAACTCAATACAAATAAAACTCAAATGTTGCTTCTGAACAATAAAAGAACTAGAAGTTATCCTTTGAGCTTCAATTCAAATTCACTGCAGAGTAGGAAAAACAATATTTAGATGGTTCCAAAGGCTCAGTTCAGGTTGAGATCCAATGCAATGTGTTCTGAAACATTCCAATCTGTTCTTCACTGCAGCGCTAATCCATCAATTTCATGAACCATATGCATTCTAAATGGTACAGCTTCATGTACCTGAAAGGCTGAAACAACAACCACAGAAAATGGACACATCACATACCAAATATATGGGCTTCAAATGAGTGTGGTAGACCATAGATGGGGATTCTTCAACTCCAAGGCCGCATCCTGTGTTGACTTCCATTAACAACAAAAGTATATAGTATGTATCACACAACATATCTTTTCAGAAGTCAGAATCATATCTTTCAGCAGCCAGATGGCACTTACATAGGTCTTCGTTCAGGCTCCAAGGAAGAGTTCAGATCAAGCATTATTAGTGTTTTGACATTTCAACAGATCTTCAAAATCTTATTAGGTTGACTGTTGACATAGCCCATACACTATACATACACACTACATGCAAGATATTTAATGTCTGGGGTCAATAATGTATTCAAGTCAACAATGTTACTGTGGACTTGAAGCATCCAGCATGATCTGCCAACCTGATGACTGCAGGATAGCAATAGTTCAGAGACAACTGGCAGCATGCAAACAATGCTGCAAAGCTAAGTTGTGATCCATCCTGCAGGAAATTAGAAAAGCCTCATATGTAACATGGCCAAAGCAATTGTTTCGCACAAATAAGGAATAAACATACTCAAATTACTATGTGGCAATATTGAGAATAGAAATGACCATTCTGATACAAGGAAAACACAATACAAGATTAAATGACCAAAGTTCAATACTAATCATATTACAGTAAAACAAAAGTACATCTGGTTACAGGAGGAGGAAATATAATTTGTTGCATCAAGACCTTCTAGCAAACAGGCCATGAGGTGTAACTCATTGGAGTTGCATCATGTCGTCATGGATGTGAGAGAGCCCTTCATGGGGTATAATTAATTCATAGGATAACGAGAATCTTAATAATTGATCCACCACAAGAAAACAGTACAAATTTTCTTTTGAAACTAAACAGTACCAATTATTGCAGCGCAGAGAAATAGGAAAGTACAGAGAATATATGACAGAAGTACACAATTCTTTTTGTACCAACATGGAATACACAAAGAAATCCTTCTCTCACCTATTACCAAAAAATATGTGCATTCCACATCCAAAAAAGAGGGAAAAAAAATCAAATCACTTGTGTGATTGTGTCCTACAATCCCATAATAAAACGACACTAAATTGATGTCTTATATCTATAGTTTTTATGAATTTGATTTTCCTCTTTTTTCACTTTCTCTGTGTGGTTCATGTTGGTTTCAAACGTAGCCAGCCTACCTTAGCTTCCTTGGGACTTTCTTGTTATTATTGTACTTATACCCTACAAGGCACAGGCACAGGAAAAAAAAAAGACTTATATGGGGAAGCATTCATCTAAACACAAAAAAGAAATGAGACATTTTAAAAGATTTCCAAGGAGATATCAATATTAACATATTTACCAAAACATAGGATATGTACAAATGTATACACGGGAAATTTGGACCAAATGAAGTCCTTCTCTTAAAACAAGTCTGAGATTCTTGGCAAAAATACTGTCACTACATCAATGTGTTTCATAGAAAATGATAGAAGTTGAAAGCCACATCTTCGACATCCTCATTCGTGCCCTTAACTTTAAGGTCTTTTGGTTCCTTATTTGTGTAACTCCATTTCAAACACTTTAATTCCCTCAAGGAAACCTGATAATAGGGTGTGTCAGTTAATAAAGACTGCATAGTTTTGCTTTCCTAGTATACAGGAGAAGAGTATTTCATTTCATTAACATCTTGCCCCATAAGATTCATAGTAGTTTACTTCTTCCACAGTTGGAGTGAAATCCATTAGGATACATAGCTATAATTTTTTACTACTTTTAGATAATGGAAGTATATCACTACATGCATGTAGTGTTATTACTATTGACATGAGAATGTTTTTTAACCGTCCTATTTCCTTTTCCATTTTGAGCATCATTATTGTTTGTTTGTTTCTTACTTAGCCTTGCTCATCTTGGAAAGAGGCCGAACAGATGCAAAATATTTTGAAGTAATAGTATAGGGACCGAGTGTTTGCCAATATTTATAATGCATTCTGAAAGCAGTTGTTCAGTCAGCCTAGCAGGCACAGATCGAGTACGGCCTACCTACCATCCGCAGACTAATGGAACTCCTCAATGCAATCAGTGTACGTGTGGAGACTTACCTGGATCGATTGGTTGTTTCGTGCGCGCCTGTCCTACCTAGTAAGTGGCTGCAACAATCCGTCTAATGATATTCAGTTTCAGGTGCCTGAAGCCATTGTTGGATCAGTGACAGATGGTGGACCTGCTTCGAGATGTATCAAGGGCGCGGTGGGCGAGGAATTGATCGACACACCGTGCAACTCCGATCGATCTGGCGTCGTCCTCGTTGGCGGTGAGGATGGGCAAGCGTTGGTCGTCTGCCGCCGCCGCCGCCGCCGAGCCCTCTGTGCGCCGCCACCGAACGAGAGGGCAGCGGTTGGGCTGGCGTTGGACACGGATAGGGCCGGCCCAGTGTAGATCCAATACGGAATTAATTAATTATCCTAGCACGCATTTTGTTTTATAAGAGGACCATATGTAGCAGATTCTCAAAAAAAAAAAAAAAAGGACCGTATGTAGCATCCAAGCAAAACTCTGTATCAATCAACAACGGTTCACGAACTAGATGAAGAATTGATTGTGAAAAATGAGAAGACTTTGATTGTTTGATCTGAATGCGGACAAGAGGAGGATGGATGGATGCACAAATACTACACACACAAGAATAGATAGAAATAAGATAACAAGTAGTCGTTGTTCGTTGGAAATGCGTCTGGTTTCATTTCATTTCATTCGTCTTGCTCTTCTCCCACATGGAAATACTGCAAGCTCAACCGCCTCTCGAGCTTTTTCGTTTTCTTGTTATTATCACCACCATCGGTGTTGCTGTCGTCAGCAGCAGCATCAGGATCATCATACTTCTGCATTGAGTCGTCGTTGCATTACATTGCATTGCATGAGCCCGCCCGGAAGAAGGGAAACAATAAAGAAACATCCATCACCATACTACATATATATCATCAGCAGCATCTAAATTCAAATGTACTGTATGTATCAATATCAATTCAATGAATCAATCAGTCTGTCTCCTGAGAATGAATATACCTGGATGAGCTTTTGCAAGTTGAGGTGGCTTCCCGTGAAGCTGCCAATCTTGGCCTTCCGTTCTGCTCGGAGCCGCTGCAGCTGCTGCTCATCCCTGCGATCCACTGCATGCAGCAGGATCATATCACCACCATACATGAGATCGGGCTTGGCTTATTCATAAATTAATATACATACAAATATGCTCATGATGGCACTGCTTCCTTAGCTTGCTTACACATGTTCCGGAAGCGGCCGAATGCAGCGAGCGCGGCGGTGGCCAAGGCAGCAGGCACGGCGAGCAGCAGCAGCGGCAACAAGGGCCTGGTCCTGGTGGTGCCGCTGCCCCGCCTCCTGGTCCACAGGAGCAGCGCCACCGCCTCAAGGCCCATGGACGCGACGGTGATCTTGCGTCGGATGGCGGGGGCGCCCGCGTGCCGCCTCTCCATGCGGGCCCTCACGGCGGCCTCCTCGTCGGCGATGCCGCGCAGCTGCCGGTCCACCTCCGACGCATCGGATCCTGCTGCGTCGCCAATCAGCTTCCACCAGACGCCCGATGACGAGCGCGCCAGACCCACCATATCATCGCCCGTCGTCGTCGATGGCTGCCGCCTCATGCTTGCACTAGCTGATCAAGATCACTGGTCATAAACACAGGTGGGAGGGAGGTTGCCCAGTCATCACTCACCAGCATCACCGACCAGGCCAGCACAAGAAAGGAAAGAAAGAGTTCAAGGACAACTGAGTGCAAAGCACGTCAGTGATGCAAATTCAGCTTGCCAGTTTGTCATGGCAGGTCAGTTAGTCACTCATAATAGCCACATCCATCCATGAGCAGACAGATCATCCATTCCCATCCCCCAACAACAATCAAAAGGACACACATTGCATACACGATTCCAACAACGAATCGTGTACTGCAACCTCCCACGAATTAAGAGCCTATTTTCTCACCCTCCAAAACTAGAACAGATCACCAGACACCGGCATTGCCTGCCCAAGGCAAGTAAGCACAATATAAGAATCACAATTCTCAGCGCTTCAACCAGTCAAATCAAAACCATAATAATAAACAAACAGCCATTCAGGTCAGCACAGGAATGATCAACATAAAATCCAACACCAAATCACTGTCCTAATTAAGCCATCAACACAGGTCTTCGTGTCCCAAGCACAAACGCAGCAAGAAAAGTGTTACATGAGCTGGAGCAAGCTAAAATATATACAGTTCATGCCATGACCAAAACAGAAACAATCTCTGCTCCACTCCAGTTACAAAGCCCCTCTCTCTCTCCTCAAGTCCACAGCCACACCAACACTAAGGAGGGGCTCAAGCCAAACCTTGCGAGGACACAAGATGATAAAACAAACAAACACACTCCCTCCTCCCAATCCTCCTGCTCAAATAAGATCAGCGACATTCATTGGCATCTCATCAATTTGTGTGCTGTAGTACTGCTCTATATCTCTCAGTATACGGATGTCATCCTTGCGCACGAAATTGATTGCCACACCCTGCAATTCAAACACAAACAGCTTTTCCTTATTACAATCAGCCCAGTACTACATGGATAATAACAGTTGCAATTTGACAACCGCTACATTTCATACAATTAATCTAGATGTGACAGAATTAAGTTCCACATGGCCAGCATACATGAACCAACTATGTATTCATTTTTACCAAGTGCCAGATCTACTACTACGGCATCTGGGATGCACACAGGCACACTCAATTTCTATGCCATGTTTCCTGTCTTGTCTACCAAAGAAATGCAGTGCACATGAAAAATCAGCATTGCACAAGCAAAACTCTATTTTTTTGCGTTCATCTACTGACTACAGAAGATATGAAAACATTTTATTTGATGTACTCAGTACTCACCCACCCACAACTGTGTACTTGTGATTTGGCCAATTTAAGCAAATAAGTAACAACAAACCTATCAACTGGTGACAAGCCAATAGGGGATACTAGAATAAATGGAAGCCATAGTTGGCAGCAGAAATTAGAAGCTTCACCTTGCGCCCAAAACGACCAGAGCGACCAATGCGATGGATGTAAAGCTCACGATTATTTGGGAGATCATAATTTATGACAAGTGAAACCTGGAAATGTAGGGAATCCAGTCAATACCCCAAGCGTTAGCGAACAATACGAAAACACATAGCAACAGGACACATTCAATCAGGCAATTATCCAACAGTACAAGAGATGATTCAAATAAAAAATGTCAGAATACTTGCCTGCTGAACATCCAGTCCTCGAGCCCAAACATCTGTAGTTATTAGCACACGAGTGTCACCGACCTGAACTGACCCATAATGGCATCCCTTTCTTGTTGGGGCATGTCACCGTGCATAGCTGATACCGTGAAGTTATTGCTGCGCATTTTTCAGTAAGCCAATCCACCTGGGACCAAAAATAAACCCCCGCTTAGCATCCAAGCCATCAATGATGGCAAGTAAGCAAAAGTTTTGGGAGAGAAACTAAAATACAAACAAGGTACCTTTCTCTTAGTATTGCAGAAAATAACAGCTTGGGTGATGGTGAGAGTGTCATAAAGATCACAAAGAGTATCAAACTTCCATTCCTCTTTCTCAACAGCAACAAAGAATTGTTTGATGCCCTACAAACATGGCATTATAAAAGTTAGTAGCCAAAAAGACATCAATATAGGTCAAAGCATAACTTTCAATGGTATTTACCTCCAGGGTCAGCTCATCACGCTTCACAAGGATCCTAACTGGTTCAGTCATGAACTTGCTAGTCATCTCCAAGATCTCATGAGGAAGAGTTGCAGAAATCAAACACACCTGTTTAAAGGAAAGCAAATGCACAATCACATCAGTTCGAGTAAAGGACAACATTTCTTGTCGTTGAAAACAGAATTGACAAAAACAACTCGTTTTCTCACATTGTTTGCTCATTATCAAATGTGCCAAATGTGTTTTTACATGTTAATATGCACGTTAAATGATAAGAAGATGGAATGTGCAGAATCACCACGATAATTACAGGTGGAAGTTGGATGTCCAATGGATACCCTCTAGTTCAAAAAAATGAACTAGGAATTCATTTTCCCCTACCAAAATTTAAATTCCTAGTTTATTTGCTAAAAATCCATGGACGTCCAACTTCTGCAATGTCTTCCACCTCTAACGATAATGATAGAGCCTAGTGCTAGGAGGTGGAATGTATAGCGTCACACTATCACTACTTGATGTTTATACCGTAAAATTATATTAGTAACTCATCTTCTAATCAACACCATATAATGAGAAGGAAAGCCAGAGGCTTTACAGGGGGGAAATATTGATAGACAGATATAACATCAACTGAGCAAAAGGACAGTCAGTGTATAATATTGATATACAGATAACAAAATAACATGAACTGAGCAAAAGGACAGTCAGTGTATATGTGTAACTATGGATGTCCTACAGACTAAAAGAGATACAAGATGTCTTACGTACCATAAAAGTGGGTTATAAGAATTTGGAAACATGCATGTCGTAAGTCTACGCTACACCGAACTTGGTGGCAGATTGGATAATGTTTTATATGGGAAAAAACAAACATTTTCTGACAAAATACATAACTGAACAAGGAAAAATTATCATTTATTCCCAGACTATAAGTTCCAATAGTAACCTGAAGTTCAGGTGGGAGATATCTGTAGACATCATAAATCTGGTCCTTAAAGCCTCTGCTCAACATCTCATCAGCTTCATCCTGTATCATCACAGAAGGAATTAGCCCCTTACACATTGAGAAGACAATTTTCAAAACAGCAAAATAAGAGAGGGAACAAACCAGAACTAGAAGCTTGATGGCTCTTGTTCGCAGTGTCCTCCTCTTGATCATATCACAGACTCTGCCTGGAGTTCCCGAGACGACATGCACCCCATTCTCGAGCCTCCTGATATCCTCACCAATACTTTTCCCACCAATGCAAGCATGCACTTGGACGTTGAGGTGGTCACCAATAGCCAGCATAACCCTCTCTGTCTGGGAAGCAAGCTCCCTAGTAGGCGAGAGGATCAAAGCCTGCACCCTGTAAGACAGAGGAACATAATAATGAAGTTAATTCAAATTCCATCTCTGCTCTCCTATACTGGGGGAAAAAAGGGCATACATGCTCTGAGAAATCGAGACTAAAAACAGGCAGTGCCCTAATTCATGAGCTGTGCACAACCTATTACGGAGGATAAATCAAACAAACTAAGGGCATGTTTGGATGGGACTAATAGGGACTAAAAATTAGTCCCTAGCCCCTCCCAAGAGTCTAGTGAAATTGGGACTAATTGGGATTAAAAATTAGTCCCTCCTTATGTTTGGTTATTTAGGGACTAAGGCCCTGTTTGGTTCCTACAGGGACTAGGGACTAATTTTTAGTCTCAATTGTTCCCTAATTTATCCAACAACAAGACTAATTGACTAATTTTTAGTCCCAAGAGTCCCTAGTCCATTAGCCCCTCTTGAGAGTCTAATTACTAGTTTGGTCAGTCATCAACGCATTTGTGTTTTGAACTCTTGTCAGTCAGTCGTCGAAATTAGTCCTTTTGAACTAAACATCTTTTAAATGGGACTAAAAATTAGTCCCTAGTCTCATAGGAACCAAACAGGCCCTAAATGGGACTAAATGGAACCAAACAGGCCCTAAATAAGGAGATCCTAGCCGATCCTTCCTCTTCACATTATATTTGGGGAAAATCCTTGAATCGAAAACCCTAACTTAAACAAACAGAATAGATTGGTCGCTCGCTCAGTAACTTGCATATAGAAGGAAAGGATTACAATGGATGAAGAAGATTATTACTCGCGCACGGCGGTGTCGACGATCTGGCAGACGGTGAGGGAGATCATGGACGTCTTGCCGGTACCGGACTGGGCCTGCGCGATGACGTCGCGGCCGTTGATGATGGGGAGGACGGCGCGCTGCTGGATAGCGGAGGGCTTCTCGAAGCCGTAACCGTAGATGCCGCCGAGGAGGTCGTCCTTGATGCCCATCTGGTCGAAGCTGCTGACGACCTCGACCCCCGGGGAGGTCTCGAAGGTGAGGTTCTCGTCGTCCATGTTGCGCGCGCCGCCGGGGCCGCGGCGGGAGGTGGTGGGCGCCGCCATTGGTGGAAACCCTAGCTAGCTAGCGAGACTCGACTCTGGCGGTGAGGAGGGAAGAAGGGGGGGATGGATGCGGGCGGTGGACAAGACGAGCTGCAGTTTGTTTTGCCACCTGTGCCTGGGCTTTTACGCAATTTATCATATCATCATCAAAAAAATCGCCTCGGACAAGGTCGGTTTGAGTTGGGTGGAGGGTGTGTGTGAGATTTCCTCTACATCGCAAGGTGCTTTGTGCGAAACAAGATTTATTTTTTACTTCTACTTTTTTTTTTTTTTTTTGAGAATGAAACAAACGCATTTATTTTTACTTCGCAAAACCCTACCCCTGTGAAGACTCAAGGAAGAAGGACTGGGCAGCCTGTTTGAGATCACAGATTTCGAGTCACCGTAAGCGCCTCGTCGTCGACCCAGGAACGTCGTCCGGGCCAGCCTGTTTTTGACTCTCTCTTAGATGGGCTGGGCCTTGTCTTGTTTTATAACTCTCCTCTTTTTAAGGAAGGAAGGAAAAATGGACAATTCTGGCACGGTTTTGTTTGTCCCTCTTAATGGACAATATTGGACTCACGCACAGTTTTGTTTGTCCAGCAACACCGGTGTGAAGGAGCGGTGTCGCTCCTATCTTAGGTCCCACGTTTGATGTGATCGGTGCCAGTGAGGAGGTTGCAGTGTGAAGGAGCAGGCTCGCTCCTATTTCGGGCCCACACAAACAGAAAAAGAGAGATGAGCATGAGTGTTGCAGGAGAGAGAGAGGGGCGGAGCACGGTTACTTTTCTTTGCTGGGAGCGAGTGCGATGGAACGAACTCGAGTCTATATCGACTCATGCTCATAGGGTATTGAATCGGGTACCAAGGGAGCATTTATTGCATAGAACCAGGCTCGACCCCTGCACTACGGACGCTCTAAATGGACAATACTGGCCTTACCGAACATCTTCCTTTCACTCGGATCCTCTCGTCTCCCCCCTCTGCAAATATATACCAGGGTCTACGTTATTGGTTGACGGATCCAATCCAAGAGCAACAGAATATCATGGGTGTGTTTAGTTGGTGAAATATTTTGAGTTGGCCTACTGTAGCATTTTTTGTTTGTATTTAATAATTATTATTGTCCAATTATGGATTAACTAGGCTCAAAATATTCGATGGGTTTGCATGACAAATAAACATGGCCCATATCGCATGGTCTCACAGAAGATTGGAGGCATGTCTAAACGTCGGGATCAGGACAACCAAAGCCACAGCCAAAGCCAAAGCCAAATCCCTAGCAAAAGATGGCGATCGACGCCCAAGAAACACCTGTACTTGGTGCTCGATGATTAGGAGAAGGGATACTCCATCCGCAAGATTGATGTACTTGCAGCCGGCACCGAGCAGGACCCGCAACACCTTCCTGAGCCCGCAGCACTCCGTTTTGTGGCATCTGCCTCTAAGACGTTCTTCGTCGCGATGGGTAACGACATCGTCATTGTGACGGAGGAGGCTCCGACCGGTCCACGACCGCGGTGGCGGCGCGACGGCGTCGTCGCCTCCTTTGCCTGACCGCCCCTCCGGCTTCAACCGCTGAAGTTCAACGTCACCATGGCAGTGACGCCGCTTTACGCTATGGACGACGTTCGGGCGCGGGCCTACCGCCGCCTTCGAGGCCTTCTCGTGGGCGCCGCACCCGTGACGCCGGCGAGTCGGAGCGTCCGACGCACGACGAGTGGTCATGGAAAAGCGTGGTCACACCGCCGCCGCCATTCAGCAAGGATGACACCGTTGTCTCCACGGTGCACCCGGATGGGCGCACCATCTTCGTGTCCACACGCGGCGCGTCATGGTGCGGGCGCGCGGCGTCACCAGTGGCGGTGTCATGGTGCTTCTTGCGTCTTTGCATGGCAAGGGCTGCCGACCATGAGCCGGATGCCCGGGTCGGTCCACGAGAGAAAGGGTACATCTGGCGCATGCCAAGTTGCATCTACAGCAACGCCACGTCACTCGGATAAGTTGGAGGAAAAGCTCTTCTATAAAGTGGGCAAGGGCTCTCAAGGAGTCGCCACGCTCACCTACATGGGCGACAACAGGTTTTGCCTCGTGGAGACCGTGGCTCTCAAGGATTTGTGTGCTTGTGAGGTCTATGTCACCACGTTCGCCCTCAAGTTCAATTGCAAGGGGAAGCTCCAAATTACAAGTTACCACACTGCTAACTCATATGTACTGTCCAAATACGTGTCTTCATTTTACCCCGCAACATTCTATATGTAGTGTAGGAGCTATTCGAGGAAGAAGAAGCTTCCATTAACTCAGCAGCATCGCTTCGGATCTCATGGTAAAGAAGTAACGAACTAGGACAAAACTAACACACCTATCTTCTTCCATCTCAGATATGCAGATTTCTTTTCTTCAAGCAATCTGATGTTTCGTGATGTCCGCTGCCTCGGCTGTGGAAGGAAGCCTCCGGTGGAGTCGGAGATGTACGGTGTGCCCACCTTGCCGGATGTGCCTGCCTGCCGCATCTGAGTCAGCATGCTGACATGGCTAGCAGATCCACGTGGCAATCAAAATGCAGTTAAAAAGAGATGTGGTGGCCATTTATAACTGGTTTTGACAATTGAGTGGTTTATCGTTCCTGGTTTTCAAGTTTAATGGCTGAAACCAAATCCACGAAAGTTGAATGGCCAAAAACAAACTTATTCCTTTGATTTATGTGCTTGGCAGGGTTCAGAACCCCGTCGTCTGGCCGTGCCAAATCGACTCAACTTCATTTGTAAATGTTTAGATGATGCACGTGTGCACCTGGTATGCTTTCTTTCAATTTTCGGTCATTAGAGTTTTGCCATTTTTCATGTTTTCAAAATCCGTCAACCCCCCTTCTCTGAAACCATAAAATTGGCTCGAACCTAATTAATCCAAGTTTAAAGAGAAGATTGATAATCAAGGCATTAATTATTTCCTTTGATGGCTGACAGACGAACTAGTGCTGCTGCTTGTTAAACAAAGAAGATTTACATGTGCACTCAATAAGTCAGTATTCCATTCCGCATTAGCAGCACCTCTCAAACAGAGAAATACGGAGTACAAGTTCAGTGCACGATGTGAATTAGATATAAACCAAATGAATCGGTACTGTTAAGTCCAAACTATCTTTCATTTTGTTATCAACTGAACTACACTTTTGAAACCTGCACATTTGCAGAGGAATACAAATGCCAAGATGGCATCAGGTATTTACAAGCTTCATTCAACGTCACAATAGGTAGAAATATACTGCTCATTCACTGCTTACATAGTTCAGATTCCACACGACGTGTCACAGAATCAACATAAGCTGCCCAATCAGTTGTACCTATAAACCAAGAAAACAAATAAAACCGTTAAGCCACAATAGTGTATGTGACAACATTAGATTCACAATTAGAACAAATACGTGTGGCTATGCTGTGACTCCCTATAGCAATGAAATTGGATGAATACAAATATTGGATTGAGTTACATACCTTAGAATATAGCCCTCCTTATACATTGCCTCTTGAAAGTCAATGACAAGGTCAAGGAAGTAATGGCTCACTATCAGGAGAAAGAGGCGCTCCTTGAGCTTTGTGTTGGGATCTAACTTTGCTCCTAAAACTTTTATCCTAAACTTTGAAGCTGTAGAAAAGAAACTTTCATCAACATAAAGTCATAAAAGGAAATTTCAGAAGTCGAGCGAAGTTAACTTCGCTGGGCTATATCTTCGCATGGAAGATTCAACTTCTCAGGACTTAGAGTGAAGGTTCCGGCGAAGTCGGTGAAAACAGCTTCGCCGAAACAAGAAGATTCAACAATTCAAGGATTCAAAACGAAGACGACGGAGACAACTTCGCCGGACGGGAATAAAATTTGGGCAAAGTTACAAAAACAAGTTCGCTAGATAAAAGATAGTGAAATAGTTCAAATGTAAAGTTTTATGTTTTCATGTATTACGAAGTCAGGCGACCCTTATAAATACCCCCCCCGATATCCTTTGTAAAGACCATGTTGAATGGTTGCTTTGTAACCACACTTCATCAATAAAGTGTTGTGCTGACATTTCACCCAACATCTTGCGACGTGTTCTTTAGCATTTCTTAGGAGGTTTAAAAGCCTATTGACATCATCAGGATAGTTAGTAGTGGTAAGAGTACCTTGATTAATGTGATTCATTATGTAAGACAAATATGAATTCCCATCTTTGCCTATCACAATACATTTCCAGCTTTTTGTATTGAGCAAGTTCAGCTTTCACGCTGTGATAATCTTGAGGATCGGTACCTTCCATCGACTCAAACATGTTAAACAATGTCTTAAGTGCTGCTGCTCCCTGCCATTAAGCAGATGCTCTACAATACAAGTCCATCGAATGCTTCTATACACCTACCCACCAACTTTAGCCACTTCTTGATGTCAGAGGTTAATTCTGACAAATGAGAGGAAATTTCATCCCTGACCATCTTATCAAATCTCTGAATACCAATCTTCTCATCACCGATTCCGATTTTTTTTAACTCCGGATGGTACCGACAACCTCATGGTTTGGTAATTGTCCATTACAAAACTTCTTGAGCTAAACCGGCCGGAAAGTGTTATAGATGTGCATTTCTTTCCTGTTCCAGAATTGTAATATCGATGAGTCAATCTGCCTTTATTGTTGAGGCGTAACTCAAGTAAAGAGGTGCAGATAGTCTGGTTTTGTGGCCAGTAGAAAATTTGATGGTGCTTATGGATATAATCGTCTTCAACTCAATCTTTTTGCAACCTTTTGCCGCTAGCTCAAACCTGAGTTTCCTTTTAACTATTTTTGTCGGGCATAGTGCAATATCTTACCTCTTAATGGTGGAGGCAACTCGGTCACATCATTATTTGAGTCCGTTATACGCAACATTTGTAAACAAAATGAGGACACAAAGGAGATACACGAAATCATTGTTTTTCTTACACGTGTAATCGGCATGTGGGACTTAGTGTCACATCATGTGAAACCACCCTCCAAAACAGGTGAGGGACCTAAAATAAACGTATTTGATAGTTGAGGAACCTCATATACCCGGTTGCGACCGTGTCATGCCAAAACCACCCTCCAAAAAAGGGACAAAAAAGAACAGATTTGATAGTAGAGGGAACCTAGATAGCCGGTTTTGCGGATGAGGGACGAAAGTCGGACTTCGACAATAGGCGAGAGACATCAAAAGTACTTTTTTTCCCAAAAGAACTCTCCATTCCGCGCATTTCTCTCGTTCTTTCACTTTCTAGCCCATCAATCGATCCTATGCATCTTTCAGAAGTTTTTCAATTGAAACTTCCCCTTTAAGATTTGTGCAAACATTGATTCTGATGACTCGTGGCCTTCTTCTTCCCCTGCCGTGACACCCTTCTTCCTCGTTTTTCTTCTCCTAGTGTTGGTGCTTGCGTCTCCCTGCGCCCTCAGTTGCCTCCCACGTGAGTTTAGGTGGGCGAGATGGGGGAAACGGTGGTCGTGGCAATGGCCTTAGGGTTAGGGTTTCGAGGGGGTTTAGGTACTGGGGTGCTCCATTGGTCCCCGAACCTTAAAAAGGAGGAGGTCGGGGTGAGGGGGAGGACCAACAGTAGCGATGGTTCAGTTGAAGTTGGAGGCGTGGCGGCGTGGTAGCGCTGCCAACCAGGTGGGGTCGCATAGTCGGTGGGCCAGAGATGGATGGTGGGGGCATGAGGAGGGGTTCGAGTCAGGAAGGACGTGGTGAATGGCGAGCGAGTGTCCATCGAGGGTAGAGGACGAGGCGGTGGGGGTAGTGGTCGACCGTAATAGAGGAACAAAGGGGTAGACAAAGAAGAAGAAGTTTAGTGGAGCAATGATCGGCTGTAAGTTTTCTTCCTTATCCATCTTCCAGAAGGGATATGGGAGCCCCTTCCCAAGCTAGTTGCTTATATGGCTTCCTAAGTATTGAGATTCGTATAACGATTATTCACTTTGTCTGATCTAACCTTAGCTTCTTTCCTATCACTGCCTCCTACGCACACGCCTCCCACCCGTGCTGCCGAGCTTTGCCACCATCGGCTTCCACGCTGGCTCGACGCCTCCCCAGGCCTCCCATGCCACCTCCGTTGTGCACCATCGTTGAAGTCGGCCGCCACCACGTCGTTGGAGCTACACATTGACAACGCCACTGGAGTAGATGATGCTACTTGACTTTTTAAAACTGTTGAGCCAATTTTGGATAATAGTTGAATACATATGTTTAAGTTGTTGAACGAAATAATTTTTTCAAAGACAAAGTGAAGGTATCATGTTTCAAATTGTTGATCTAGTTCTAAGAAATTGTTGAGTTTATTATTTTGAATGTTTTTTTTTTTTTTTTTTTGAAAGAGTTGGCAGGGAAGCCCCCTACCTGTTCTTTCGTACAAAATACAAGGTCTTCAAGACCCAAAGCGAAAAAAGGAAGAGAATACATTATTTTTGGAATGTTGATTTACCGTTCAGAAAATGTTGAAATGTGTATGCTGAATTTCAAACTGTAATTGGACCTAATGGGTTCCCTCCTCCCCGGTCCACGACCCGCGGATTCATGTGCGATTTAAGTTAGAATCTACGTTTTGGAGTCCGGGGCAGGCATGTTTGATTCATTGCCCGATAGAAAAGCTAGAGACAATCAGATAAACGCTACAGAAACAACCGTTGACTG
Source organism: Hyparrhenia diplandra (assembly GCA_015847255.1). Taxonomy (NCBI): domain Eukaryota; kingdom Viridiplantae; phylum Streptophyta; class Magnoliopsida; order Poales; family Poaceae; genus Hyparrhenia; species Hyparrhenia diplandra. The sequence goes on along the minus strand of JADLZK010012278.1, from coordinate 50,033 downwards.
GAAGAAAAACATAAAACACTGGCATGCAGCAGCTTGAGCTGCATTGAAGCAATCTTAGCTTGGTTGCTTTACTTTGGTAAGTAGTAAGTATTTCATCTGTCTCTGATGAAAAGAAAATGCACAGTTGAGAAACAAGATTTTACAGCAAACTCAATCCAGTCCATTTCATCACACCAAGGAACCACACCACTCTCAATCCTTCCTATGGCGTTTGCTTTCTTCTAGTCTAGCCTAGTATGAAAGTACTAGTAACAGGGGAAAGCATGACGGAGCTCGTCAGTCTCTTTCCCTGTCCGTGAAGCTCTCCGTGGCCTGATCCCGTGGCACGCCCAGCATGGCATCGGACCACCGAGCTGGTGACCGGTCGCTGCTGTTGGACGAGGACATGGCCTCAGCCCTCGCCTCCCTCACCATCCGGAGCAGCTCCACCGTAGCGGGCCGTCTGGCTGGGTCCGCGGCCACGCACGTCGCGGCGATGTTGATCAGCGCCGTGAGCTTCTCCTCGGCGCCACCGGCGGACACAGACTCCCCTCCGGACTCTGTCTCCCTCTCCTCCTCGCGCACCGCACGCACCCAGCTGGGGATGTCATCGCCATGCAGCTCCATGAGGTCCTGGAACGGTGTCCGGCCCGTCAGGAGCTCCAGCAGGAGCACCCCGAAGCTGTACACGTCTGTCGCGGCCGTGAAAGACGTGGCGTGGGCGTGGGCGCCACGTACCTCCGGTGCGCGGTAGAACAGGGAGGCGGACGAGGAGTGGAGCTCGGCGTTGGAGGGTAGCAGCGTCGGCACCAGGCCGTAGTCAGTGAGACACGACTCGAAGTCGGGGCCTAGGAGCACGTTGGAGGGCTTGAGGTTGCCGTGGACGATGCCCGACTGGTGGAGGTGCACCAGCCCCGCTGCAACGTCCTCTGCGATCTTCATGCACGATGTCCAGTGCAGTGGCTTGCCCTTGCTGGACGGCCGCGACCCTGCACACGACGTATCAAGCTATATGAGTCCACCAGGAAGCTTGCTTCATGCATTGCACAACTCTTGAATGGAAGGGCAACAAAACCATCACAAAGCGCAGATGATTAGTTATGTAACAGACATGACATTGTACTAGCATTAAGGCCCACAGCTGTGTCTGTGTGAGGCCATCATATTGCCGTGGCCCATGGCATGCATCGTCTGACTCTGATTGAAGGCCTCTCCTTCTCAATGCATACAGGCAGGGATGCAGTGCCACAGCAACTCGGACGCCTGGACCACCATGTAGATATGTCTGATGATGCCATCGACGATCACAATTCACAAGCAAGCTGCACCATGATCATCTGCCTACCTGTCCGCCTGGCCTCGGGGCAGCTATGTTTGTATGCTCTTGTCCCTGAGCTTGTGCTGGAAATTAGCTAGTGCTGGCTGAAATAGCAACTAGTACATGCAATGCAATAGTAGACACAGGGTTTATTGTCTCAGATCCAGCCATCACACTGCCCTGGCAAGTGAGACAGATAGAGAGAGAGCATGGCCTTCACTTTGACGGACTGCCTTTAACTCGACCATTTTCTTTCCTTCCGTCCTGGTAATTTGGGGCCATAAAATACTCACACTGTGGGCTACTCAGATCAGTTGATGCATGGTAATGGAAAGCATAACCGTGGCCATTGGCATGTGCTACATATTCTATTTACTGGCTAACAATAATAAGATAAAGAGAACATTTCATTTTATAAAAGGAAAAAAGAAGATGCACAAGAAACTTACATGTGTAGTGACTAGGGAGTAGTCCATTTGACTCAACACTCACATGTCACATGAACCAGAGGTAGCCATGTTCATGCACTGTGGCCTCTGACTCTTTGTTTGTTTGTTTGTTAATCAGTCAGTCAGAGATACCTCCCTATTCCTTATTATTTTTCCCTTTTTCATGACAAGTTCCATTTATACATAATCTTATCTTGAGAAATGACTCGGTGGCCCATGATGCCATCAACTATGTGCATCTCCTAGTTCTAGTAAAGAAAGCAATTCGCCAAGGTTTTTCTTTACTCTATTAGCATGAAATGGAAAGAAAAAGGCTTGTTTCATTTGCCTTGTTATTTTTCAGTTCACTACCCATTCAAAATGCATCATCACTAAAATACCATTGCTTGCTCCAATTCTGTTTTGGTTTATAGGGTTCCTAAATTATTCCAGCGGCTTTTGACGTACTAATTCCAACTCCGAGAAGAGGTTAGGACTTTAAGGGTTAGGCTTAATCTATCCAACAAATAGTAATCTTTTGCATTGCAGTAGGAGTTGAGATACAAAACTGAACGCACAGGAGGCGTGTACCTAGAAAGAAAGGATTGAGATTTGACTGCAGCACTCGCAGATGCACATGGTCTCTCTTTGAACCCAGAGGACCGGTTCAGCTGTTGTGCGATCTGGTGATACAGTACTAGCGATACCATACTGATCTATGAATTGATGCAAATAGTGCAGAAATGACCAATTTCATGTCCTGTGGGTCTTCACTTGCATGAATGAAGCAGTAACTAGGCAGCAGGCACTGCCTCCCCTGTCGAGTCACATGCAAGTCTGATGGCTGGGCAGCCTTCCTTCAAGTTCAATCTTTGTGCCCGTACTGTACTGCGACTGGTAGATGCCAATTCACTCTGGGGTTTTAAAGCTCGGGGAGGACTGAACAACCTAACACGGCCCGCCCTGAATATAATCCCATTTACATTTTCCCTATTAAGTGAAAACTCTGGGATGTGAATAATTTTCATCATTGAAGATAACTTGGTAATATGTTTCCATTTGAAAATGTTGTTCATTCAACTGTGTCATGCTAAGAAGCATGAACAATGACGATGATGTGTTCTATCACAATATGTAGAACGATCGAGAGGAGCAGCAGGAAGGTGATGTCCTCGTCTAACTTTAAGGTGAAGCATGAGGCGTGCATGTATGTCCAGCCTGCCAAAGCCAAACAGCAACATAAAGGCAAGGGGCCAAAGAGTTCTTTTGGGTAACTGCATTGCACGGCAGATCCATGGGAGGTAGAGCTACAGCTACCGATCGAAGAAGGGTGCCTTTAACTCGACTGCGTGCACTAGTCCATGATGAGGGAGATGTGGAAGGTCCGCCCATCGCCATCCATGGTGAGAGGGAAAGTGACAAGAAATCCGTGGCCCTGGCTGGGTCAGCCAGTATCTTCTTCGTGATCTGAGGCCATCATACATGGCAATGGCATGGCATGGCATGGCAGCGAGAGGAGACACGCAGGGTTTGTCCACTTACGCATAAATGCATGCCGCAATGTCCCTCGGTGTGCGTGGTTCTGGTTGGGTGGTTACTGGTTAGATAGATACTATACTAGTTTCCATTTGGGACTGACTGGCCGCTCAACAGACAATTCATGCGTTTGGATTAAAAATCAGTCTAGTACATTTAGGCTAGTTTTGGTTTGATTTCCATGGGAATGCGAATGGGGATTTCATTTCCTAGGGACGGGATGGGATGGGAGAATACTGACCGTGCACGAGGGAGAAGAGGCTTCCGTTTGGGAAGTAGTCGTACACCAGCAGTCGCTCCTCCTTTGCCTGGAAGTAGGCCCGCAGCGCCACCGCGTTGGGGTGCCGCACCCGCCCCAGCTCCTCGGCGCGCCGCCCGAACTCGGCCGCGCCCACCCCGCCCGCCGACGGGTCCCGCATCCGCTTCACCGTCACGATGAACCCCGTCTCCATGACCGCCTTGTACGTGCTGCCCACCTCGCCGCGCCCCAGCGTCTCGGCCGACGCGCGCAGCAGCTCCTCCAGGCTGTACATCTCCGCGACGCCGCCGCAGAACACCAGCTTGCCGATTCCCTCGCGCTCCCACGAGAACTCCCGCCCGCCCACGGCCGCTGTCGTCGGGGACGGGGCCGGGGCAGGGGCCGGCGCCGCCGCATGATGCTGTGCCTGCATTACGTGCTCATTTAATGACACATAATAATAAATCAATGAAAAATAATAATCCAATACCTGTGGTGCCTGGTGCTCCTCCTCCGCCTCGCCCACGCCGCCCTTGTCTACGTCTCCGGCGACGCGCTTGTTCCTCCCCGCCGCGACGCCATGAGCGCCGCCGCCACGAGTATGGCGAGCACCACCACCCCTGCCACGGTGGCTCCGGCCACGACGGCGGCGTTGTTCTTGCCGCGGCGAGTCCTGGTCCGGGGCGGAGGCAGGGGCGCGAACGCCGCCGTGGCCGCGGTGAGCGGCGCGGGGCTGGGCCCGTCGCAGCGGACGGCGAGCGGAGCGCCGCAGAGTCCGTCATTGGCGAGGAACGACGAGGCGTTGAACCTGGCTGCGAGCGCGCTTGGGATCTCCCCGACAGGCGGTTGGCGGAGACGTTGAGCGCCCTCAGCGTGGGCTGCCCCAAGGACGGCACCGCGCCGGTGAGCAGGTTGCGGTCGAGGAGCAGCGAGGTGAGGCGGGGCAGGGTGGCGAGGGACGGCGGGATCTGGCCCGTGAGTCGGTTCCCGGAGAGGACGATGACGGTGGCTCGGTGGAGCAGGGCGAGCGTGGCCGGGACGCGGCCCTGGAAGCGGTTGTCGGCGAGGTAGAGCAGCTTGAGGTTTGGGAGCGCGCGGGAGCGCGTCCGGGATGGGACCCGTGAGCGCGTTGGACTTGAGGCTGAGGACCCGCAGCTCGGCGAGCGGGGCGAGGAGCGCGGCGGTGAGGGAGCCCGTGAGGTTGAGGCCCTCGAGGACGAGCTTGGTGACGCGGCCGGCGGGTGTGCACTGGCGCACGCCGGGCCAGGTGGCGCAGAAGGCGGGCGCCGTGTCGGGGCGCCACGGGAGTCGGTCGGAGCGGTCGAGGGAGGACTTGAGGGTGAGCAGGGCGTCGGCGTCGGCGGCGTAGGCGGCGAGGTGGAGGTGGGCGACAGCGATAATGTGGAGCAGGAGGAAGCACGGGCACCAGGCGGCTCCTGGTCCTGGGCGGCGAGACATGACTGGAGTGGGTGGGTGGGGGTTTAGGTTTTAGGCATGTGATGAAGGCAATGGGCGGGCGGGCGGCGGCATTGCCTTGCCTTGCCTTAATGGATTAGCGCTCCCTCCGCTACAAAGGAAAGGAAAAACGAAGGAGGACGGCAACGGCAACGCCCCGCGACCGAGCCGATGGTTGGTTTGGTTGGGGAGAGAGGAAAGGGGAAATGGTAGAGGGGAGGAGGACTTTTAATTAAATGCTGCGCTGCTCTCGTCACGGGTAGCCATGACCACCATTGCAGCAAGCAGCTAATGTGAGTGAGAGGGAGGTGGACGAAGGAAGGCGACAGCTAGTCCCAGTGAGCGTGGAGCCGCCGTGGAGGGATCTGCAGAAGCTGCAGGTCAGCCTCATCAGCCCACCAGCAGCGCTCGATTAGCATGCAGTGCAACACGCACATTGAGAGAAAGGGGACAAGAGATTCGAGTTGGGGCGGCGTGCGGACACTGACAAGTCAATTGGGTAAGACGGCAGTAATGACCTCCTCGGGGCCCTCTCAAAAGCCTGCGTCATGCCATTAATCTAATCTAATTTAATTAATTTCTTTCTGCGGGTTGCAAAGGCCTCCTCCTCCGTCTGGCCCAGCACCGCTACTCCCGCAACCGGCCCAGCCCAATCTGCCTGCGTTGAATTACACGTACTATTTAATAGGAAGCCCATACGTCAAAAAAAAAAAAAAAAAATACAACTATGAGATTCATACCGTCAATTTGAGTAAAGTTTGATCAAGTTTAATATTAATATTTATGTGAGTAATATAAATTTTATCAAAGTTGAAATCGCTTTGACTTCTCGGAAGCGAGAATTGCATGAGAGTACAAGATGGTGTTGCCCCTAAAATACAGTATACATACATATTATATATATCAAGTAACGTTTCCTATGTATACGTAGGATAAACTGCTTTCTAGTGCAGTACAAATGAAAACGGTTAAATAAACACGGTCACATAAGCTAAAAAGTAAAAAGTATGTCGTTAAGCTATTGGTTTTAGGAAATTCGTTTCTTTGTTAGCTGTAGTGATTAAATAACTTATAAGGTCAGTTTTATTGGGGTTTCACGAAGATTTCATGTACATTAAATAGGGTATCACATTAACACAAACTCACTTTTTATATGAAACTCTAAAGAGAGAGAAGGAAAACATTTCACCATTGTGAAACCTTTGAGCATTGTTTCCAATGACTTAGAAACCATGTGAAATCTCCATTAAGAAAAGAGATTAAGTTTTTATCCCTCATTAACTAATAACTTGAAGAAGAGATGATAGGGCAGGTGGAACCTATAAAATAGTAAAATAATCAATGAAACCTGTGATGGAACTTTCCATTGTGAGGGAGGTCTATTCATATCAAAATTTCATATCTTGAAAACTAGGAGGTGAAACTCCTCACGGTGAGACCTAAAAAAGCATTCTCAAGAGTTCTTTATATATTTCTTCTAAAAACTCTATGTTTTTGAACTTCTAAAAAATTAATGGGAGAGGAAAAAAAGAAGGTGATCTCCAACAGTTTCTAATATTTCACTCCTAAATCAAATTATGGTTCTGGTGACGGTTTTTCCAGGTCTTTTTATATCTCATTCATTCACTTGTTTAGCTACTATGTCGTGCTTGCAAAATGATTTGTTTCTTTATTCTTATTCTTGTCTGCTTATCTCTGTTTTTATTTAAATTTAGCTAAGCAAATGGTATGATTGTTGGAGGGGTGCAATAGGTTGCCTAGCTATTAGTCAAGTATCTTAATTGTTACCTAGTTAGATCTATTGTTGACGGTGCCCGAACAACTGCTCCATCAATTTTAAATGAAAAGACGTTTTTGACTATAAATTATACTCCCTCCTTTCTAAATTGCAGTTCACTTTGGCTTTTCTAGATACATTGATTTTTGCTATGCACCTAGTTGTACACTATATCTAGATATATATAGTAAAAAGAAATGGATCTAGAAAAGCTAAAATAAACTACAATTTGGAACGGAGGGAGTAGATTTTATTGTGTACCTCAATATATAATATGTCTAGATTTATAATAATAAAAGTTATGAATCTAGAAATTCAAAACAGAGGAAGTATGTTTTATCCAGTGTAAGATGCCCCATGTTGTTTAGCTAAAATGTTCCACACTGCATACAGTTTCCTTAGCTTGGTCTAGTTTCTATGGTTTTAGGTTTATGGAAACAATTGATCATATTTGTACAGCTAGACATGGCCACACGCCACATTATGTGCTAGCTTTTATTTAGGTGCATTATGGCCTCCATGCATTTTTTTTTTTAGGGAAAAAAATTTGTGCGTAGGACACCCAAAGTGGTGCTCTTTGGCCGGTGGACATCGTCTTTCTTCATATTTGCCGTAACACACCGTTGTTTTTGATGTAATTTGGCCCGTGGACACCGTGAGGAGAGAAACTCACCACTAAAACAACAACGACATTTGTAAAACCGTAAGGCCAATGACTACGAAATTTTAACAACAACAAGATATGATGATTATCTACAAATCATCTAATACTCACTTTCATAGAAAATCTAATTAAGGACATGATATGGCGGACTTAATTATTCTTGATGTCATATCACATCCTTAATTAGGGGGCGTACCGAACTCATTGCCCGAAATCACCATTACCATGACCTAACTCTAACATGTTTACGCAAAACACACGTTAGTCATGGTAATTTGCATTGTCATCAATCATCGAAACCCACACTAGGGGCCTAGATGCTTTCAATCTCCCCCTTTTTGGTGATTGATGACAACCTCTAGAGTATGGAGATTAAGAGTGAGGTTTTAAGCACACTTGTTCACATGAGCCTCGACAATAAGATCAAAAGGGTTAGGTGGCTCATGCGACACAAGATCATTTAGGTACTCATAAGATCTGCATGAAGAGTGAGTACGACAAGTATAGCTCATATGGTTCAAAAAATCATAAGTAATAATCAGAGTGAATCATAAACGCGGAAGCATAGATCATATGAGCAAAAGCATGACATGATATAAAATGATACCGAGTAGAGAGCACACATGTCATCGAATGTATCAAAAGCATCACAAACTATACAATGCATGGCATGAAAGTAAACATGATGCATGAGAGTTCTAACACATCAAAAGAACCAACTCCCTCTCACAAACTCCCCTAAGTCTACATACTCTACCCTCTCCCCCATTAGTGCTTTGGGGTTTCTCTTTTATAAAAGGGTCCAGTCAGTGGGATAAATTAATGCCATATTTTTCCCTTTGTTTTTTACGGGGAGATTCCTCGCTAAACCTTTATGCATTTTAGTCCTTGGCTGGATTCATGAACTCCATCTTAGTCCAAACGGGTAAGATTTTTGATCGGTCGGTGTACGGGTGCAATTGGCCCGTACCCAAATTATGTACCCAGTTGCCATTTTGACCTCCATTCCATCCACCACCTCCCTCCCTCCAATGGCTCCATCTATCTAGTGGCGTACCCTGGGAAGGGTAGGGCGAGACCGAGATTGGCACAAGGCAGACCCGAGGCGACGGAGGCATCGCCGCCTCGCTGGTTCGGTTTTCCAGCGATCTCAAGGCGCTACCCAGCGCTCCTCCGCCATCTCTCGGCTGCCGCGACCCGGTCCAGCGAATCTACCCGCGCTGCCCCCCACGCCGTAAGCGCCGGCGGATTATCAGACATACCTTTTGCGGCGCTACGGCGGATCGTCGATTCCCTCCCGCCCCGCTTCCTCCCCGCTTCGCCGCGCCGCATCGAGAGACGCCCGAGGCCAGGTCGCCCGTTGCCCCTTCTTCCCACTTCCGATTATGGATTGACGATTCCATATCCCACCCCTTGCGCTCTCCTCTCCTCCGGGGCGCTGCCACTCCGCTGTTCAGGAGAGGTTCACCTTGCAATTGGGTAGGTGACAAGGCATCATGGCCCTCGGTTGGATTCGAGATCGCGGCGCCGCCATTACCATTACCGAACCGTTCGGGATTTCGGCTAACTTTCTCCTTCTCCACTCCCTTGTCCGCAATCATGTTACTCTGCTCCGTTGCATGTACTGTACAGTTGTTCCATTTCTGCTGCCGCTTCGCTGCGTGTATATTGCACACCGCGGGCATTATTCATGCCCTACCAACAAAAGATATCGATGCCACAAAATGAGTCAATGGTTCGGATTGGTTTGGTTTTTTAAGTGTAGTATAGTGTAAATGGATTGGTGTGGATTTGGTCCGGTTTCTTGAACCATTACCAGTGTAACAGGGTTACTTTAAATTATTTCTTATAATGACAATTGTGGGTAATTTCTTAGAAAATAAAAGAGATACAATGGTTATTATTTTTATGATGCTAAATTGATGGTTGGATGTTTCTAATTTTTTGTGAGCATTTTTAGGATTTTATTTATTTTTTCTAGAGCGTGTCGTGAGGATTAACATGAAGGCTTCAAAAAGGCTCCAATTAGTAATAGTATAATATGTAGTGTTGTACTTATTGCTTGTCATGAACATGAAACTATTTTAATTTCTTTTCCGGTTCTCTGTGAGCAGCCTCGAATTAAAAGCAGAGTAATGGACGAGCCTCTATACTTGGGATGATTCAACTTAACTGTTATCCCATGCCTGCTTCGTCAGCATGTGTAGTTTGGACAAAGACAAAATCTGCAATAGAGAAATTAAAAAGAAATGCAGCTTGACTTAAGGAGTAGCCCAATCTTTCCTGGACGGCAGCAGGCGCCTCCACATATCTATCGGTGAGAAGCATTGACACAAGAAAGGTATTAGAGCAACACCAATATATATGGACCAACTAGTCTATAAGAGTGGGTCCATTTTTAGTTGTCCATAGCTATGGATTTTGCTACAATGTGGAGACATTGGTGTGGGCCCCGCCTGATAAAAAAATCATTAAAAAATTCAGCCGATCCTTCTCCTTCCCTTCCCCTCGTGAGTCTGCCGCATCCTTCCCGGCGAGATCCACGGTAGGGTTGGGGCGAGCTCGACCACGGCGGGGCGAATGGATCGTCTTTGCGCGTTCGTCGCGTGAGAGGGGCTGGGCGGAGCTATCCCATGGCGGGCGTAGTGGATCGCGCTGCCGTGCTCGCCGCCGGCGGGGTTGGGCGGGCTCGGCCACGGCGGGGTAGAGCGGATCTCGTGCCCTCGCCCCGGGCCGGCGGGCGGGGGCTCTCCCACGGCGGCGGGTGGAATCGCCTGCGCGTGCTCGCCGGCCGGCCGGGGCTGCGCGGACCTCGGACCTCGCCGGGCGCGGGTGGGCGGCGGAGGGGCGCTTGATCGGCCGTCGCCCGGCGCCCATGCTCTTCTTCCTCGCCGGCGGGCGGGCTGCCTGGTCGTCGCGATGCTTGGCGCCGCAACGGCGCCTTCTTGTATCGCACGCAGAAGGTGGGAGATAAAAAAAAAATTTTGTTCTTATGGGCAGTCCATAGCCCTATGGATACCAGAAACTATGGATCGCTATATGGACTAGTTGCACAATGTCTCGGCTAGCTGATAGAAAATTTTTTATTCCCTATGGACTATTTTTAAGCACATTGTGGATGCTCTTAGGGCTTCCCCATTGCATACTTTTTTGCTTTGTAGCCTCAATTGCCATGTAGAATCGGATAAAAAAGTAGGTCTTCTATTCTTGTCATAGTGGCTTGCGAGAGGCTACATGTGCTTAAGGAGAGAGAAGGTGGTCCATGTTGAAAAAGAAGAGAGAAAATAAAATAAAGGTGTGGCGTGATGAAAAGCAAAAAGTTTATGTACAAAGCCACAAGCAATAATTTTTTGCATTGTGTAAATAGTAGTCTCAATATTTCTTCATCTATGTGGATCACTTTATTTGTATTAGAACCACTACCACTTGTAGCCTCCATCATGCTTGCCCTTGCTGCTCAATGCAACGCGTTCGGTACGTATTAGCTACTCTGTGCGAACAAAAATACAGAAGCCTGTTGTCAGCAGAGTCGTCACCTTTGCTGATGGAAGAAGATAGAGAAATCAAAGAATTAGCTCCACTAGAGTGAATGAGAAGGAACTGAGTAATCAAAGAGCTGCGTTTTTCTACCGGACGGTAAACCGGTAAACCGCGGTTACCGTTTATCTGCGGGTCCGGTCCGTTCCGGACCGGCCGGTATAAAAAGGCAAATTCAAAATTTAAAAATTTGAAAAAAATCGTTGAAAAAATTCTGTAAAAATAGTTCATGATTTATAGAAGCCAATGGTATAAAAATTTGTCAAATTGGAGTTGGTTTGGTATAAAAAATTTCAAATCTAAGTTTGAAAAAAAAGAAAAAAAAAAAATACACAAAATTTCCATTAAGGCCCATTAAATCATGAAGGTCTAAAAAACATACTAAACACACTCAAATTTAAGTAATTTTGACATCATTGGATTCTACAAATCATGAAGTATTTTTAGGAATTTTTTAGCATTTTATAAAAAAAATTACATTTTGAATTTTGAAAAACCGCTCAAATTTGCAAACCCTCGATGAAACCGCTCAAACCGCCGCAGAAACCGCTCAAACCGCCTCGGTTTATCGGATTTTTACCGTTCGTCGGCGCCGTTTGAATTCAAACGAATTCAAATTCCAAACCGTCCGAGAATCGGCCGGTTTACGCAGAATCGGACCGGTTTATCGATTCCGGACCCTACGGTTTTCTCGGGTCCTGTCGGTATAAAAACGCAGTCGTCACACTAATCAAATCAAGATGTACTCCCTCCGTCCCATAAAGTTTGTCGTTTTTGACTTTTTTAACTTTTTTTTTACCATCTGTCTTATTCAAAATATTTATGCAAATAATAAAATAAATTAATTAATATTTAAGTATCTTTATTAATAAAATAAGTCATAACAAAATAAATTAAATTTGCATAAAAATTTTTGAATAAGATGAATCATGAAAAAGAAGATGGCGCTTTTAATCTGGGGTGACAAACTGATGGGACCGAGACAATAGTGGGCAGAGGGTCCCCGAGGGGAAAAAACTTGGGTGAACCCAGGGCTCACGCGCCCCAGGGTGCGCCCCTCCGCTGGATTTCGCCCACGTGTCCAATGCTCTGATCAGATGGTCTGACTCACGCTTCCCTCGCTGGTTCGCCTGTAGCGCGGCTTGCAGGTTCGGTTCGGCTCCGCCCCCTCGCGTCGTAGCGCTCGGCTCGGCTCCTCCCCCATAGCGCCGTCATCGCCTCAAGTGGTTATTGTCGTAGCGCCGTCATCGCCGAGTCGTATTGCCTCCCTCACGTCTATCGGCTCGATTGAATTCGAAGAGACGGTCATGGCGGAGGAGATCGAGGGATCAAGAGTGACCTGGATGCCGTTGGGCGAGTTGAGGGCGGTGAGCAACTGCGCGCGCTTCCATCATGACACCGCGGCGCTTCCTTGATAACCCCGACGTCCCTTCCAGCGCCGCCGACCTGCCTGACGAAGCCGCCGTATATGTGGCCAATTAACTAGCTAGCCAGCAACGAACGTAGCCTCCTTCTTCTCTTCTGCCAAGCGTATATATACTAGGCACTGCCAGCCCCAGCCGTACGTGTGTGAACAAGATGAAGCCCGCTGCCGGCGGCGGCGGCATGGTCACGACGATGATCCCTCTGGACGATCCTGTTGGCCGCGGTGGACGTGTTCCTTCATGTGCCGCTGGACGCCAACGCCTACAAGCTCTCCATGCTGGCGCGCGCCGCGGTCCCTGCGTCGTCCGCGGGGAACAGCGCAACAACGTCAGCCTCGCCGCCGTACGCGTGTTCCGGACTTCCGGCCGGAGCCCCTCGACGAGACGCCGCCGTACGTGCGCGCAGGTGCCCACCGCCCACAACTCGCCCAGCGGCATCCAAGTCAGTCTCCCTCGATGTCTTCTGCCATTGTCGTCGCTTCGATTCAATCGGACCAGCAAATGCGTTGCGAGAGACGCGAGCCAATGACGAACAGCAGCCGAACAACCCAAGCGAACAGCAGCGAGCGGAAGCAAGCCGTACGCGAGGGAAAAATAACGAGCCGGTAATCGAACAGCAGCCGAACAGCTTATGTCCGTCTGATCTTTACGAGGGGCACGTGGCCGTCATCAAGGCTGCTGGGCTCACCTAGGGGCGCGTGAGCCCTGGGTTCACCCAAGTTTTTTCCCCCACGAGGCTACTATCAGTAGGAAGCAGCGAGGAGGAGCCACGACGATGACAGGACAGGCGAAGACCTCTTGGTCGTCCAGATTCCAATTACAAAACAGAGAAAAGCATACTCCCTCCTGTCCCCTTAATAAAGTCGTTTTTGAGTGCGTCTTGGCCAAACTTTCTCAACTTTTGGACCAGGGTTTGTAGAAAATACGTGCAACATTTATATCTCCGGATAAATTTATTAAAAAAACTAGACGTAAAAGATCTTTTCAATGATACTAATTACTTAAAGATAAATATTTATATATTTTAATATATAATTCTTGCGGCGGTTGAACGTTGACTTTCCGGGGGCGGGAGAATGACATCTATTTAGGGGCCGGAGGAGTACACTTTTACACCTCGGGCCGGTCTTCAGACGGATATCTAAGAATAAGAGAACCCCAGAACTTAGCGCGGCCAGCCCACAACTCATCCACGTCGCCCACGACGACCCCGGCATTTGAGCCCCGGTCTCCCGCGTGGTCTCTGAACTTGACGCGCGGAAATTGTGGTCTCTGAACTTTTATCAGAGCTTTATAGCCCTGCATACACGCACACATGGAGAAGGTAGAAAGCATTGGAATCGTAGTTACAAACACTCACTCACACATGGAAAAGATAGGATGTAGAGGAGTCATGGCGTTGGCTGCCATAGCTTCCTTGCTGCTGCTGCCGCCGCTGCCGCAATCGGAATCGGTTGCGGTGGGGAGTAACTGCTCTAGGAGCTGCGGGAACATCAGCATCCCGTACCCGTTCGGTGTAGAGCCCGGCTGCTTCCTCGCCGGCTTCAACCTCACCTGCAACCAGCAGCAGAGCCCGCCGAAGCTGTTCCTCGGCGACGGCACTGTGCAGGTACTTGAGATCTCTATCCCCGATGGCTCGGTGCGCATCAACAGCAGCCGCGTGCACAGCAGGTTTGATGCTGATGGTGTCAATAGACTCAATACGACATGGGGACTCAGCCTCCCAGAGGATGGGCCCTACTTCATGTCCAATTCGATGAATAGGTTATGGGCGGTAATCTGCGACGTCCGGGTCGACCTCCGAAGTGACAACGAATTGGTGGCTTCTTGCGTCGCTATATGTCCAAAAAGTGGCTCTGAAATGGGTTATCTGGCGTGGGATGGTAGCTGCGCAGGGATTGGATGCTGTCAGGCAGATATTGTTGCTCTAGGCCACTCTTCCTACAACATCGAGATCCACCTGCTTGACGATTCATTCAATGCTGTGCTCCATTCCTCATATCGCGATTCGATCTACATAGCGGATAGGGGTTTAAATTTGACTGAGACGATTGGCGGGGGCGGGGGCGTGCCTGAATGGGATCCGCCTGAATGGGTGCCTGCCACGCTAAACTGGGCAATGTCCAACAATGAAACATGTACTGCAAATTTGACTGACACTGGATTCCGCAGTGTCCAAAGTATTTGCACAGACTGGAGGTGTTTCATGGAAACGGCTCCTATCCACGCCCCGGACTGCCCGGTCTGCAGCCCTCCCGGGAGGTTGATTTCCCCTTATAATTACTATATTTAGCCTTTAATTTACCATGCAATCACTTGATTTTCATTGATCCTTCTTTATTTAGCCCTCCCCAAGAAGCAATCCTGGGTCCGCCCCTGGCTCCTACCCCTGGGTATCTCTGCTCCTGCACTGATGGTTACCAAGGCAATCCTTACATTCCCGATGGGTGCCAAGGTAAGTCCAGCTGGACTGTGACTTGCTTTTACATACCGGTAAACTACATGAGTGTGCAAACTTTCCTAACTATTGTCCGTGCATATATCTGTATAGATATAGATGAATGCACTTCTCCAGAGAACTACCTTTGTTTTGGTGACTGCAAGAATACACCGGGAAGTTTCATTTGCCGCTGCCCTGCTGGCTACATGGGCAACGCTTCCATCCCAAATGGATGCAGAGGTATCACAATGCAATCAGACTGATGATTATTGCACCTTACTCGTAATATAACTAAGAACAGAGCTTTATGTTTACCGATGTGTCAGTTTTTCAGAGTCATTGTTTAAGCTACTTAGCTTGCTCATTTATCTCGCCTCATTTATATATGTTTCATCCCTTAGTGTAAACATGGTATTTGCATCTTACCAAAAAGAAATAATTTTCTTCCCTAAATACGGTGTACCAACATGTATGCTTTGTTGTGCATGTATTTTCCAGACATAGATGAGTGTGAGAACGCGACAGCGCATTCATGCTATGGAATCTGCCAAAATTTTCCCGGAACTTTTCATTGTCAATGTCCTAACAGAACCTATGGGAATCCTTTCACAAAAGGAGGGTGTATTGTAATCAAGAATTCCATTACAGGTGACAAGTCATTATATGTACCTTATTTCTCCATAAATCTATGATTACAATTTCACTAGTACTCCTAAATTACAAAGCTTTCTTGTGATGCTCCAAACTCATGTTCCACCTGTCTATTTTGCCATTCAGGTTTAACCATCGGGCTCGGAGTAGGGATTGGAACAAGTATTTTGGTTGTAGCACTAGGTGTTCCCACCATAACACGTAAAATCAGGTTACAAAAGATGAAAAAGATGAGACAGAAGTATTTCAATCAAAATCATGGGCTACTATTGTAACAATTGCTATCACAACATGCAGATATCGGGGAAAGAATGATTATTACCTTAAGGGAGCTAGAGAAGGCTACAAACAATTTTGACAGAGCTCGTGTGATTGGCGGAGGAGGGCATGGTGTTGTATTCAAAGGAATTCTTGACTTACTTGTCGTGGCAATCAAGAAATCAAAGATTGTGGTGCAAAGAGAAATTGATGAATTCATAAATGAAGTTGCGATTCTTTCACAAGTAAACCATAGAAATGTTGTTAAACTCATAGGATGTTGCTTTGAGACCGAAGTTCCAATGCTAGTTTATGAGTTCATCTCGAATGGAACCCTCTATCAACACCTTCATGTTGAAGGACCAAAATCACTATCATGGATTGATAGATTAAGGATTGCACTTGAAGTGGCTAGAGCTCTATCGTATTTACATTCAGCTGCTTCAATTCCAATATTTCATAGGGATATCAAGTCCTCTAACATACTTCTCGACGATAGTTTAGTAGCAAAAGTATCAGACTTTGGAGCCTCGAGGTACATACCAATTGATCAAACAGAACTAACTACAGCCATTCAAGGAACATTGGGTTACTTAGACCCCATGTATCATTATACAGGCCGGCTAACAGAAAAGAGTGATGTCTTCAATTTTGGTGTTCTTCTTATAGAACTGCTTACTAGAAAGAAACCATTCTTCTACAGATCTATTGATGGTGACAGCCTTGTTTCACATTTTGAGAAGCTGCTCGCAACAAGTAATTTGGCTGGTATTATAGATCCTCAAGTCATGGAGGAGGAAGATGGAGATGTCCAAGAAGTAGCCACACTTGCAGCAAAATGTACTAAACTAAGAGGAGAAGACCGGCCTACGATGAGGGAAGCAGAGATGGCACTTGAAAACTTATTTGTGAAGAAGAAGGTTGTCCAATGTATTTCAATACCTAGGAGAAATGAGGATGAAACTCCAGTTAACCACATCTCAACTCAGCATGTTGATAGCACAAGCAGACAATACACTATGGAAGCAGAGATATTGTTGTCAGCAAGCTACCCCCGATGAAATGTGCAGTTATGGACAACGATGAGCATCATTCTTTGCTTCTAAACTGTTCTGTGCATCTCTTAGGCAGATGAATTTGCTTGCTTGTTTATAGAGATTTGCTATATATCTGTCAATAAATTTTCTTGTTTTTTATCTGTCAGACATTCGGTTTCCGTGTGTGGAACTTTTTTTGTTTACAACAAGAACTATTATAGTGTGTGGCTTGTAATAATTGGTCTGATTCTATCCTTGATAGATGAAGCCGGATATTTTATCCTTTATCTAAAAAAATCTGTCAGATTTATACATAATATTTTTTTTGTTGAGAACAAGTAAGGGTTGGGTTGTGAACGAATGAAATCAATGGCTGGATCCTACTGTAGATGGCTGGATGCTGGCTGGCCCAAACAAACGGAAAAGGGTAGGAGAGGGAGTCGAGTGAGTCTGAGGGAAATTCCGTCTGAGGACCTCCACTCCACCACCTCCCTTCCTCCCTCCAATGGCTCCATCTCTCTAGTCTGTACCCTCGGAAAGGGTAGGGCAGGACAGGGCACAAGGCAGACCGAGGCGAGGCGGGGCATCGCCGCCTAGCTGGGTCGGTTTCCCCGCGATCTCAAGCTGGCTACCCCGCGCTCCTCCCACCATCTCTCCGCTGCCGCGGCCGCGGCAGCGGGGTCTCGTACCCCCGCCGCTGCCCCCACGCCGCCAAGCGCGGCGACTTCGACGTCCGACATGGGCGCTGGCGGCGCCGCCAAGCAGATCGTCGATTCCCTCCTCGCCCGCTTCCTCCCGCTCGCCCGCCGCCGCATCGAGACCGCCCAGGCACAGGTCAGCCAGCTGCCCCTTCTTCCCACTTCGATTATGGATTGACGATTCCATATCCCACCCCTTGCGCTCTCCTCTCCTCTGGGCGTTGCCACTCCGCTGTTCAGGAGAGGTTCACCTCGCAATTGGGTAGGTGACAAGGCATCATGGCCCTCGGTTGGATTCGAGATCGCGGCGCTGCCATTACCATTACCGAACCGTTCAGGGATTTCTGGCTAACTTTCTCCTTCTCCACTCCCTTGTCCTGCAATCATGTTACTCTCTGCTCCGTTGCATGTACTGTACAGTTGTTCCATTTCTGCTGCCGCGTCCGCGTGTATATTGCACACTGCGGGCATTATTCATGCCCTACCAACAGTATCTCGATATTTTTTCTTTCAACTCCTGTCACAATGTAAAGTTCTCCATAATTTGGCCCGTCACAACATGATCCAACACACAGCTGCAAATTGGAATCACTCTACTGAGATGCCTTCTTTTCATTGGTATGATGCTTTGTTTTGTCAAGAGAACCAACACCTGTGCCACTGGAGTCAATAACCTAGGAACCTAGCTACTCCGAATCAATGTGCTGCTGTCCTTACTCCTCACAGCAGAAGGCTCTAGTTGCTCAGAAGATGCACCTCTAGTTCACCTGTAACAGTTCCTCATCATCTGCACTATAAACTTCTTACCAAAGATACCATACTGCGGTCAGCATTGCCACAAGCATAGTGTAAATACTTTCTTCTTTACCTGTAGTTATTTTGCGACCATCACAGCTTTAGTGGCTCATGTTGGGTTTCATCTCTAGCCTGCCTAAGCTTGCCTGGGACTAAAATGCTTTATTGTTCTTTAGAGTTTATAGGTTCAGTTATAATTTTGTGGTAGAAGCATGCCGATCTAGTTAGGCTGTTTCCTTCTGGAAAAGCTTAATAAAACATCGACCTTGATATTTACATCCATTATAAGCATAGTATCCTAGTTACATACAAGATGTGATTGATTCATTTAGGGAGGTTATAAACCTTTTTCATATAGCAGGAAGGGGATAAAGATTGCAAGATGGGTACAACCTTAATCTAGACATAACTTACATATGTAGTTGGGTAGCTCAAGTTAGTACTGTTTCTCTACGCATGTAGTGACCCACCATATGGGCATGATGCCAAATTATAGTTGGTCTGTTATTGGGTACATAATTTTAAGTAAAACAAGCTATATCCAGTTCTAATTTTGAATATGACAGGATGGGCAATACCTCCGGCCATCTGATCCTAGTTATGAGCAAGTATTGGATTCTCTTGCCATGGTTGCTAGACACACACCTCTACCTCTTTTTTGGAAGCTCTTCTTCGGTGGAGAGAAAGGTATGCTGATTAAACTATGTTAAAACTCAACCCTTACAATATTATTAGGTTTGAATTATTAGAATGGTATGCTGATTAAACTATATTAAAAACTCAACCCTTACAATATTATTAGGTTTGAATTATTTAGCATTGAGCTCTTTGCTATCCTTTCCCTTTTACTGAAATTTGTTCATAATTGTTGGCAGTGAATCCCCAAAAGGTGGTCACGATGCATCAATATACCAAAAGAAGGTTTTTTTTTTTTTTATCGATTAAGCATTTATTTTTGTAACAAGGACCACTTTATTTCCTGCTGTCATTTGTATATTAGTAAACAATACCAGACACGATACTGTAAATTATAGGACAGCTGCAAGTAGTCAGTGGAGTTACTTTTCATTATAAGTAATTGCATCCTCTTGTTACCAATTTTCATAGTTTCTTTTACCCTTACTCAGCTTGCTGTTGAGTGCATATTCTGTTCAGCCTGCATTCGGTTTGCTGAGTATTGTCCACAAGAGGGAATAACAGGTTGTTACTTTTCCCCTTTTTTGCTTCTTTATAAGTTCTTTGCAGAGTTACTTTTCGAAATAGTCGACTGACATTTTGCACTTTCTAATTTGTCTAGAGAAACTTTGGATTGGCTTAGAAAATTTCGTATTTGATTGGCTAATCAATGCAGACAGGTAAGGTTTAACTGTCTTTCCTAACATTTTTCTTGTATGGTAAAAGTATCACAAATCTAGTATAACAGTGTATTTGTGGCCAATTTTATTCTGGCATTTCACTAAAAAAATGTTAATTCAAATATTCAATAAATGTTTGCTGTCTTGTTTCAATGACATTCACCTGTTATTTCAATGACATTCGCCAATTTTGTGAGTCCTGTAATGTGTTTGCTTTCCTTTTTAATTGAAGCACCAGCTTATATACTTGTGGTTTGTGGAAGCTAATTTTGCCTCCTGCTTTCTATACTTGCTGCAGGGTTGTGAGCCAAGTAGAGTATCCTTCCTTGGTTGATTTTAAGAGGTCTACTCTTAGATCTTGTTGCACAGCTTTTAGGAGCTTTATCGCGCATAAGGTATACTTACATCTATGGGTAAATGGGGAGGGAGATGTCTATATAACTGAAAACATCACATGGAGTCTGTTGCATCGTGTATAAGTTGCTGAGACCTATGATGTTTTATTCTTACAGGTTCAGTTCTGTAACAGAAAAGTTTTTCATAGAGCTTAATGTGCGGCGTATTGATTCACATTCACTTGCTCTTAGAAGTGAGACACTCAGCATAATCAACGGGATGCGCTACCTTAAATTGGGGGTATGATATGCAAACTCCAGTGTTCTATAGTTTCAATATTTTGTATTTGTTGATAAGATATTGGTAAGGATGGAAGGCACGACTGGACTAAACTGTTTGAAGAATTGTGTTCATGATTGATGTTTTGGTTTACTTAGATGCACCCAACCACCTATGCTTCTTTTTATGTACACTGGATCTTGCAGCCATAATTTGTATTATAATAAGAAGTTATTGTTTATATAAAAACACAGAGAATATTATAAACCCTATATTCCTGTTTTTTAAAAAGTTAATTAAAAGTCCTGCACAGTATTTTTTGGTCAAAAAAACTAACACAGAGAATATTTGTGACCTGTTCATTTTCTCATCTGCAAATTAATGTTTGGTCACTTCGGATTGTGCATTTCACAGTTATCTCGTGGTATAGACAACATTTTGATTCCTGAAGCTCATTACTTTTTTCAGGTGAAGACAGAGGGTGGGCTAAATGCTTCTGTATCCTTTATTGCAAAAGCAAATCCCTAAATCGTCCTCCCAACAAAAGAAAGAGTGAATTGCAACATGCTTTGTGCAACATGCTCTCAAGTATACTTGCCCCACTCGCAGAGGGTGGAAAAATCATTGGCCTCCACTTGGTGTCGAACCTGCATTGTCACTTTGGTATGATGCTGTTGCACCTAATAAGAGTCCAGCTCATGTATTGATGGATAAACAGAGCAAGCATGTTGCTGTAAGTTGATGCAATTATATTTTTGGTTATGTATTTGATATTGCATCTGTACAAACAGTATGCATTTGCTTTGCTATAGTGGGGTGCTTGTCATTCTCTTTGGGTGGCTCTGATAATGGTCCTTTATTAGTCTTTTCTTTTGCTTAAATCAGGCCCTTTTCTAATTTATTTTGCACAATAAATTTTGAATCCCTCGTATTGTGTATGTGTTTATGTTGGAAGTGATAAAATTCCTTGCATCATCCTAAGCACTTCCTGAAACATTTAATTCCGTACCTAGGGATCCAATATTTCAACCATTTTTCATACTTACGGTTATCTGATCAAGTATTTGGTGAAATAATGTAAAGCTGGCGAGATCTCAAAGCTGGCTATGTTATATAGGGCCCATTTGGCACAGCTCTAGCTCTGAGATCTATGCTGGATCTGTAGTTTGTAGACTAAATTAAAGTGGTTTATTTTTTTATTTAATCTAAAATATAAATGAAATGGGTCATGTAAATGCACTTAGCATGCCTGCAGCTTCAGATGGTAATCAGCTCTGCCAAACAGGGCCATAGTTGCTTCAAACTTACTGCACACTTAATTGGGGATAACAAGGATTTTATGTCATAGGGATGTAAAAGTTATTTGTAAAGTTGAGCATGTTAAGCTTTAGTGACGTGTGAACAAATCAACAAGCTCCTTACTCTGTCTCTCATTATTTTGGTATATAACATTGTTAATATGTGATGCTGAACCTTTATTCCAGGTTGGTTTTCCACTTGTTACCCTTCTACTTTGTCTTGGTGATGCCAATACATTCAACTCTAATTTTTCCCAGCATATGGAGATCCTGTATAAGTATCTCAAGGTGATGTTTCTCGTTTCTGTAAACATGTGATGTGATATGTGAAAAGATTTTTTTATTGAAAAGAATGTAAACATGTGATATGATCACGAACATAAACTCATGTGATAATATCATAATATTTCATCACTGAAAATTACTCTGATCTCTGAAACTTAATGTTCTTCCTTTGGAATGCTTTTTAGAATAATTCTGATTTATCAATTATCATACAGGACAAGAACCACCGATCAATGGCTTTGGATTGTCTTCATCGGCTAGTAAAATTCTATTTGAATATTTATGCAGATTACCAACCTCGAAATCATGTTTGGGACTACTTAGACAGTGTAACCTCTCAATTACTGACCGTTCTGAAGAAAGGATTGCTGACCCAAGATGTGCAGCATGATAAACTTGTTGAGTTCTGTGTGACCTTAGCTCAGAGCAATCTGGATTTTGCAATGAATCATATGATACTGGAATTATTGAAACCAGATAGTTTAAGTGAAGCTAAGGTTGTTGGTCTTAGGGCTTTGCTCGAGATAGTTGTTTCTCCATCAAATCAACAAATTGGCTTGGATGTTTTGCAAGGTAACCTGGCACGGGTAGTATATGTTGCAAGGCTTTAGTGATGTTGTTTAACAAAGTTTTGTATATATGGTAAGTGTTTATCTTTAAATTTCAGTGTCTGGTATTGGGCACTATATTCCAAAGGTGAAGTCAGCAATTGAGTCAATACTAAGGTCTTGCAACAAGGCATATAGCCTAGCACTTCTCACATCATCAAAGGCTACAATAGGTATGCTGCTATATCTCATATATGTAGCAAAAATTTGGAATCATTTGGCCAATGCTGTTGTTACTGTGTATTTATTTGGACAACACTCTAGAAACTGTTGTATTAATTATAAAAAAGACAGGGCCAGTTTGTAATCTCCTAATATAGTTCATCATTTTCCTGTTCAGTCTGATTTCTAATATTAATGTTTTCAGATAATGTAACCAAGGATAAATCTCAGGGATCACTCTTCAGGTCCGTGCTTAAATGTATCCCCTACTTGATAGAAGAGGTGGGCGTAATGATAGAATGACTGAGATTATACCTCAGCATGGCATAAGTATTGACCCTGGTGTTCGTGAAGAAGCAGTGCAAGTGTTGAACAGGATCGCACGTTGCCTGCCTAATCGTAGGTTTGCTGTGTTGAAAGGAATGGCCAACTTTATCCTAAAACTTCCTGATGAATTTCCTCTTTTAATTCAAACGTCACTTGGTCGCCTGGTGGAGCTGATGCGTTTGTGGAGAGTATGCCTATCTGAGGAGGCTTTGGCAAAAGACATGCAAAATGGTAGGCGTTCTAGTATAGGAGGGGATGCACTACAGAGGTCTCCTTTCCATAGGTCCAGGGATGTATCTGAATTTCGTGCCTCAGAAATGGATGCAGTTGGCCTTGTCTTTCTCAGTTCTGCTGATATTCAAATAAGGCTCACTGCCCTGGAGTTACTGCGATGTGTTCGAGCACTGCAAAATGATCTCAGGGATTACTCAGCAAATGAATTGGGTGACAATAAACTGAAACTTGAACCAGAGCCAATATTTATCATAGATATCATAGAGGAGAATGGGGTGAGTGCTTCTTTTTTGTGCATTTTCCATGTTTTACTTTATTTGAACCGCCAGAAGTTTGTTTGGAATGTTGGAGGTTCTTAGGAAAGGAAACATATAGGAGAGTTCTTATGTTCCTGTGAGCTTTAGATTTCATTGGCACATGTGTTGTCATAAACTGTTCGTTTTTTTTTTCACAATCCCTGATCACACACACAAAGGATGACTTAAAGTAAGGTTTTCTTTATTAATTCACAGGAAGACATTGTTCAAAGCTGTTATTGGGATCCGGGACGACCTTATGATCTAAGACGTGAAATGGACCCTATTCCTTTGGATGTGACTCTTCAATCCATTTTGGAGAGTGTAGATAAAAGCAGATGGGCTCGCTACCTCAGTGAAATTGTGAAATATGCAGCTGAACTTTGCCCCAGCTCTGTGCAGGATGCAAGGCATGAACTCTGGTCTTTTCTGGAATTTCTGTACACACAATTCAATATGATAAATGCAACTGTGCCTTCTTTTATTTCCTTCCATTTTCAACTTTGACCTTATTTTCTGAAGTTAAATTAGGCACCGGCTTTTCTGCATTCCGTGCTGTTACAAAGTTTACCAAAAAATTGTAGTTACATCTTTGGCAGAAGCTCAGAATGTGAGCATGACTAGGTGCCATGATGGGTGTACTGATAGAGAGTTGACTGAGAGCCTAACATAAACATAGTAACATGTTCAGTGGAACTGAATACTGATAGGCATAGCTTTCCTTCGATTATTTGGCGATTTGTTGGGGAAAATATTCAGTGCAAACTACATCTTCGATAAATTGTAAAACCCCACTAGAAAACACACTAAGGCCTTGTTTAGATGTAGTTGTATTCACATCAATACACACATGTGGTGGAGTGGATTGGAGTGGAACTTAATCTAAATTACACTCCAATTCACTTCAACACACGGGATTGATGCGAATACAACTACATCCAAACAAGGCCTAAGGAGTTCTGAAAAAGCTTGAAACCATG
This sequence comes from Hyparrhenia diplandra, assembly GCA_015847255.1. Taxonomy (NCBI): domain Eukaryota; kingdom Viridiplantae; phylum Streptophyta; class Magnoliopsida; order Poales; family Poaceae; genus Hyparrhenia; species Hyparrhenia diplandra. The sequence continues at coordinate 25,638 of JADLZK010012278.1, read as the reverse complement.
CTCAACGATAGTGCATCTATGGACGTACATTCCACAGAATTTGAGATTTGAACTCGTTTTGTGAAAAACATACGAAAAACAATTTTCAGGTGCATAAGCACTAGATGAATTTTTACAAAAATGAGTTTGAATCGAAATTCTGTGGCAATATATATCCATAGATGCACTATGGATGTGCATGGATTCATTTTTTTTAGAACTCCTAAGTATGTTTTTCTATGGGAATTTCACGATTCCACCAAAGATGTGGTTTGCACTGAATATTTTTCCAATTTGTTGTGGCAGAGAATATAGTTTCATAGAAAACAGTTACACCCTTTCTTTCAAACTAAGCATTTTTCCTTTTGCTATATTCTCATTTCTCATTCCATAGAAACACTATTTTTGCATTCATTTGATATTTTGATTGTTCATTGTATGATCAGCTATAATTGGGTATATTATTAACTTTACTGCAAAACTCCACAGATTAGAGGTTATTAGAAGACTTGAACAGATTACTCCTGCCGACCTCGGTGGAAAGGCTCAGCAATCACAAGATTCTGAAACTAAACTTGACCAATGGTTGATATATGCCATGTTTGCATGCTCTTGTCCACCTGATATTAGAGAAGAATTTAAAATCAAATCAGCAAGAGAAGTCTTCCATATGATTTTTTTTCCATCATTAAGTCATGGTTCAGAAGCATATGCAGTAAGTTAATACAATGATTAATTTTGCATGGTTTATCTTGCCTTGTATATTACATTGCAATTGCATATACTGCAGTTTGTTCTTGTCCTTCCCTTCCAGATTCTTCATTTGGCTGTGATAATATTGGTTTCCTGTGTAGTGAAATCATATTAAATATATGCACTTTTGGCATACTGTAGAATTAACTGATTAGTGTTGACTCGACATTGACTGAAATTATTTTTAATGCTTTCTGCAGCTTGCTGCTATATCTGCCCTTGGCCACTCACATTTAGAAATATGTGAAATCATGTTTGGTGATCTGGCATCATTTGTTGAGGAGGTGTCATCAGAAACGGAAGGAAAACCCAAATGGAAGGTACAGAGGCTTAACTTTCTTCCTAAAGTTAATGTACTAATGAAAATTGTATTGCTTTAATTAGGTATGAATGTTTATTTCGCCGCTTTCTTTCAAGGGGAGATCATATGTTTTATAGACCTGCCCATGCTGCTGCAAAAACTAACTGTTGCTCTTCACCTTGCATTTTTTTGAAACATAGTATAGACATACATTACTCTTAATACATAGCTTCTGCAGCACTTGTCCATATTCCTGGAAATGTTGCTCAAATTGTTTGGTCATCGAGAAAATCAAATATTTTTCTGTTCTCTAATTTTGTGAGAGGTTAACTGCTGGTAGTTTTTCACTTAGGAGCAAATAGTAATTTCTTTTTTGATGTTTCCCTTGATTTAGTGCTTCCTTGGTTTATGTCCATGGTGGGTTAGTGGCCTTATTAGTTATTTATGGTGAAACAGGGTGTGTGTGTGTGTGTGTGGGGGGGTTCAGCCCATGTCCACTAGTATCTCTGTTCTTCTTTATTTCATGTTTAAACTCATAAATATTAACAAAAATTCACAATGTAACCTTGTGCCCCTATTAAAGGCGTGTCTATTTCTAGCTCATTAAATTCTTCAGAGTCCTATAAATGTGCTACACACTAAACAATTCTAGGAATTAACTTTATTTTTTTTCTGAAACCTGTGAGGCTATAACATCAAATAAAAGGGAACATCTTTTTGTTTCCTAATATAAAAAAAAGGGAGTACGAATTTCTGATTGAATAGTGTCAGCTTGACCTTGTATTGCAACTTGTAGAATATGCTACTTATTCTGGTAGGGATGCGAGTTCAAACTATTTTGGTTAAATGAACTAGAATGGCATTTCCGTAGTTTGAGGGTAGTGGAAAAATGAACTAGAATGACATCTCTATGTTCATTGCTTGACAAGGTGCATTGGCACCTGTGAAATAGATTGAAACAAAAGAGGATTATAGGCACAGTTCTTCAAATATTCTTTCTAATGGTTACTTGTGTTTGGTTCCGCAGAATCCTAGGTCCCGCCGTGAGGATCTCTTGCGCTCATCATGTTGCAAATATACATCGAATGATAGCTGAGAAGGTTTGGCCTGGGATGCTTAGTCGAAACCTGTGCTGCGCCAGCAGTTTTGAAGTTCATTGAAGAAACATACCGCCAAATTACTGTTTCCTTGGCGATAGCTTTCAAGACTTGCAGCCTCTGCGTCGCATTAGCATCTGTTCTGAGATACCTAGCTCCAGAATTTGTTGATCGAAAAGCTGAGCGGTTTGACAACAGAATACGTAAGAGGCTTTTTGATCTTGTCCTTACCTGGAGTGAGGATTCTGGTAGTTCATGGGGACAGGAAAGCAGCAGCGACTACCGTCGTGAAATTGAGCGATATAAAAGTAACCAACATACGAGGTCAAGGGAATCGCTTGACAAACTTACATTTGACAGGAAATGGCTGAACAGTTAGAAGCTATTAACTGGGCTTCTATGAATGCCATTGCTTCATTGCTTTATGGGCCTTGTTTTGATGATAATGCAAGAAAGATGTCTGGCGGGTGATATCATGGATTAATAGTTTATTCATGGAACCATCTGCAAGAGCACCTTTGGGCATTCACCAGTTGATCCGCGAACACCGTCATATTCAAAGCATACTGACGGCGGACGTTTTGGTGGGAGGACAAGCAGAAAACTAGCCACTTGCGACTCCTCTTAGCAAAAAACCGCTGAAGAATATTTTGCAAACAAATCTGGACTTGTTTCCTGCTTGCATAGATCAGGTAAGTTTAGCTTATATTTCTCATGTCTACTTTCTCAATATCTTGGCAGGTAGACTAATACACACCTGCAATGTCGTTCTTATCATTTGAATCATGAAATTGTCACATCAGCTCTAAGAATTATTCATGCTAAAGTTTTCTTCTCAAAACAATGCATAAATTAATTGTTGACCTTATTGACTGCTTTATCCTCTACAAGTTTACACTTGAAAGTTTTTTTTCTTTCCTTTTTTGGCCTCTTGATTTATGCTTTATCTCCTTCATTCATGGAGTGCTTTTCTTTTGGGCAAAACATTCTTGGAGGATTTGTGTTTTTTTTTTTCGAACACGCAGGAGAGCTGCGTATCATTATTGGAGGACTTGTGTTACTGTTGCAGTATCTCATTTTGATCTTAAGTAAATGATATGTTGTCATTTCTCAATGACTTGGGCATTATTCTATTTATATGCTTGCTACCAGCTGTTAAATCTCAACGGTGCTGATCTTTTGTCAATAATTTGCAGTGCTACTCTCCAGACCCTCAAATAGCAGATGGCTATTTCAGTGTTCTGGCCGAAGTCTACATGCGCCAAGAGATTCCAAAATGTGAAATCCAGAGACTTGTGAGCTTGATCCTCTACAAGGTGGTTGACCAGACAAAACTAATCCGTGACAGTGCCCTCCAGATGTTGGAGACGCCCTCTCTCTTCGCGAATGGGCTGAAGACGATACTGATGGTGTTGGGCATTACCGGGCTTCTGTTGTTGGCAACCTCCCGGATTCCTACCAACAATTCCAGTATAAGTTGTCCTCAAAGCTTGCCAAGGACCATCCTGAGCTCAGTGAGCTTCTGTGCGAGGAAATAATGCAGCGTCAGCTTGATGCAGTGGACATTATTGCACAACATCAGGTCCTTACATGCATGGCTCCTTGGATAGAAAATCTCAACTTTGTGAGACTGAAGGAATCTGGCTGGAGTGAGAGGTTACTGAAAATTCTTTATTATGTGACATTGAAACATGGCGATCAGTTTCCTGATGAGATTGAGAAACTTTGGAGCACTGTGGCAAGCAATACTCGCAATATCATCCCAGTTTTGAACTTCTTGATCACCAGAGGGATTGAGGACTGTGATGCCAATCCATCGGCAGAGATCACTGGTGCATTTGCTACTTATTTTTCTGTTGCGAAGCGTGTTAGCCTATATCTTGCTCGGATCTGCCCACAACAGACCATTGATCACTTGGTCTGTGAGCTATCTCAGAGAATGCTCGAGGACAATGAAGAACCAGTCCGGCCTGGGAAGGTTGATATCTCTGCAAATGTCGTATTGGAGTTTTCTCAAGGGCCCACTGCCTCTCAGGTTGCAACAGTCGCCGATAGCCAGCCTCACATGTCCCCCCCTTTGTTCGTGGTTCCCTTGATGGTGCAGTTAGAAATGTCAGTGGAAACCTGAGCTGGCGGACATCTGCAGTTACTGGCCGAAGTGTATCTGGCCCACTGAGCCCGTTGGCTCCTGAGGTAAGCATTCCAAACCCAACGGCAGGCCGATCAGGCCAGCTACTTCCAGCGTTAATGAATATGTCGGGCCGTTGATGGGTGTTCGAAGCTCTGCTGGTAATCTGAGGAGCCGCCATGTTTCCAGAGATAGTGGTGACTACTACTTTGATACCCCAAACTCAACAGATGATTTTTTGCATCAAGGGGGCAGTGGAATTCATGGGATCAATGCCAATGAGCTCCAGTCAGCATTACAAGGGCACCAACACTTGCTTTCACGTGCTGACATAGCTTTGATTCTTCTGGCTGAAATTGCTTATGAAAATGATGAAGACTTCCGTGAAAATTTACCTCTGTTGTTCCACGTCACATGTGTGTCGATGGATAGCTCAGAAGACATTGTGCTCGAGCATTGCCAAGATCTGCTCGTGAATCTCCTGTACTCATTGGCTGGTCGTCATCTTGAACTGTATGAGGTTGAAAGTAGTGAAAGAGAGAATAAGCATCACGTGGTGAGCTTGATAAAATACATTCAGTCTAAAAGGGGCAGCCTGATGTGGGAGAACGAGGATCCTACCCTTGTCCGGACCGAACTTCCTAGCGCTTCACTCTTATCGGCACTTGTGCAAAGCATGGTTAGTGCTATTTTCTTCCAGGGGGACCTTCGTGAGACTTGGGGTTCTGAAGCTCTTAAGTGGGCCATGGAGTGCACATCTCGTCACCTGGCTTGTCGGTCACACCAGATATACCGTGGCGTTACGTCCCAGTGTTAAAAGTGATAGCTGTGTATTGCTTCTGAGATGCATCCACAGATGCTTGGGGAATCCTGTTCCAGCTGTTCTAGGTTTTTGCGATGGAGATATTGCTGACTTTACAGGTCATGGTTGAAAACATGGAACCTGAGAAGGTTATACTTTACCCTCAGCTCTTTTGGGGCTGCGTTGCACTGATGCACACCGACTTTGTACACATCTACTGCCAGGTGCTTGAGTTGTTTTGTAGGGTGATTGATCGCTTGACATTCCGTGATCGGACAACAGAAAATGTGTTACTCTCAAGCATGCCACGTGATGAGTTTGACATGAATGGGTATGTAAGTGACCTCCACAGGCTGGAGTCTAGAACTACTTCAGAGAGACTGTTATCTGTGACCGAGACTGGGAAGGTCCCTGCTTTTGAAGGGGTGCAGCCGCTGGTGCTGAAAGGGCTTATGTCCACTGTTAGCCATGGTTCTGCAATTGAGGTGCTATCTAGGATCACGATACCTACGTGTGACTCTATATTTGGGAGCCCTGAGACAAGGTTACTGATGCACATCACAGGCCTTCTTCCATGGCTTGGTTTGCAGCTCACGAGGGAACGTGAAGTACCTTCCCTCGGTCAGCTTCGCCACTGCAGGAACAGAACCAGAAAGCTTACTATGTGGCATCCAATATCTCAGTATGGTGCCGTGCCAAGTCTCTGGGCGATTTGGCCGAAGTGTTCAGAGCATATTCCTTTGGGGGAAATCATGTCGTTGGAAGATCTGTTTGCACGAGCTTAGCCACCCATCTGTGCAGAGTGGTTCCCTAAGCACTCATCTTTGGCCTTTGGGCACCTTCTGAGGCTCCTGGAGAGAGGCCCTCTGGATTACCAGCGGGTGGTTCTTCTGATGCTTAAATCGCTGCTGCAGCAAACTCCGGTGGATCCGTCCCAGATACCCCAGGTGTACAATGTGGTGTCGCAGCTGGTGGAGAGCACATTATGCTCGGAGGCACTGAATGTGCTGGAGGCGCTGTTACGGAGCTGCAGCGGCGTGGCTGGCGGGCAAGGCGAGGAGGTTGGATTCGGCGAGAACGGGCATGGGACTGGGGAGAAGGTCCTCCAGAGCATGCTGCTTCCTCAGTCATCTTTCAAGGCTAGGAGCGGGCCGCTGCAGTACACCGCAGGGTCTGGGTTTGGGTCCTTGATGGGGCAAGGCGGCGGCGGCGGGCGGTGGCAGCAGCAGCGCCGCAGATAGCGGGTTGGTGGCACGGGATGTAGCACTGCAGAACACCCGGCTGCTGCTTGGGCGAGTTCTTGATACCTGCGCTCTTGGGCGTAAGAGGGATCACAAGCGGCTGGTGCCCTTTGTGGCAAACTTCGGGTAAGACCGACCGACCGACCATATATAGCAGCACAATTTTGACTGGCAGCAGAGCAGAGCGAGCGCGGCTGGGTGGCGTCGCGTGCATTTGTTGTGACTGGGTATGGTGGCACGCAGATAGACGTGGTGGCTCTAGTAGCTGTAAGTAGTAAGGCTGCAGTCCAGTGTACAGTATTTGGAAGCACTATTTATTTATTAATTTATTATAATTATTATTGTTTTTGTTTTGTTGAGGGAGGCAGCGTGTGTATGTAATTGAAAACCAAGTATGGACATGGGTGGCATGCCATCCGATCCTTTATTAGTAAAAAGGAGAGCATGATTCTCCTGTTGTGATTGTGGAAATTGAGGATGAAACCCAGCAGGTCAGGTGTCTGTCCGTCCTTGTGTGGTGTGGATGAATATGATGAGTCACAGTCAGGGCCAGTGTAGTGTGGGGATGGATGGGAGAGGAAAGTTGCTTTCCGATTCAGGTTTTTGCCTCCGTACTCCACTGCACCTTCCTTATCTTGTTGTCATAACAGTCCGACTCTGGTGGATCTCGCATCCTGACGTGGAAGTCACCTCACCGGGCTAGGTGTTCTGTTTATTTTCACGTCTTATCATCATACCAAAGTTATTTATATTGAATAGTTGCTCCAAAGTGTCACTGAATCTAATCTATTGTTTCTTTCATCCGGTATGGTATGGTATGGGTGCGAGTAATCATGGCGTACGAATTGCGTGGAGTTTGTTTCTACAAATAAATAAACATAATCATTAAAGGAAGTCATATTTTCTTGCGTTGTGTCGTATGTACAACTGCGCGAGCAAACTTGCGGTTATTTATTTCCCCCTGTATTCTATTGTATTAATGAAAAACATGGAGTATATTAATTGTTCCAGCTGGACTACAGTGTTTCTATAAGCTCAAGAGAAGGGGAGTGTAGGTGTGCATACTACTACTACTACTCGTACGTGTGCACATGGAATGTTTCATGTCATCTGCGGGTCATGTTGCCATCCCTCCTCCCTTGAAGAATACGAAACTTTTCCAGAATAGGAGAGGTGGTGGCAGTGCCTGCCAGATCTAACACCACACAAGACGACACGCCACTTAGTTGAGCTGCAGCTGCAGAGCAGAGAGTGATTGGCTGTAGGCGGGTGTAAGCTCCCCTAGCAGATTGATTGGGAGCCTGGGCCTGCCGAGGCCCGAGCCTCTCCTCGCACCTCACCTCCTCCCTCGTCCGTCTTGAGCTGTTCCTCTTCAGGAAGGAATCAATTGCTGTTGCAGCTGATGCTCAAGAAAACAAGCTCGGATCCTCCTCTCCTTTTTGAGCTGCTGAGCTGAGCTCAGCTCAGCAACCACAACCCCCAGCAGATCCATCGCATCGCATCCTCCTCCTCCGCCGTTGCCTAGCTATGGATGCGCGACCCGACGACGAGGAGGCACGCCGCCGCCGGAGCACTGACTGCATCTACTTCCTCGCCTCCCCGTTGACCTGCAAAAAGGTCCGTCCGTCTACTCCTGCTTGCTTGCTACTTCCCCCTTTATCTTTCTTTCAATTCAATTGGTTTCCTTCTTCTCTCTTACAGTATTTTATTACTGCAACAACCACAAATTAAAGGGTTTGCTCTTTCTTGGACGAGAGGAGACTCTTCTCTTGTTGCCTCCCTCCCTTGTTGAATTATAGAGGGCCTCCCTCCTCCAGATGCACGCCTACCCGATCTGGATCACCATCTTGTCTTGATTACATGGCCTCTCGCAATCTCCCCTAAAGTAATCTCCTCTCCTAAATGATTAGTACTATACATAGAAAAATACTTTCATAGATCTCTATATAATTTTTTAATAAATATTTTCATTTAGTTGATTCGATTTTTTGATATGGAGGGCATAGATAGATCTCTTCATTTAGTTGCATGATTCAGTTCCAGCGTCGCATAGCATAGCTCCTTCCTTTCAACGCTTTATTCCATTCTCTACCATCACCTGCCTGCTGCATCATTTCATTCCAGATCCATATCCATGGCAGCGCTGTAATTTTAATTTCTACATACAAGTAATTAGTTGAGCTTGAGTTGGACTCATTGCTGACTCACCACATGTTGACATCATCATCACATGTTGGATTGCACGCAGGGAAGTGAATGCGACTACCGTCACAGCGATGCTGCCAGGATGAATCCCAGGGACTGCTGGTATTGGTTCCATGGCAACTGCGCCAATCCTAAATGCTCCTTCAGGCACCCGGTGCGCCCTCCATCCACACTCATCTTAATGCAAACACAAATTGATGATTATTATTACACTACATTCTAAGTAACACAAGCATGTTTTTTTTTTCCTTCCAGCCATTAGACAACCTGGCCGGAGCACCAACAACTCCACGTCCAGCTCAACAGCCTGTACCCCAAGCTTCAGCTTCTGTTCCAGCTCAGCCCCATGGATCTGTTCCTCCTGCCACTGCCAAGCAGGGTGTTCCATGTTATTACTTCCAGAAGGGCATGTGCACAAAAGGGGACAGGTGTGCCTTCCTGCATGCGCCCCAGTCTGCTGGAAACCCTGCTCCACAACCGCTGGCCAAGGTCTTCACCACCCCTGCCTTGCACCCTAATCCTCCGCTGAAGAACTCGTGGACAAAACCCAACTCTTCGTCCCAACAGAGCGCGCCTGCAGTAGGCGCAGTTGACAAGCCAAAGGCCAGCGCTCATGATGGTAAACCGCAAAACATGACGAGCAGGGTTGATCATCCATCAAGAGTTTATCAGAATCACACTAATTCTTATGCACAGCCAAAGCGTTACCAGCCTCAGCCTTCAGTCCAAGATGGCTTAACTGACAGTGGTATGGAGGCGGGCGAATTTGTGAGAGAACCATCCGCTGGTTCTGGCGTGATTGTTGGTGGTGCTGACAAAGATGCTCAACAGTCATTCAAGGGAAACCATACCGCTTACAACCATCTTGCTAATGGTACTGGAGGGATGACGAGGCAAACACATGGTGGATATGAATCAGAAAGGTCAAACAGAAATTCAGCAGAGAGATCTTCAACAGAGAAAAGGATTTCCCAGAGAAAATATTCCCGCTGTGTCTGCCGGCAGTTCAGATCTGCGCCATAGGCTACTGAAGCAAAGAAAGCTCAATAATGATTCAAGATCAACTGAAGCCCCTGGTAGGCATGACACACATCTTGAGGATGAGGGCAACGGCCAACATCGTTGGCGAGGTGAACAGCAGGATGGCCTCTCACGCCTCGATTGCGTGATAGGATAAGACTACCTGGGGAGACATCGTTTGACAGGCTTGGGTCACGTTCGGAGGAGTGGGATAGAGGGTCTAGAGCCAGATTGTCGCCACCAAAGCCCTCAGACCTTCGAGGGAGGCTCCATGAAAGACTTAAGGCTAGATCAGCTGAGGAGATACCAGGTAACAGTGCAAAAGGTGTGGCGGTGAAGGCAAGTAGCAGTGACGATACTGAATCACTGAATTTTGCTGGTCCAAAGAGCCTTGCAGAGTTGAAGGCAAAGAAAGGTGTCAGCAGGTCAGGAGAAGATGCCATCGTCAAGGGCTTAGGCTCTTCTCATGTGACTTCAGAAATAGTTTCGAGCACGGAGGCTGCTCCATTTGAAGGTCCAAAGCCCTGAGTGCGATACTGAAGAGAAAAAGAGAGGCGGCTTCTGAAATCCCTGCTGCGCAGCCTGGCATCATACATGAAGCAGATAACTATGCTGTAGGAGTGGAAGAAGAATTCCAAACTGTAGCAAATGACACAGTTGGGGAGAACATGGAGGGCATTGGAGAGGAGGAAGATGAAGCCTTCCATCCTGAAGATGATGTGGCGTACGACGACAATGCCGATGAAGCAGCAGCGGTCCAAGAGCTGGACGAGTATCAAGAAGCAGAGGCAGCAGCAGAAGACAACGCTGATGAAGCTGCAACGGCCCAAGAGATGGACGAGTATCAAGACGAAGAGGCAGCAGCAGAAGACTATGACGATGAAGCTGCCGCAGCCCAAGAGCTGGAGGAGCATCAAGACGGAGAGGCAGCAGCAGAAGACTATGATTATGAGGGCGGCAGACGTCAATGCTGACGAGGAGAATGGCTACCAGGAGTACCAAGATGACGGCGACGACTTTAGAGGATGAGGATGATGACTTTGCACGAAAAAAGTGAGCGTGATGATCTCCTGAACGAGCCGGATAAGCAAGTTGTTGTACAAGGAGGCCCAAACAGCAAGAAGAGGTCTCAGTGGTTCTCACTCTCACAAGGTGTTCATCTCTTTTGGCGCGAGGTACTTTTTAGTTCACTGTGCAAAAGACATAGACTAATATAGTTGGGAGAACAGAGATAGAAGAATGGACATTGTTGAGAAAATGAGCTCCTCCATCGGAGAGCTCGCTTGTTGTAACAACCAAACCAAGCAGAGGCAGCCATCTCTCTGCTGTGTTGTTGTATTTTTAGTTGACATGAGACCTGACAGATTTCATACTGTATCTGTATTTGCTTTTTTGATGCATAAGATGAAAATATATTGCTGGTAGAGAATACATCTACAATACATTTTGCCTCCAGGTGTACAGTATCTATTTGCTGGTAGGCATGAAGCCTTCCTATGCTTGAAAGATCCTAGAAGTATCTCATATGTAGTGGCATTGAACAGTGGTAAAGGAAAACTTCATGTCTCCATTTCAACTCCAACAACAATGGAGTGAGTCTATTCTATAGCATGGGACGAAGTTGGCAAAGTGAGTGGTGCTAGTTCTACAAACTTCGGTATCACCATCATCTTTTTTTGCATGGGTTTCAACAACTCTTTGAGAGGCCCTCGCCCTTGACGTTTTTGGGCTCCTTGGCCTTGTTTTTGCTGCATGTGCAGCTGCTGGTGTTGAGATTTTCACCACAGGCAAGGCATAGGCCCTTGCAATTGGGGTTGCAGACTGCATCCAACGTGATCTCCAGGTGAATGATGTCCCGGATGTGCTTGGATATATCGATTTCCTTGTCAACGGCTGGGAAGTGCAGCCGGTCATCCCAGTCGATATCTTGGTCGTCGTCTTGGTCATCCATGGCGCCAGCTAGCGAAGCACCCTTGGCGATGTCCTCTTCAAAAATCGTGCCGAGGTCAACTACATCTGGTTCCTCTACTGGGTCTTCTGTCAACAAGAGGGAAAAATTCGCAAATATGCCTTCAGGAGCTGGCTCAGCACACCTAAGGAAAGAAGAGAGCCAAGCATGGTATCTTAAGTTAGTTACCACTGGGGGCGTATATGATATGATTCAGTGTCAATGTGGCTTGTGCACTTAGAAGTGTAAGACAAATAGGTTGCATGACCATGATAGAGAATTTTAGTCTGTCTACTTCTCATATTTGACAAATGCACGGCATTTTCAGTTTAAATATTTTTATGATACCTCTGTTGGGGAGCTAAACTTTTATATACTTACTATAAATGAAAAAGAGAACAAAGTACTTTTCCAAACCATTTTGGCTTTTTGACTCTGAGGTGCATTCAATGTATCTAGAAAAGTTTGGGTGGCTTCTGTGAGTGGAGGATTGAGTTGTTTTTGTTTCCCTGAAAGGCAGGGCAGGTGGTTTGTTGTGTGTTGGGACGTCAAGTTAAGCCATGGTATGACAAAGGGATTGTTTTTTATTCCTTATATAGGAAGGACATTGTAATTTGTATTAAAAATGGGAAACTAGTGTGTGTGGCATTCATCAACTAGACTAGATAAGCACAGGTAGGTAGAGCAGTCTTGTGTGGCGAGGAATGATGGCATGGCACCTGACCTGAAGCAGCCGAGGGTGATGACGGTGCGCACGATGCCGTCCAGGCGCAGGCGGCCGCGGCGCCTGGTGACGTCGAGGGAGACGAGGACGGGTGTCTGAGACTGAGCGGCAGTGCCGTCCTGTGCCCCTCCACCTCCAGCCAGCCCCAGGCCCAGGTCGGCGGCGCGCTCGCGGGAATCCGGGGAGGAGAGGTCCCCGAGGCCGAGTCCGCTCCAGCGTGGTGGCGTACTCGGTGGTGGACGGCGGCGTCGCGGCGGTACACGAGCGCGCCCTCCCATGGAGAGGCGAGACCGTCGTCGCCGGAATCCGGTTCCAATTCATCAGCGTCCAGGTCGACGGTGAAGAAGTCGTCGGAGACGGCGGCGACGGGCGTCCTCCTAGTCCTAAGCAGCCATGGAGGCGGCGAGGAGGAGCGGCGGCAGCGGAGAAGGGTTGACGCCCTTGGGGAATAGGAGTGAGTGGCGGCGGAGGGCGGGGAGCGAGGGCGGAGCGCAACCGCCGCCGCCGCCGCCGAGACGATGGCAGGCTGCGGATAATACATGACAATCGGCGTGGCGCGCTGGGGAGGGGGCTTCGTCCTCCCGTATAGGCACCCCAAGCAAACAAATTAAAAAAAAAACTCACCAAGAATGAAATCATTGGGAGATGCTATATTTCAAAAAAAAAAAAAATTTAACTCATCCAAGAATGAATGTCATCTAGCGGCCAGATCGGAGCTCGCGCTATTCATCTTACTCCTCTTGCGACGCATCTTCTTCCTCTCGCCGCCCTCTCCTTTCGCTCCCCCGCAAAACCACCACCCCATAGGTTACTAATAACAAATCACCCTCTTCCACCAGGAAAGGAGATCTAGAGAATAACAACTCATAGAGGAGGGGAGGAGATGCTCGCTGGGAGGGGGATAGGGTGGAGGAGCCACCGGAGGGAAGACGACGGGCGGCGATTTCACGGGTCAGCCCGGAGTTTCAAGCGACACACGAATAGGAAAAGTGTGAAACATTTAATTTAGTTCAAGGTGAAACCACAAAATTAAGGATTCATTGTAATAAATTATAAATAGCTTATAATTTAGTAAGTAGATTCTATTCTTTCAAAATGAAAGAATCCAAACGGGCCTAAGGGAATTGAGCTTAGGTTTGCGGATACTCCACTTCCATCCCTAAATATAATCGGATAACCATAACCATTCATCGTTATCCATCATTTAGTTGCAAGTGAGCGAAAACTCCGTGTACGATCTCAAGAAAAAGGTCAAACAGTCATCACCACCCAACAATACATGACAGTTTCTCCGAATACAGCACAATTGAATAATCCCTCCATTCAAAAAAAACTATGTAATGTATCTACAAAACCTGGACGACTTTATAATTTGGAATGGAGGGAGTACATTGTCAGCAAGCCCTGCTCTCTTGTTTTTGCCATCCATCATCTACAACCGAGTAGAGTATTAGTCTTCTCCTAAAACCCTTGCGAGACTCAGTCTTGCTCGACAACCAACTACCCAGGCCACCTTGCACATCACAACGCTGCAATTATTTCCTTCGTCGCGCTTGTGCTCTTTCCTTCTCTTCAGGTCCATCCAAGTCCCCAATGTTGTCATGATACTCCTGCAATGCAAAACCAACAGATGCTGTCATAATACTACAGAGCAGAAAAGCACCAATCAAACTAAAGCGAAGCAAACTAAAATGACAAACATGTGGTGCACCTCAAGGATGTCCTTCACATTTTGCTTCGTAAAGTTTATTTTGTTTAAGCAGCAATTCCACTCTTGCTCTCATCTGCGAATTCCTGAAAATCGACATGCCAAAAGAAGGATGATGACTTTTGAATTGAAATCCAACTATGCACGACAAAGCGAGGTAACACAGAAAACAAAACAAATATTACTAACCCAGAGTGCCAGATGTGTCCCAGAATAAGCGCAATTAACTGAAACATACAGAACTTAGTTCAGAAACATTGTAAGGTCAACAAGAACCCAAAACAACACTGGCTGAGAAACCTATATCAGATACAACACTACAAATTCATTATTCCAATACCTGCAGTGTGTAAAGCCCAGCTTCAAGTTTTTCGGTTGTACCGCTCATCATCGCGATCCATCTGGGAGAAATAGGGACATGTTCAAAGAATTCATTGTTTGCTCAAATTGGAGATGAAGGTCAAAGAAACAAGGCATAAAAGGCACCTCTAAATCTTCCAAATCAAGACTATCAAGTCTTTCAGTCTCTTCTTTCACTCTGTCTGAATACCTGTACAACACAAGTGACCATGCAATCAAGAAATGAAGTAGCCGAAAAAGTTAGGCAATCCTCTTCTCCACAGTAGATATACCTTGTGTAGAACTCCATCAGACGGTCTATCTTTTCACATTCATTCTCAACAAATTTTCCTAGTAGCCTCATCCTTCGTGAGCCTTTGGTAATACCACCTAAAGACAAGTATAAATACTAACTAACTAAACATGACAAAAGACATAAAACAACTGAATCACAGAAAGAAAAAAACTTAATCACAGATAGGGACCACTAGTATGGACCAAAGAGATGATGGTGGGTCTTGTATAAATATAAAAAAATTGTGAGAAGCTATCACATGTCATGCAAGCATAATTGCGCATGCTATCAATTATTTGAGAAACTATTGGATCCATGTGCATTGGATTCTTCCTAAAGATAATGTTACACAGGTATAATGTATTACTTGGTGAAATCAATATATGCAGTTAACTTAAAGCTCTTACATGATGAGCAGCTAAAGGCAGTTTTAATGCCTTAAGGGCATGTGCTCTTGTGGATTATACTGTTATGTTGATTGAGATTCGTGCAATGCAAAAGATAACTTCAATGCATCTGAAGTTTGAAGGCACAGATATGCCCCTAATGGCATTCACTTTGGCTGGCTTTCTAGTAAATTACCATAAGGTATTGGGCCCAAATATTTCTATACAGGGTAATCTACAGTTTCCCCTATGAAATTAGTTTGTTTGACTAACATATTTGTAGAATACCTAGGATTTTCAGCTGATAGAAAAATAATAAATAAATTAATGCTCATTCTTCAAAGTCAGGCTGAAGCAACAGGATTTAGAATTAAAATTGCCATGGAGGACACATCTGGTGAGCACAGAATAATAATATGAAATGACACACAACACAATACAGTGGACTTGCCTGCTTACCAAACAATGAAGCAATAAGTGAAATGATACGCTCTTCAAGCTCCTCCTGAGAACTCTCTTTCTGTTTTTCTTGTTCACAGGAATCTGTGGCAGAATTTTAAGTCAATAACAGACTCATTTGAGGAAGTAGATACATTAATAAGTGGACAATGAAGTTAGGCCTATTATGAGAGTAAATGCAACAAATAAACCGGATCATCTAAAATGTCAGAAGAGAGTGGGGGGGAAAGGAGGAAGGTTTACTTGCCTTACCCATGAAGGCCGCAAAAGCAGTCTTAAGGCCAAGCACATCAACAAAACGCTCATAAGAAGCAGGCGGGAACTTGGTCATGGCAAAATCGAGTGTGCGGATCGCGGAGCTGTATGCCAGCTTCTTCTGTTTCATAATGATGATCATGAGCTCAACGCCTTCAGCCTTGACAAACCTCTCTTGTTGTTCTCCAGGGGCATGAGCACGCAGCAGAGACAGTCGAAAAGGTTCTCGAGCATCTCCTCCTCGTCAGAGGTCTTTGGGTCCCTGGATTTGTACATAGCAACTGCCTGAAGCAGGGCGTCGACTCCGTTGATCTGGCCGAGGCGCTTCTGATTGGCGGGGCTGTTCTGCAGGAGGATGGCAAGGATCTCGGAGGCGTACTGCTTGTTGGCGTCGAACTCACGTGCCTTGAGGCGCGAGAGGAGCCATCGTAGGAGCTTGGTTCCGTCGCAGACTTTGTCGGCGAGGGTTGGGGCGGAGGTCGAGGAGGGGTTCTGAGGACCGCGAGGGTGTTGTGGACGGCCTCGGCCTCGTCGGCGTCGGCCTCTGAGAAGCGGGAGGTTGTGGACGAGGAGGTCGAGCGTTGGCGTCGACGAGGGCGTCGGCGGTGGGCCTGACGGCGGCAAGGTCGGAGGGGTCCTCGAGTCAGTGAGGTCGGCGAGGAGGGATGTGGCGGCGGCGGCGAGGTCGACATTGTCGGGTGAGGAGGGAAGGAGGGAGGAGGCGAGCCGATGGGGACGAGGTCGGGAAGATTCGGGCGCGCCGGCGAGGAGGCGGAGGCGGTCGGTCTCGGCGTGGAGCGCGATCTCCGAGTCGGCGAAGCGGGCGGGTCGTCGGGGTACTTCATGCGCGCCTTCGAGGTTGTCCCGAGGCGGCGCTCGAAGGCAAGGAGGAGGCGTTTGGTGGCCCGAGGTCGAGCACCTGACGGCATCGGCGGCGGAGAGGTCGAGCTCCCCCCGCGCCGGGTCGGACTCATCGGGTCGCTTGCGCTTGTGAGCGGCGGCGTCCATTCGCCAGGGTTTGCTTTGAAGAATGCGGCGGAGGGGGAGGATGGATTGCAGCCAGAACCAAGGAGGTCTGCCGGAGCAAGTGCAAAAGGTCTGGTCTGTGTTGCGTTAAGATTCGTGTCTTTCCCCTTTTTTTTTTTGTCCAAACTCCCCTATGTTTTTTGAATAAAATATACAAGATAATAAGTGGCATGCAGGATAGGGGCTAATTTTTTTTTTTTTTGATCCTGCAAACGACTTATCGCTCTTGCATTAACCGGAAGGTGCTCACCAAATCACGAGCCATCCAAACAATTACAAACTCCCAAGGAGGCCACCAAACATGAAACTCGAATTCGCCTCCCACCTCGACCCAATCGAGCAAGTCTATGGGCACAATTATTGGCAAGATCTTGGGATTTTAGACACACCTTGCTTTAATAAAGCTATCTACCATCAGGTCACGAATTCCTGATAAAGACCGCCACCAATGGCTAGATCATGATCCGATGAGCATACCGCCCCTTCAACCAACTGAATCAGTTTCAATAATTATTTTTGAGATCCTGAAATGAGCAGCAGCTTCGAGCGCTTGTTTGAAGGTGAGAGATTCAGCCAACAGAGCATTATGAGTAGGCCCGATCTCTCCCTGTTCTGCTATAACACCGACCCATTGTGATCACGGATAACAAACCCCAAGCCCCGTCCATAGACTCAGACTGAAGGCTCCATCTATGTTGATCTTCAAGACATCTTCCGGTGGTGGAGACCAGGAATGAACAAACTGAGCTCTCACGGTTCTTATCTTTCCCCAACCTCTTAGTATATCATGTGTAATGTGCAAGATCGAGTCTTCACAGTCAACTGACTCAATGGCATTAACTCACCCACATTAACCTTTGTTTCTCACACTCCACCAGCGCCACAGCAGTACTATTACCATCACACGAATATCATGTCTCATCTTCATGATCGACTGAACAAACTCCCTGGCCGACGTTGCTCTCAAAAGATCCACACGACAGGATTCCAACCCAAGTTCCTCCAGCATTTGCGTACCTCTTGCACTTCAAAAACAATGAGTCATCTTCATCGAAACGGGTACATACTGGGCAACTAGTATCCAGTCTGATCCCTTTCTTCTTATATTCAGCTTCAAGGCAAGACTATTATGGGCCACACGCCAACAGAATTGCTTAATCTTTGGGGTGACATTCAGCCGCCAGATATCACGCCACATTTTCTTGTCACAATTAGTGCATGAACCAGATGATTGACCTGTCTGCCTTGTACGTTTCAGTTCAGCGGCCTTCCTCAAGCACATGGTAGGCTTTTGACTGAAAATCTTCCCTTTTTATCAAAGTGCCAAGCCACCCAGTCCTCCCGATCTGTGTGCACTGGAGTAGCTAGTATGTTTGGTACATCTTCCCTCCCAGAAAAGCCCCTTAACAAGTTCAACATCCCAAGAACCCGTAGAGGGATCAATCAATTTAGAGACTTTTGATAATACTGTTTGGTATCGTGGTGTTCTTGGTCTTCTTACTCATACCAGCTGGGGATCCAGGGCTCTCCCAAATCCCAACAGTTGTGCCATCCTCTATTCTCCAGATAATGCCATTTTGCAATGCTTTATTCCACGCAGCAAACTCCTCCAGGTATACGATACCCGGGCCTTCCTTTTGCACTGAATATATCTCCATCCGGCCAATATTTGGCTCTTAGCAGCCGGGCACAGAGAGAGTTTGGCTGCTGCAAAAGTCTCCATCCTTGACGGGCGAGCATGGCGAGATTAAATTAGGTGTAAATCACGATAGCCCAGCCTGCCTTTTATCTTCCGGCTTGACAGCGTATGCCAGGCAATCCATCGCATCTTTTTTCATTCTCTTGTTGAGCCCACCAGAACCGGCATATCATAGAGCTGATATCATCACACAGAGATTTTGTGAGATCAAAACATGACATAGCATAACTCGGCATAGCCTGCGCCCACAGCTTTGATCAATATTTCCTTGCCTGCTCTAGACAGCAATTTTTCTTTCCACCCTGTATACGCTTCCAGATACGATCCTTCAAATAAGCAAACACCTTGACTTGATCGACCCATATAAACTGGCAGCCCCAGATACTTTTCACACTTTGCTTCATGTGACAAGTTGAGTGCCGACCGTAAACTGAATTCTTTTTACTTTGAGCACAATTCCTGCTAAACAGAATAGATGACTTGTCCTTGTTAATCATTTGCCCTGAGCACTCCCTTTTCATAGATGCAGCACATGTTGCAGGTGATTTGCATTCCCATCATTGACTTTTTAGGAGTAGCAAAGAGTCATCTGCAAACAAAAGGTGATTACTACTCGCATTCGAACATATAGTTATTCCTTCCAAATCCCCTCTTCTCTCAGCTTCATTCAGTAAGCTTAGAAAACCCTTCTGCGCATAGCAAAACAAATACGGGAGAGGGGGTCCCCTTGCCTAAGACCTCTTGAAGGGATGATCTCATCTGTCAAAACACCATTGACTTTGATCCGTAAGAGACACTGCTAACACACTGCATAATCAGGTCAACTCCAGCGTGGCATCAAAGCCTAGCTGCTGCATCATGCTCTGTAAGAAATGCCATTCAATTTATCATATGCTTTGCTCATATCTAACTTTTATAAGCATAACAATCATTTCCACTCCTCTTATTATGGAGAAAATGAGTGAGTCTCATAAGTCACCAATACATTGCTCGGGTATGAGTCTCGCCTCGAACAAAAGCGCCCGGTTTGGTGCTATGATCTCATCTAGCGCTGGTTTCAGCCGGTTTGCCAAGACTTTGGATGCAATCTTATATAACACATTACACAAAACTAATAGGCCAAGATCCTTCAAGCCGGGCCGGGTTCGCACTTTTGGGATAAGCACTACCACTCGCTTTCATTCCATCTTGGTAAATTACCCCATTCAAAAGCTAGCACCTCTCTAGTAACATCATCCCCACAATATCCCAAAATTTCTATAAAAAAAGAGAGCTCATACCATCAGCCCCCCGGGCGCTTTCGTGATCCCCAATTGCATCAAGCCCGGCCTTATTTCTTCAATCAGAACTATCAAGGAGAGAGTCATTCATCTCCTCCGATACTCTTCCCGACCCCGACATAGAAGCTTTGCACTGGAACCTGATGAGGCAAGAATAGATTTTCATAGAAAGTTAGAAATATGACTCGACACCCTTTTCATCCTCCACTACTACCCCATCCTCCTTAACTAGCCTATTTATGCGACTACGCCGCTATAGCCCGACGCATATCGGTGAAAGAAATTGGTATTTCGACCACCCATCATTCAACCAATGGGCCTTCGCCTCTGGTCTCCACAACTTTTCTAATAATCCTCCAGCTAAAAACCTCAAAATTTCCTCCCTACCTGCTGCAAAAGATCCACCGATCCCTTCTACACTCCTCTAACGCCTTCCTAGTTCTCTTAATATTTTTTCTCCTGCACTTCTAGAACATTTTTCCCCCAATCGCCTAAATCTTCTTGCAACATTCCTAACTCCGCTCCCTAACACCATCACCTCACCTCCATCGCCGTTTCCTCCACGCATTCTCCACAATGGCCGCACATCTTCCTCATCCACCCAACCAAACCCTCAAAACGAAGGCATAAGCCGCCCTACCTCCCGCTCCGTAGGGGTGGATTAGTATCCACGATTACCTCTGCAAGATCTAATGTCGTGGCTCCCCATTTATTACTTGGCATGTGAGGGAACTTCGACGTCCCACTTTTATTTTACACTAGTGGTCTAGTCTCTCTCCGATGTAGAGAGCACTAGTGTGGCTATTATTTCACAAAGTAGTGGGTCGCTAATAAAACCCAAATCCGCCAAGTCACAATCCTCCGGGCCTCCGAACCGATCCATGCACCTCATGCCTTGGCTGCCCCTTCCTTCTCCCTACGCCAGGCATCTCACAAAGTCGCCCCAAGCATAGCCGCGGGCGCCGCCGGGGGCATTAAGGACTCGTAGCGCCTCCCAAGACAAGAGCTCCTCCGTGCTCTCCATAGAAACCTCTGCCAATCTCCACACACAAAGCCATCCTCCCCGCCACGCCCGCATCATCGTGCCGCACGGGACACGCCCCGCACATGTACGCTTGATCGCCTCAGCTACAAATTGCCAAGCCACCTCACCATGAGTCTCCGAACAATCTTTAGCCACCATGTTCAAGTAACCCCAGCCTCTTCCACCGAAAAACCTTCAACCCTCAAGCTTCGACCATTCTTGTCTCTCGGGACAAGAACAGGATGTCGTGGTCCTCCCGCCTTTCTCGGACGCCCGAGAGGTCTCGAACCGCTGCGGGCAAGCTTCAACCCGCTGGCAGCCGCAACTATCTTCATACCGACCGACGTGGTCTGCACCGACGAAATCAAGCAACAATCATGGACACCGGCACCACCTCCCTGCCGCCATCGGGTTCTCTCTCACTCTCTGCTCCCTCGAACACCAAGCTCCATAGCCTCACCATCACCCTTCCTCTCTTCCTCTCACACACACAAAGACTACATTTCATTTCACGCTGCCCTCACCACCTCTAAGAACTCCACGGAATTTTGCTCTCTACTTACTCCTCTCTCAACGCCCAATCCCTAAGTCGACCCGCTATCGTGCATGAGACATTGTTCACGTGCGAGACCCCTCCCTCGCAGCCTCCTAGTAGCCGCCACGAACTCCTTCTCCTTCTCCGAAACAAAGACTCGCTTCTTGCACTACCACCGCCTCCCAAGACCACCTCCTCATGGGATGGAGAGGACTCCATCACTTCGCTCGCCTCCGATGCACTCCTTTCTTCCCCACGCCGAGCCCCGCAGTTCCCACCTCCCCACTCTCTTCCTCCATGTCGACCATCTCGACTCGTCCCTCTTCATCCGAACGAGGAGCGCCAGAACCCGACGCGCGCGCCGCCACCGCACGGCACTTTAGCCCGACCGCTTGAGGCCAAATGGTTTACGGGTGGTGCTATTGGTCTTCAGCCTCGCGCCTGAACCGAGCGCTTTCATTCTTCCCCGCTCACGGTGAGCAGCGGCCG
Source organism: Hyparrhenia diplandra (assembly GCA_015847255.1). NCBI lineage: Eukaryota > Viridiplantae > Streptophyta > Magnoliopsida > Poales > Poaceae > Hyparrhenia > Hyparrhenia diplandra. Next base: position 3,945 of record JADLZK010012278.1, on the reverse strand, counting down.
CCTGTCCAATGATACCACACACATAGCAGCGTAACTCAGCAAGCGTCGTACGATATCGCACCAACGCTCACCTTTTTCTAGACCGCTAATCACTCCTCCGTAGTGGCTAGCGGTGACGCCCATGCGTGGATCTGGATGCCAGAAGGCACCGCCGAACCATCCTCCACATCGCCCATGAACACACCGACATCGCTACCTACGGCCCGAGCCGCCACCCGATTCATGAGGCCAAACGGGAGGCGCTCCACCCTCATCCGGATTGGAACATTGGTGAAGTCGTGTTCCTCCACGACCTTGGACTCATCAAACTCCGTCACGATCGGGATCTCCTTCGAGATCGCCCATGAGTCCGCTCCTCCAACGCCTTCCCGTAGCCCCGGCGCCTCGTAGAAAGTGATCACGCGAACACGCTTGTCGTCAAGATCCTTGCACGAGACCCCCTTGGCAGGGGCACCGATCCATCCAACCGATTGCTCCGATCACATCCGCCCGGATCTTCCTATCCGACAAAAGCTTCGCCACCGCCTTGAGAGGGCGATCCTCTCCACCCTTGGCTGCCTCGCTCCCAATCTTGACGCCCGCTTCTCATCGGACGAGGCTGCAGCTTCTCCGAGAGACGGGCGACCCCCTCCATCAGCCTCCAAACTCCAAAGGACCGGCGACACGGGATTGTGGTGGACACCAGTGCAAAGGCTAGCAAGAGTTAGGGTTTAGGGATGAAGACAAATTTGTGATCTCGCAACAGTGGACACCGGGTGAACAAACAATCGATCGCTCTATCGAAGAGGATCACGGAATCGAGGATGGAGATCTGGAGAGAAGGTTGGAGGAGAAAGGATGAGATCCGTATCGCCCGAGCAAAGCCGCTCGAGTCGCCCTAGGAGAGCCCTTAGTTCATCTATTCATCATGATTTATATAATGGAATTAATCTGAAAATTGCCTAATATCTTAACAATCCAAAAACCTTATATTTTTAGGCTTTTTCTTGATTTAACTATGGCTGTTTTTCAACGGACGTCTTTGAGACTAGAAAAAGTTTTCTAGTGCACATATAAAGAGATGACGAGTTAAGGCCATGCTCGGCTAGAGGCTAAGATGTTACGGGTTACTTGTTGGATTGCCTCAGGGAAATATCTCTAGAGATAAGAGAAGATTCCGGGGAGACAACACTATCCTTAGAAGAACAATCCTAAACAGTCTTTACTAGTCATCTAGAAGATGCAAACTTGCACTTCAAGATGAGAGGGCATTGTGGGGATCAACTGAATGCAACCATTGGTACATCGAGTTGTACATTATGGAGAGCTTTCATGACTACAAGATGATTGCTAACCGATCTATAGTCAAAGCAAGCGCATGAGGTTGAACACATGGCAAAGAGAACTTGAACTCCCTTAAGTATGTCATACGATGAATTTGTAGCCGGATGCATTATTGCTAGGTTGCCTTCTTCATGGAAGAGCTTCGGCACAATTCTAAAAACACAAGAGAGGCAGAAAATATCGGTTGTACAAGCCCTGATAGCATCTCTTGATGTTGAGGAAAAAGATTCGGGTGAAGAATACTATTGAGAAGGGAAACAAGAGCCATTCTAGCACTAATATTGTGCAAGAAAAACCCACATGGCAAGAACAAAGGGAATAAATCTTCCAATGCCAAGTTAGCACTGGGAAAAATAATGATGAGGTGCCTTGCTTCACTTATGGACAGCTTGGTCACTTTTTCGGTGAGAATAATAAGAATATCAACCTCGTGACTATTAGCAATCGCGATGAAAGAGTACGAGTAATGTTCCTACTGGCACTATCGGTAATTCAATCACCAAGTTGGTGGGTTGATACAGGTGCTAATATTCATGTGTGTCGCGACATCTCTTTGTTTTCTTCTTATAAAAGAGCTACAAGGTTCCTCGTTCTAATGGGGAATGGGTGAGATGCTTACGTTCGTGATGATGGCACGGTAGATCCGAAGTTTACCGGGTAAAATCGTGCAACTAAAGAGAACATGCAACATGTCCCTACTATTCGCAAGAACCTTGTTAGTGTTTCCTTTCTTTTTAAGAGATGGGTTTAAAGTAGTAATGGAGTCCATAAAGTAGTTATGTCTAAACATGGACAATTTATTGGTAAGAGGGTTCTGAGGGTTACGAGCTGTGGCGGCTTGTTACGCCCAAAGTTTTAGCGATTTATGCAATAAGTCGATGAATCATATTTGTGGCATAGTAAATGAGAGTTCAAGTGTTTGGCATTCTCGTTTACGTCATATGAACTTTTGGTTTGATGTCACATTTATCTAGCTTGAAGTTAATTCCGAGATTTTACTATTGTCAAAGGTTCTAAGTGCCATAGTTGTGTGCAATCTAAGCAACCTCGAAAGCCTCACAAGGCAGGTGGAGGAGAGACACTTGGCACCTCTAGAGCTCATACATTCTGATCTATGCGAGATGAATGGTGTGTTGACTAAACGTGAAAAGATATGTTTCATGACATTGATTGATGATGCTTCTAGATATTGCTATATTTACTTAGCTGAAAAACTAAAGATGAGGCATTAGACTACTTTAAAAATCTTTAAGGCTAAAGTTGAAAAATCAACTAGAGAGAAAAGATTAAAGCGTCTAAGGTCGAGATCGTGGTGATGAATATTTTCCTATAATATTTGATGAGTTTTTGTGCGGAACATGGTATTATTCATGAGAGGGCGCCTTCCTATTCGCCCGAATCCAACGGAATTGCCGAGAGGAAAAACCGACATCTGGCTGACTTGGTTAACGCCATGTTAGACTCTCTCGGTTTATCTAAGGCATGGTGGGGGAAGCTATATTGATCTGCGAGTCATGTCTCGAATAGAGTTCCAAACATAAAGAGACAACACCATATGAGATGTGGGTTGGTAGGGAAACTATCACTTTTTATACTTGCGCACGTGGGGATGCTTGGCTGAAAGTCAATATTCCAATTAATAAGAAGCGTAGCTTGGACCAAAAAGGCGATAGATTGTATCTTTTCTTGGATATGATCACAATAGCATTGCCTATCGATTTTTAGTAGTAAGATCTGAAGTTTCGATATGCTTGTAGATATTATCTTTGAATCTCGTGATGCTACATTTTTGAGAATATATTTCCTTTGAAATATATGTGTGAGCAATGTTAGATTTTCTCCGAGTTAGCTCACGATGATACTATACCTATCGAATACCTGTTGAGTCATTTTGAACAACCACTTGAGAAGGATGACAATGAAGTTCTTGTGAGGAACAAGAGACAAAGGATTGCAAAAATCTTTTTGGTGATAATTTCATTGTTTACCTTGTGGATGATTGAACAATCACTTGAGAAGGATGACAATGAAGTTCTGTGAGGAACAAGAGACAAAGGATTGCAAAATCTTTTGGTGATGATTTCATTGTGTACCTTGTGGATGATACTCCCACCTCTATCTCCGAGGCATATGCATCTCCGATGTAGATGATTGGAAAGAAGCTGTTCAGTAGTGAGATGGACTCGATTCTTTTCTAATGGAACTTGGGAGCTATCTCGATCTACCATTCAGTTGTAAACCAATTGGATGTAAGTGGTTGTTCAAGAAGAAAGCTTAGACTTTGATGGTACTATTGACAAGTACAAGGCTCGGCTTGTGGCAAATGGTTATACTCAAAAAGGAGGGCGAGGATTTTCTTTGATACTTACTCACCGTTGCTAGAATGACCACTATTAGAGTACTACTTTCCTTGGTCTGCCTCATATGGTCTCGATCATTCATCAAATGGATGTAAAGACGACTTTTTCTATATGGAGAGTTGGATGAGGAGATTTACATGGATCGGCGATGGATTTGTAGTAAAAGGTGAAGAGCAAAAAGGTGTGCAAGCTATTGAAATCTTTTGTATGGCTTGAAACAAGCTCCTAAACAATGGCATGAAGTTTGACACTACGTTAACTA